>CM033475.1:192249247-192808390 GCA_019447015.1 Hymenochirus boettgeri
TAGATGGGTTTCAATCAGTTTATGTTGTACTTCAAATAAAACACAAATTGTGCCTTATTTAAGAATAACTTCAAAATAATGTAATTTTCCTCAATATTTATTGTCTTTTTAGTTAATTCCTTAGAAAAATAATGTAATTACAGAAATCCCTGCATGTACTGCCTCCTACCGTAGCTCAGTGAGCTTCAGCATGCTGGGTGATATTTACCCTGAAAATTGGGAGAGTTTTTTTTTTTTAAGAACTATCTCATTGAAAAATCATGGCCGATCGTGTGGTTCGCTGTGGACAGTGATTTATCCCGGCCAACTGCTTGCTAGTGACAAACAGTCAGTTGGGATGAAAAATTTGCTAGTGTGAAGCCAGCCTTAAGGTGGGCACAAACGAGGGAACATTTTGTCTTGACCGAGCGTTCACTACTAGCGAGTGTTTGGCTGGGACAAATGACTGTTGGTCGTGGCAATAGTGGCCACGGGCGCCTTTCCACGCGGCCAATTATACTGTAGTTCTGGTTTGTATGGGGATACTATATAATATTGAGAATTACTGGTATTAATACATATACTGTAGTTCTGGTTGGTACAGGGATAATATATAATATTGAGAATTACTGATATTAATACATATACTGTAGTTCTGGTTGGTATAGGGATACTATATAATATTGAGAATTACTGGTATTAATACATAAACTGTAGATCTGGTTGGTACAGGGATACTATTTAATATTGAGAATTACTGATATTAATACATATACTGTAGTTCTGGTTGGTACGGGGATAATATATAATATTGAGAATTAATGGTATTAATACATATACTGTAGTTCTGGTTGGTACAGGGATACTATATAATATTGAGAATAACTGGTATTAATACATATACTGTAGTTCTGGTTTGTATGGGGATACTATATAATATTGAGAATTACTGGTAGCAATACAGATACTGTCGTTCTGGTTGGTACAGGGATACTATATAATATTGAGAATTACTGGTATAAATACATATACTGTAGTTCTGGTTGGTACAGGGATACTATATAATATTGAGAATTACTGGAATTAATACATATACTGTAGTTCTGGTTGGTACAGGGATACTATATAATATTGAGAATTACTGGTATTAATACATATACTGTAGTTCTAGTTGGTACAGGGATACTATATAATATTGAGAATTACTGGTATTAATACATATACTGTAGTTGTGGTTGGTACAGGGATACTATATAATATTGAGAATTACTGGTATTAATACATATACTGTAGTTCTGGTTGGTACAGGGATACTTTCCGATTGCCATTTGGAGTCAGGAAGAATTTTCCCCCCCCTTTTTTTGTTTTTGCCTTCCTCTGGATCAACTGTTAGGTAGGGTTAAGAAGGAGGGTAAAAAGGTTGGACTTGATGGACGCATCTCTTTACTCAACCTCAATTACTATGTTACTTAATACAAGTCTATGGAAGCGCATAGAAAAGTGGACACAATCAACACAATATATGATTTTCGTTTTACTCATAACCCCTTACAAAACACAAGCGCACACACATGTAAAAATGGGTATAAACGGACACAAGCTCACAGTGTTTTTATGTGTGCTCAAGTGGGGCTTCAGCCTGAAGAACGCAGTTAAACATCCTCCATTGCATGCCAATTTTTGTCCTGCCCAGTTGTATCCTTAGGGTTGAGATTTTTTGTGTGTGTAGAGGAGTTGCTATCAGTGCAGCCATTTGGCTCAGCTTTGAATATATTTCCAGACTTTCTAGTACTGATGTATTTTTAATTCGTACCAGCTGGAGAAGGAGAATGCACATTGTACTTGGAAGGACTACAGCAAAATAATACAACTTAAAGAGATTTCACAAGGATTTTTACTTTTAGAAAACATTACAAAATATATAAGGGAATTGTGGTACAGAGACAATGCAAAAGACCTAGCTAGAAAATTTCCTTTGAGATCACTGGATCATCGTTGCCCGACCTACCGGGCGGATCTCAGAACGACCGGCCATTTTGGCTGATAAAGGGCCCATACACGGTCCGTTTATCGGCCGAAACTAACGTTGGTACACATTGTGCGTCGCGGGTCGGGACCCCGATCGCACGTGTTATACATACCTTAGTGAAGGAGGAGGGCAAAAAGACAATAGACATTAAAGGGCATGTCCACCCTTAAAATAGTTTTTGATATGCTGCTCCCCCATGTCTGTAGCCCCAACCGCATGGTTTGTATTTTCCAAAAGCTCCCCAAACTCTTAATTACCTCCCTCGTTCCTCCGCTGCACTGCCGGCCCTCTGCTTGCGAGAATGCAAGCAGAGGGGCGGGACCGACAGTCGCGTCTGTGATTGGTGAGCGGCAGCAATCACGGACGCGGCGCCGGTCATCAGTGAGCGGAGGAGAAAGAGAGAGGTAAGTAAGAGTTTGGGAGCTTTTGAAAATACAAACCATGCGGTTGGGGCTGGGGGACATGGGGGAGCAGCATATTAAGGGAGTTTTACGCTAGGGGGGGGATAGTAGAACGGAGGGAGAGAGGGGGGAGAAGGGCTGCAGTACGCATGACAATATACTACCGGAGGCAAGGTAGCAGGCAGAGCCCTGCTAGCTTGGTGGACAGTTTTTGGGACTTTAGGGGGGGTCTACAGGAACCCTATGGAGAGTGGGATGTGAGGTAAGGATTACACTACACTACATGGTGGGGCCATTACTGGGGGGGGGGATTATAGTTTTGGGGGTGGACATGCCCTTTAATTAAACAGTATTTCCCTTGCTTACAAGTAAGATGATTAAACAAACCGTTATCTACATTCAGTGATTAATTTGTAGTGCTGGAGAATCTTTGCAATGTTCATTCTGTTAATCTGGATTACAAGAGAGAAAAGGGGTTTTCTTCAGGTTAAGCAGCAGCGGGGAAGTATCTGTATTCCAGTATTCCAAACACTACTGGCCAAGTTACATAAACAAAGAAAGCAAGCAAAATGAATTAATTTACTTGGGCTGGTTGAACTTTAAATGAGCTTATTAAACTCAGCAAGTGAACTAATTTTATTATGCGCTATAATATTTATCATTAGTAGCATATATTAATAGGGACTCTATTCGTCCACAAGGACGATTTTGCCCACGTTGTGTGACAAACAGCTGATGCGAGTGTCAATCTCCCATGTGTATGTGTTTGTTTGGTTGAGTCCTTTGATGTGCCTGGCAGATTGTATATTGTGGATCACGAAGCTCAAGATTTAAAGTTTTCTTAAAGGAAAACTGCAAGGGAAATATTTATGGTCTCCTCTCCTCCTCCTCATGTATGTGCAGTACATCTACCGTATATTCAAAATAAATCCAGCAACGTTTCAGGTGGACCTCCACCCTTTATCAAGCTGAGTGGAGGTCCACCCAAAACGCTGCTGGAGTGATATCTCACAGATGGGTGAATAAAAATGAATTGCAATTTTTCAAAGAAATTTTTGAGCATCCATTTGCATTTATTTTGGATACACGTGTCACAGACTGAGGAGCAGTGCACTCTGCAGTGGGACATTCCTAAGAGGAGTGTGGTTCAACAACTTATGAGTGTGTACAATACATCTAAATATATACCGTATATACTCGAGTATAAACTTGTTTGTTTTGTATTTGTTTGTAAGAAAGTGAGAAGAAAAAAGAGAACAAAAAAAGAAGAAAAGAGAAAGAAAAAAAATGAGAACGAAAAGAGATGAGCTGAGAAAATGAAAAGAGGGCGAGTGTAAGAAAGTGATGAAAATGGGAAACGAGGTGTGTAAGAAGAGTGAAAGAAAGAAAGGAAGAATGGGGAGAGTGTGTGATGGAAAATGTGTGGGACGATGGGGAAATTGTTGGAAAGAGTGGAAAAGAAAGTGAGTAAAAGGAGTGTCAAGATAAGAAAGTAAGGTAAGGAAGTAAAAAAAAAAAAGAAAGGGAAAAAAGAAAAAAGGAAAAACGAGGAAAAAAAAGAAAAAAAAAAAAAAAAAAAAAAAAAAAAAAGGAGGGTGTTTGTAATGTGTAAGAGAGTTGAAAAGAGAGTGTAAGTGAAAGTGAATGGAAAAAAGCGGGGTTGTTGTGTTTTTGTTGTAAGATGTATGTAAGGAAAAGTGACAATTGAAAAGGAAAAAGAAAAAAAACACAAAAAAAGAAGAAAAAGAAAAGAAAAAAAGAGGGAAGAGAAAAAGAAAAGGAAAGAAAAAGGTGGGATGACAAAAAAAGGAAAGAGAAAAAAAAAGAAAAAAAAGAGGGTGTAAGAAGTGAAAAAGAGGGTTGTTTTGTAAGATGGTAGTGAAAAAAAAGAGTGTAAGAGAGTTTTTTGACAAAAGGTGTTTGTAATGTAAGGTGTAAGTGTAGTAAGTTGGTTGAGTGTTTTTGTAATTTGTTGTTTGTATGTATGTATTGTATGTTTGTTACTGTGTAAGGTGTTATTTTGTGTTAGGTAATATTGTATAATATTTAAGAGAGTCGGAAAGAGAAACGACAAAAGAAAGAGGAAAATCTGGAAAAAAAAGGGGAAAAGAGAAAAAGAGAAAAGAAGTGTAAGAGTTAAAAAATAGAGTGTAGGAAAGTGAAAAAGAGAAAAGAAGAGTGGTAAGAAAGTGGAAAGACAAGAGGTTGTAAGAGAGTTGGATGGTGTGATGAAATGAAAAAGAGGATGAAAAGAGTGTAAATAAAGAATAAGAAGAGTGAAAATAAAAAAAAAAAAAGAAAAAAAAAAAGAGGGTGTTAAGAGTGTTGTGTTGTAAGATGTAAGAGAAGAGAGTGAAAAGAGACGTGGTAAGAAAGTGAAAAAAAAGTGAAAAAAAGCAAGAAACGAGGGTGTAAGGGATACTTTGTAAGATTGAAGAAAGTGAAAAGAGAAAGGGGTGTTCGGGTTGGGTCTGTAAGAAAGTTGAATAAGATGGGGGGTTGTTTTGTAAGGTGTAAGAGAGGTGTAAGGGTGTAAGATTTTTTGTTGTATAATGGTTGTTTGTTGTTGTTTTTGTAAGAAGTTGTTTGGTGTGTGTAAGGAGCAAGATGATTTTTGTGTGTTTGTATTATGTAGGGTGGTAACGTTTGTGTGTTTGTTTGTGTTGGTTTGTTGTGGTAGGGTAAGGATTTGTTTGTTATTTTTTAAGAGGAGAGTGAAAAGAGAGTGTAGAAAGTGAAAAGAGGGTTTTTTTTGTTAAGAAAGTTGAAAAGAGGGTTTTGTGTTGTAAGAATGTTGTATTGTTGTTGTAAGAATGGATAAGTTGTAAGAAAGTGAAAAAAAAAGGAAAGAAAAGAGGGTTTATAAGAGATATATATAAGAGAAGTGCAAAGAGAGTTTGTTAATTATTTTATTAAGAAATGAAAAGAGGGTGGTTTTTTTGTTGTAATGAAGAGAGTGAAAAAAAAAAAAAAAAAAAAAAGAGTGAAGAGAGTATGATGGAAATGAAAAGAGGATTGTGATGGAATGAATGAACAGAAAGATGAAAAGAAAGTGAAAAAAAGAAAGTGTAAGAGTAAAAAAGAGAGTGTAAGAAACGTGTGAAAAGGAGAGTGTAAAGAAGTGAAAAGAGGTTTGTCTGTAAGAGAGTGAAAAAAAAAAAAAAAAAAAAAAAAAGGGGGGGATGGTGATGAAAGGGAATGGGGTTGTGATGTGGAAAAAGAAAAAAGAGTGTAAAAAGATAAGAAGTGAAAAGCAAAAGAAGAGGTTTGATGTTGTTGTTGTACGAAGGTTGTTTTGTTTTTTGTTGTGTTGTTAACCGGTGAGGAGAGGTTTGGAAAGAGAGTGTAAGAAGGAAAAAAGAGAAAGAGGGTGTAAGAAAGTGGAAAAAAAAGAGGGTGTAAGAGAAGAGGGAAAGTGAAAAAGACGGGTGTATTTGTAAGATTGTTGTGTTGTGGTTTTTTTGTGGTTTTTGGTTTTGGTAAGGGGGGGGGAGGGAGAGGAAAAGGAGAGTGTAAGAAAGTGGAAAAGAGGGTAGTAAAAGTGAAAAAGAGGTTGAGTAAGAGAGTGAAAAGAAAGTGTAAGAGTGAAAAGAGAGTGTAAGAAAGTGAGAAAAGAGAGTGTAAGAAAGTGAAAATGAAAAGAGGTTGTAAGAGAGTGGAAAAGAGTAAGAAAGTGAAAAGAGGTGTAAGAGAGTGAAAGAGAGTGTAAGAAATGAAAAGAGGGTGTTGTAAGAAAGTGAAAAGAGAGTGTAAGCGAGGAGTGAAAAAGAGAGTGTAAGAAAGTGAAAAGAGGGTTGTTGTAAGAGGGTGAAAAAAGAAAGGTGTAAGAGTAAAAAAGAGAAAGAAGTGTGAGAAAGTGAAAAGAGAGTGTAAGAAAGTGATGAAAGAGGGGGTGTAGAGAGTGAAAAGAGAGTAGTAAGAAGTGAAAAGAGGGTGTAAGATGTAAGAAAGTGAAAAGAGAGGGGTAAGCGAGTGAAAAGAGAGTGTAAGAAAGTGAAAAAAGAGGGTGTTGGTGAGTGAAGAAGGAGTGAAAAGAAAGAGGTAAGAGTAAAGAAGAGAGCTAGAGAGTGTGAAGAAAGTGAAAAGAGAGTGTAAAGAAAGTGAAAGAGGTTGAGAGACGAAGTGAGCAAAAGAGAGTGTGAAAGGAGGTGAAAAAGAGAGTGTAAAGAAAGTGAAAAGAGTTTGTTGTAAGAGAGTGAAAAGAAAGTGTAAGAGTAAAAAGAGAGTGTAAGAAAGTGAAAAGAGAGTGTAAGAAAGTGAAAAGAGGGTGTAAGAGAGTGAAAAGAGAGTGTAAGAAAGTGAAAAGAGGGTGTAAGAGTGAAAAGAGAGTGTAAGAGAGTGAAAAGAAAGTGTAAGAAAGTGAAAAGAGAGTGTAAGCGAGTGAAAAGAGAGTGTAAGAAAGTGAAAAGAGTGTAAAAGAGTGAAAAGAGAGTACATGTCAGGTTTTGTAAACTGGTTTCTATGACCTGTTCTTATTCCCAGTCAACAGTAATGGGAAGTGAACATAATACTGATTTATTTTCCTTCTGAAACCTGACTGTCCTGTTAACTTGTAAACACCAGCACCTTGTACACTGGCATAAAGTCTTTTGTGTTTTGTTGTCATTTTCTCATTAGTTATTTATTAGATTAACTCTGCTATTGGTGAAATAATCGCATCTCTAAGGCTGGGTACATACCATACAATATTTCTGGCGGACGATTGTTATTACCGTGTATCGGTCGGTCAGGCACAAATATTGTATGGAGTGGGGTGGCCACAACAGTTCTATGGTGACCTTTTATCCAGATCGCAAGAACGGGCACAGCATGGGTAAACAGGCGATAGTGTATGTTGGTAAATAATCACAGATTGTGCAGTTCCCTATGGGGCTGCATGATCGGTTGCGACAAACTGACGGCTGCAGATACTTTTGCCACGACCGACAGTGATTTGTCCTGGCTGATCACTCGCTAGTGGTTAGTGGGATAAATCTCATCCCGTGTGTATGCAGCCTAAGCCAATAAGTTTCCCTAATTATACACACAACACATTGACATATCATTATATCACTTACTAATGATTCATTTCCTATGAAGAATGATTGTGTGTGCACTTATCACTTTATTTCCTTTTCCATGGATTTTTTCTTACTTTACACATCTGTTGGAGTCTATTGCATTAAATGATTCACTAATCATTTCTGGTGGTAGGTAAAATAATGGCATCAACTGGCAACCACATCACAAATTTTTTTGTAAATTTTTATGTGACAATTTTTACTTGTTATGGAATTTTCAGAACCTTGTCAGGCATCTCTCATAAATGTGGACTGCTAATTTTAATCTCCATGCTGGCTCTCTTGTTAGGTTCTCGGAGGGGTTTTGCTTTGCTTTGGACTTTGGATCCTGTTTGACAGAAGCAGTTTTGCAACTATGATAGGTAAGTAGAACTCTAAGATAGCATGGCCTGTGCCTGTGTGTTACACTAAGGATTTGTTTGCTTACATTATTTATGAGTCATCTGTTACGTTAAGGTCATTGTGACAGCTAAAGATATCGTATCCCCCAGGCTTCTTCTACCAACCAGATTCCTACATACTGTATAACTCCCTTTTCTAAAAAAAATGTGGTTTCACTGCCTATCAGCTAAACACAATTGCAGCCTATTAGTGTTGTCTATACTCCAGAATGTGCTTTTTAGCTCTATTTCATTATAATTAAAATTATACCCAGCCACCCCCCTGATCCCACCCAGGATGAGGACCTAAATCTCTAGTTCCATCCCTTAGGTTCTCTCTAAATATCCCATACTGGGCTATTAAAGTCTGGTTTGCAGTGCCAGTCTAGCCTTGACCCTCCAACAATCTGGAACTGTTCTTGGACTGGCCAATGGGAAGAAGTGACTTCCCACTGAAGAAATCCCGGAACTATGGATGAGGCGGGGAAAGACCGGCACTACCAGATACACTCCCATTACTTTTACAACCCAGTATGGGACATCTAAAGAAACCCCTGGGGTAAGGATCAGCAGTTTAGGTCCTCATGCTGGGTACTATCAGGGAAGAGGTGGATTGGATGGGGTTACATACACTATAGTTCTCCTTTAAGAAATAATGCTGCATAATTCTTGACTCTCTAATAGAAGAGTAAATCTTACCAATACATGTACTGTATATACTCGAGTATAAGTCGATCCGAGTATAAGTCGAGGTACCTATTTTTACCTGAAAAATTTATAAAACTGATTAACTCGAGTATAAGCCGATGGTAGAAATTAGTTGTCCTTTAAATGGACAGCAGAATTCCCATACATGAATCCCATACAGTAATAGCCACATCCAGTACCGGTAACCTCCAATTCCTTGGCACTCCAGATGTTTGGAAACTACAACTCCCAGTATTCTTTGTTGCTGGGAGTTGCAGTTTCTAAACATCTGGAGTGGCAAGGTTCAGTAAACTTTTAATTAAGCTTACCATCATTTACAATTCTCCTGAACCCCATATAGTAAAGGGCACTCTGACCCTATATAGTAAAGGGCACATTGACCCCATATAGTAAAGGGCACTTTGACCCCATATAGTAAAGGGCACTCTGACCCCATATAGTAAAGGGCACTCTGACCCCATATAGTAAAGGGAACTCTGACCCCATATAGTAAAGGGCACTCTGACCCCCATATAGTAAAGCACTCTCTGACCCCAACATTTAAAAATGTCACCTGTGAGTTGTAGATTTAAGCTGTCATTTGCACTGTACTACCAGCTGTTTTTTGGCCCAAACTGAGGAGACCCATAAGATTTACAGCAGCCAGCTGTCATTTACAGCAGTGACAGTGATGAATGAGTCCAGCAGCCAGACTACAGGAAGCAGGAAGTAAAGGCAGATCAGCTCCTGTAACTTTCTATGCAGGTTAACACAGCACCACCTACTGGTTACTATCTGCAACTGCAGAATTTGGATCTAAATTAGGACTTGACCCGAGTATAAGTCGAGGTTAGGTTTTCAGGCTAACTTTAAAGCCTTAAAAATTCGACTTATACTCGAGTATATACGGTAGTATTAGTACAGTACAATATAGTATAGTACATGCTTGTGAAGGTTCTCATTCATCCAGGTCATGGTATATCTGTTGTATTCAATTAGATCAACTGGACTTGAAATGTAGTTCTTGAAGACGTTTCGCTAGTCATCCGACTGGCTTTCTCAATTCAGAATGACTTGTACAAAAATCTGTGGCAATTATGTACCCTGGAGAATCCCAATTAGCATATCACAGCCAGGTGTTAAGGGTGTGATTAGATAGTGGCTAAGAGGTGTTATAGGAACGCCACTGGTATCTGATTGGCAGAAGAACGTGAACACCCAGAGCAGCTCTGGTCCAATCATATCTTGGGGGAGTTTCTATTGGACTGGCCCTAACTGGTTAAATTGGCTCCTAACTGGTTCCAAATGTCAAATAGAATTTACAATAAGATGTAGTGTTGCCTTTAATTTAAAGGGACACTGTATCCTATTAATAAAGGGTTTGTTAATGCACCAACCAATCAGGATCCATAATCTTCAACTTTCTTTATTTCACATTAGCACATGTAAAGCGTACATGTTGGCAGACCCGAAACGTTGTACGCTTTACATGTGCTAATGTGAAATGAAGAAAGTTGAAGATTAAAACCTGTGTGCGGTGTGAAACTGGTTCTCTGGATATTTTGGGAGTAATACAGCCGATCTCCTCCACACAAGCACCAGGTAGATGAAGATATAAGGTGTGCAGTACCTTTCTCTGATTGTTGTATATATATATGTATATCGGGGAGAGAGGCAGCATCAGTGATAGGATTGGTTGTAAGAAATATATAATGATAGGAAAAAAAAATATTATTATAAAGAAAAATAGAACTGTAGTTCTCCTTCACACAGGAATCAACTGGACATAACATTACATAAATCTTCTTTTATTAGAGCTATACAATAATTTTAGTATTAGTATTTAGTATTATTTTTATTCCCTGCAGAATTGTAAACGGGGGTACGGTGTAAGTAGCCCAGAGCAATT
Organism: Hymenochirus boettgeri; assembly: GCA_019447015.1. Taxonomy (NCBI): domain Eukaryota; kingdom Metazoa; phylum Chordata; class Amphibia; order Anura; family Pipidae; genus Hymenochirus; species Hymenochirus boettgeri. The sequence continues at coordinate 192,259,693 of CM033475.1, forward strand.
CAAGAGACTAGCACTGTACTGCATTAGTCCTGTGCTTGTATATCTACATTTCTCAACCAGGGGTCTGGAGACCCCTAGGGTTCCCTAAGAAGTTGTTAGGGATTCCTCAAAGATAGTGATGGGAGCATGTTTATTGGCCTGTCATATTTGTGTGATTTATGTTTTCTGCTGATTTGATTACTGAAAAAGAAAGAGATTAATAAAATATATACTTTTGTATGGGTTTTTATGTTGGAGTTTCCCTAGAAATTAATATTGTATCAAGGGTTCCACAAGGAAGGGTTAAAGGGGGACTGTGGTCCAAAAATGACTTTAGGGAAATTGAGGTAAATTGATAGGAATTGCACCCCAATTTTTGCAATTTATTTTCATTGTTTATTTTGCATAGTTTTGAAGATATTTACATTTTTGTGTGTGATATGGCAGCAGCATCACCAGGTCCCCTGCACTTCCTGCTTCCTGCTCTGAAACCATGTCAGTCAATCTGCCCTGTGTCTCCTCCTCCCCTTTGCAGCCCCCCTGGTCCCTCCCACTCATGGACCCCATGGTCCCTCCAGTTGCAAGCCCCCCATGGGCCATTATCTTACAGCCCCATGTGGCCCCGCCCACTCGCGGGTGCCTAAGCCCCACCCACTCACGGTTGCCTAAGCCCCGCTCACCCGCGGGTGCCATGGGTTACTCAGACCCCCCCTACAGAAAACTCTGTGGAAACAGTGGGAAAAGTGGGAACTTTTTCACTGTGTGGAAACAGTGAAAGAGAAGGGCTGTAGATTCCCTTACCTTCACTGTCAGGACTTCACACAGCAGAGAGGAGGAGGGACTTCCTGTCTCCCTCACACACTGAGGGAGTCTGAGGCTGTGCTCGCCGGTGGCACTGTGCAGAAGAAGCCTCAGGAATGTCACAAGTCAGCCTCCCACCCATTAACTTTCTGGTCAGTCATTTCTGTATATCTTGGGCTGTGGAGCATGTAGAGAGGTGGTTGATGGCTCGTTTTAAAGGTAGGAAACTGGCCTTTCATTTAAACTTAACTTTGGAGACCACAGTTCTGGCAAGTAAGTGGCTCCTCTACCTTCCTTAACATATTTCAGATATGGGAGAATAGTCAGTGACAGAGACTGTGGTAGGAGCCAGACTTAAGACATTTACTAAATCAGAATAATTCTCCTTTAATGTAAATCATTTAAATATTACTATACTAATAATAGTAGCATGTTAAGCATTTGGTTGCTTTCATTTAAAGAGAAGCTAAGGCTTATATTCAGTTTAGTTTTTGCTAAATATCAATTGTATCATTATAGACTGGGTGACATCCAATGCATTGTTTTATCTGTATTTCAAGGTTATGGAATATGCTTGTGAAGGTTCTCATTCAGGTCATGGTAAATCTGTGGTATTCAGTTAGATCAACTGGAATTGAAATTTAGTTCTTGAAGACATTTTGCTAGCCACCTGCTGGCTTTCTCAATTCAGAATCATTTGTACAACATATGTTGGCAATAAATACCCAGGAATTGTTTGCTATAGTACAATGCTGTTTTGATGTCTTACCCTGGGCAGTTTTGATAACACCTCTTAGCCACAATGCAATAAACACCTTGCATTTAGGAGGTCCCTGACACCTCGCTGTTATATGTTGATTGGGGCACATCCCAGCATATTTATTGCCAACAGATTCTTGTACAAGTCATTCTGAATTGAGAAAGCCAGTTGGATGACTAGTGAAACATCTTCAAGAACTAAACTTCACATCCTGTTGATCTAACTGAATACCACAGATCTACCTGGGTGTGAGGGCAGAATTCTGGAAAATATCTTAAAGGACAATTATACCTATACTAACACCCCCCCATTCCTGGGTTCTCTCTGTTGGATCCATAATAAGCTGTCAAAGTCTGGCCACTGGTGCCATTGTCTCCCAGCTTCTAGGACTGTTCCAAAATTTAGCCAATGGCAAGACACACTCTGTAAGGAGCATGTCTCCCTATTGGCCAGTCTGCAAATCACCCTGGGTAGTATTTGGCAAGGGGGAGGTGTTAGTAAGGGTATTATTGTCCTTTAAAAAAGCACAAACGTCATTCAGTAGAATAGTAGAATTGGTGAATGGATGAGCAAAGAAGAAGGAGATAAATAGTAAGTGGGCCCCTGGTATAATGCTTTCTGGTAGGACCCTGGTCTAATATATCCTGGTGGGTTCCTCCAATCTATGTTTTATAGAAGAGAGAGAGCTACAGTCTGCACTATACTACACACATTTATTTCCATTGTGTTTTAATCTCTTAATTGTTTTAAATGTGTTTTTCCCCCCAGTATTTTGCATTCCTTCTCCTGCTTTTTGCTGCACAGATTACCATTGGAGTGCTGATCTATACACAGAGAAATAATGTAAGTTTTCCAGCTAATACTCATCTATGTAATTCAGTCACTAAAGTAAAGCTAGCCATACATGGGACAATTTGTAAAAGTTATTCTTTCAATTTATTCCTTTTTTTTTGCATTCAATCCACTAAAAGTGATCAATATCATGTGTAAAATCAATCAAACCTTCATTGATTGTACAAAGAATTTAATGAATTTCTCTGATTTACAAAAGTTCTTAAAGGGAATGTCCACCCTCCCCTTTAACTTTTACAAGACCCCCAATTTTGTTATACTTACCTTTACCAAAGAAGCCTCTATTGTTACTTACACAGTCCGATCCCTCGCCAGCCAACCTTGTGTTTGGGGGGGACTTTACCTGCTGGTAAATGTTAGTGGTGAGAATGGACATGCCCTTTAAACCAGTAAACAATCAAATTAGTAAAGAATATATTGGTAAAGAACTGGATTATTATCAGAACTGAACATTGATTTCATTGTGTAGTTCTGTGTTTAATCCCTCTTCGGATAACAGTCAATTATCCTAACAAGAAGGGGAAAAAAGTAAAACGATTGAACATAAGTGTAATATTGTATGATTGTGTCCACCCTCATGTCAATATTTTATATATATGTTTTGCTTCCCCTCCAACCCTATTTCCATTATACTTAAAAAGAGAACCTATCATTTTTCTCATTAATTGAAGAACGGGAGGTAAAGGAGCTATGTCTTACCTCCTGTTCTCCAATTAATGTAAATTACTTTTCTTTTCTGTCAGTTCCTGACTGCTTCCAGTTTATGATATAATTTAGCATGCAGTGAGTGAACCTGTCCTATCTTCCTATCTATCTCTGGTAGAACTTTTAGTGTCTTCCACTCTGGAATTAGCTCCTCCCCCCCTCCTTTCCAGGCGCAGAACTAGGCCCTCTTCTCCTTTAACACCTTGGACTTATTAGTTCATTTGGATTGCAATATCACCTGTGTGCTGATGATACATAAATTTACATCTCTGCCCCAGATCTCCCTATACTGACTTTCTGGGTCCCCACCTGCCTTAGTGCCATATCTGCCTTCATGTCCTCCTGCTTCCTTAAACTGACAAGACAAAACTTGTTATTTCCCACTCTCAGGATCTGTTCCCCTCCCTAGTCTCACTATTCATATTAATGACACACCTATATCCTCATCTCCTCATGTTCATTGCTTGGGAATAACGCTAGATTTCCTTCAAACCCCATGTCAACTCACTTGCCAACTCCTGTTGCCTCAGGATCATCTCTCATCTGTGCCTTCCTCTCACATGATGCTACCAAAATCCTACTTCATGCCCTAATCATGTCTTGTCTACTTCAACACACTCTTTTGTGGTTTACCTAACAACTGCCTGTCACCACTTGTCACCAATCTATCCTAAATTCTGCTGCCCGGCTCATTCATCTCTCTTCTCACTTCGAATGCCTCTCCTTTCTGTCAGTCTCTCCACTGGCTGCCCATCACGCAAAGGATCCAGTTCAAGCTTCTTACTGTATCATATAAAGCACTATCCAATACAGCCCCTCCATACATCTCAGAACTGATCCACAGATACCATCCCAGGCACAACCTTCGCTCTACAAACGATATCCTTCTCTCATCCACCCTTGTCACCTCGTCTCACGCCTGCATTCAGGACTTTGCTCCTTCTGCCCCTCTGCTCTTGAACTCTCTTCATCTTTTTTTTTTTTATTCACCGTCCCTTAATATCTTTAAACGTAACCTAAAAACCCACCTCTTCGGGCAAACATATAACCTGGTCCGTTAATCATACTCCACTTCCAATCTAGTTACAGCCTATCTATTCACATCACCCTATGTCTCACCACTATTTCCTCTAGACCAGTGATGGATAACCTTTTAGAGGCTGAGTGCCCAAACTGCAACCCAAAACCCCATTTTTTTGCATGGTGCCAACACGAACATTTAACCCAAATACGGAGTTTTTACACAGACCTATACAGTAGATAGAATTGATTATAGATTACTTATTAACCTCTACATTACCACACAGGAGTTGAGATCTAAAACAGTGACCATTAACCCTACATTATTAGAAAGGAGTTTGAGATCTAAAACAGGGACTCAAGCAGAGCTGAATGTTATAGCCTGTGACCTCTCTCTGCTACAGACAGACGCTACACTTTCTCTCTGGATTTCTGGTAGCAAACTCTGGTGGACTCTGCAGTGCATGAGTGCCCACAGAGAGGGCTCCGAGTGCCACCACTGGCATGTGTGCCATAGGTTTGCCACGACTGCTCTAGACTGTAAGCTCTTTGGCAAGGGTCCTCTTTCCTATTGTATTAGGGTATTGCTATAAATAACTCATCAAGCTGTGTACTGTATGCTTTATCTTTGTATATATTATGTATGACTGTGTATAATATGTATAACCCTTGTATGTAATGTATGATTATGTTATTGTAAACTGCAACGGAAGATGTTGGCGCTATACAAATCCATAATAATAATAATAATAATGAGCATGCACAACAGAAGGTAATGGCCGCCAGCCATTGGCCATGATGTCACTATCACTTCGACTGATGGCTGATACACGGTAGCTGCTGGACTAAAGGAGTACCATTGATCGGAGTCTGTAAGTACTTTTAGGATCATTTTAGGAATAGGCAAGTACAACAAATATGGGATTGGTCGAACTAAACAAATAAATATAAAATATTGATTTGAGGGTGAACATGCCCTTTAAGCCTGTCTGGTTAATTCTCATTGGAGCACTTTCCTTACTACTGTGAAAAGTATTGTATGTCTGAAAATGTTTTTAATCTGCTAGTTGCAAAAGATTGGACACTTAAAGTGGATGGGGCAGATGAACTGTATTTTATGTCTATTCTTTTACCTCACAAATAACCCTTATATCTTATATTCAGATAAATTCCGGAGTGGGAAAAATTGTTGAAAATGTCATAAAGGACTATGGATTGTTTAGTAACCAGACAGATCTAGAGGAAAGCTGGGACTTTACACAGGAGAAGGTATTTAATGAGAAGATTTAAACTATAGTGATATCCTTTATCTAATTACCAGAAAGTAAACTGATGTTTTGGGTGATATTAAAGGACACGCAGACACATAAACATAATATTTATTCCACTGGTGTTGGAACGTAAATTCCAGCATTGATGGAAACTTGGTTTTCTGTTTCATTTTTAACCTTTTGATTAATGCAATAAAATGCATAACAAATGAATAAAAAGTCTACCTTTGAAAAAGTCCACGGGCTATGGGCAAAACACGTTAGGGAGCCTGCTGTTTCCAGTTGCTTGTCTACAGCACTCACTCTAAGCTGTGCTTATGCAATTGATCTCCTTCCATGGGTTACTCTATGCATGCTGGGCAATACTGAGGGATGGATGAGTATAGAGTATTTATGCATAGATTTTTTGCAAAAAATGCGTGTATTGTGTAAGACTGTTATATGTGTGCTTTTCACCTATATCTGGTTGTAGCTGCTGTTTGTAGTATTCACTTGTAGCTATCCCCAGATATGAATTGTAACATGAAATAAAGGGATTATTAGCTGTTTGTACACACAGTAGAATGCTGCAGAAACTTTTTTATTTTTGTGATTTCAATAATAATTCCTATCCTTCCCTTTGCTGCTATTTTTAAATCAATTTTCTAACATTCACTTTCTGATTTTCTAACATTCACTTTCACTACAGGGTAATAAAATATAAAGCTACTTTTACATGGGCGTTATTCTTGAGTGGTTCCAAATGTTTGCCGCTATAGACATGCTACATGTAGCGTTTCTGTATCAGTGACCGTCATGGGAACTGCAACTAGCCTAATTCTTCCTTACTTCCACTGTAACATTATTCCTCTCAGTTCCTGGGTCAAGTACTAGTTTTGGTTTAGGAGAAAGTTCTTTAGATGATATCCTCTTCTCCCCTACCAGGTTTTTCGTTGTGTGATTGCTGTGGTTGTGTTTATTGCTAGAAAAGGTGCAGTGTATCGGTGGTTCCTGCAAATTGTGCTTATTTGTGGCCAAAGTCATGATTTGTGAACATGGAGCCAAATGGATAAAATATAGAGAACATCTTTGCAGCCAATGACTCATCAATAGCCTTATTCTTTATCTGTGGTGAGTAGGGAGTCTCGTCCACCCCACCCCTACTTTGAGCAGGTAGCACCTTGAGTGTTTCTGTGGCCAATCCTGATCTTGGGAAGAGCTACCAGATCTTCAGTTGACTGAAAGCACTATGAAGGAAAATGTTCACTTCACAGAAAAATGATTGCATTTAAATTGCACCCATTCCGATTCTCAGCTGTCATTTTTCTTTCACCTGGAAACTATAGTCTTGGGCCTTAAAGGAACTGTAAACCTAAAAAAATAAGTGTTTGCCAATCGTTTCTATTATTCACAGGGAGGTGAGAACGATTATTCTCACCTCCCTGTGAATAATAGTTTGCTTAGGGGACACAGTGGCACTTACCTTACCTGGCGCTCCGCTCGCTCCTTCTGATCTGACAGCTGCGTTGCCCCTGTCTCCCGACCACGGGCCTATCTTTGGCGCATGCGCACCAATACAAAAGATAGGCGCGCGATCGGGAGAGAAGGACAGCGCGGCTGTCAGTTCAGAAGGACCTGCGAGCGGAGCGCCAGGTAAGCTAAGTGCCGCTGTGTCCCCTGAGCAAACTATAATTCATAGGGAGGTGAGAATAAGCGTTCTCACCTCCCTGTGAATAATAGAAACGATTGGCAAACACTTATTTTTTTAGGTTTACAGTTCCTTTAAAGGACAACTCCATCCTCATAATAATATTTTTTATAAAGAATGGCCTCTTTAAATTATGTTGATATATCATAGTTTGTCCTATGAATTCATCACTGTATGCCTGCTATGCTTCTGGATGCCTCATGGAAACTGAGAAATTTAGAAACCTGTATTGAGCCTGGGCATGCTCAGAAGGGGCAGACAGGGGATTAACATTCAATCATTGGCTGTGATGTCAACTGTCGAATCCATAACTGACAGTTCCTAACTGGAAGAACCAGGAAGCAGAAACAGGGGAAACAGGACATTGTGCAGGATTTTAGATACAAACAGATTCAATGACGAGGCAGGCAGCCGGGCTTCACATATCCCTAAAACTCGATTTTATTGGAAAAGTTAAAAACAATGGATCGGTGCAAAACCCCCCATGGCTACCACTCTTGAGCTCCGCCCGACATGTTTCTTGGCTGACACGCCACTTCCTCAGGGCCCCTGAGGAAGTGGCATGTCAGCCACGAAACGACTGCCTGCCTCGTCATTGAATCTGTTTGTATTTGGATTATGGCACAGAGGAGACGGTTCTGGAGGTGTTTGTGCGCTGGACTTTTCTTGATTACACAGAGCTCCTGGGATCAAGGTATTCTGATTACTTTTGTATCTTATATATTTCACATTTCAAACTATTACCGTTTAGGGTTTTGGGGGATGATTTACCTGTATGTAAGTTTTCATTTTAGGGCCGGACTTGCCCTTTAAAAAACCAAGACAATTATCCACCCATTGAATAGTTGTACACCCAGTATCCTAGGTCTTAGAGGTGCACCGAAGATTTATGGCAAACTGAATGACAATGAAAATATAAAACAATACTGAGATTTATTTCACTAACATAAGATGTATTGTTACTTTCTTTAAGAATGGGAAATGTTAATTGGTCCAGGCCACTGAGGTTTGACTGTGTTATATAACTGCATTTAACCAGTAAAAAGCTAACATCTTAATGGTCGCTGCAGATTAATAGAGTAGTAAAGTTCTACATATAGAAGTTCTACTCTATGTTAAACTCACCCCAAGACTCTTTACAACAAAAACACCAACAACACTTGTTTGTAATGTTAATGCATCAGTTGTTCTGTCTATAAACCCCTTAGTGAAAAGAGTCCAAATTGTACCCAATTAGCCATTTTTCCTCCCCGGTGTAATGTGACATGTGTTACAAGGTCTGAGCTGTGAATGGGGAGCAGGTGTGTTCTAGCTCTCACATTCTCTCATACTGCTCACTAGAAGAAAACATGGCACCTCATGGTAAAGAAAACTATGAGGATCTGAAAATAAAGAATTGTTGCTCTTCAAAAGGATGCAGGAAGATTGGCAACAACCTGAAACTGAGCTGCAGCATGGTGCAAATAGGCGTATGAGTGCTGCCACCATTGCTGCAGAGGTTATAGGGGTAAGAGGTCAGTCTGTCAGTGCTCACACCATGCACTGTGGCTAAGCACGTCTCCAGACCTAAACCGTACCTGTCGCGCCAGTGCGTGTGATGTCATGGCGATTGCGCCATGTCTGCAATGATGTCACGGGACGCACTTTCATGGACCATCAGAAGTAGGAGAGTCAGGAAATCTCGGGGGGCGGAGCTAAAGACAGGACAAGCACAATCCAAGATGTGAGGAATTCAGAGCTTCACAGGGAAGGCTCAGGAGGGTCCTAGAGAAAAAACAGCAAAAGATTACTTAAAGCTGCAGCTTCCAAATATAATGCATTTGATTTTAGAGTGTACTTATCCTTTAAAGATCTGTGGGGCATCCTCAAACAAAAGGTGGAGGAGTTCAAGATCTCTAACATCCACCATCTCTGTGATTTTGTCATGGAACGGAAGAGGATTCCAGTGGCTACCTGTGAAGCTCTAGTGAACTTCATGCCCTACAGAGTTAAAGTGGTGCTGGAAAATAATGGTGGCCACACAAAATATTGACACTGAGCACAATTTGGACAACTTAGAGTTGTAGACACTTTTGTTGCCAACGTTTTTACGTTACTGGCTGTGTGCTGAGTTATTTTTAGGGGACAGCGAATTAACACTGTTAAGTGTCATATGTTCAGTATTGTCCCATGAAAAGATATAATAAAATATTTACAAAAATCTGAGGTGTACTCACTGTTGTGGTGTGTGTGTGCGTGCGTGCAATCTCCTCCCAGTTTCTTCCACTGTCCTTTTGTTATTTGTATGTATGTGTGACGTGTCATATTATATGCACATTATTATTGCTGTGTTACAAACTGGGCTGATTATTTTGCAGATGCAGTGCTGCGGATGGTACACACCCAGTGATTGGTTGCAAAATCAGAAGATTAAGGAGAACACATCATTCAACCTATATCCTTGTTCCTGCAGAAATATTTCTGCTTTTGACCCAGAGAGCATTTCTAACTCCACAGACAATTCTGAACTAAAGACCGGATTCTGCACAAACCCATCTAAGGGAACATGGCCTGTGTACCAGACAGTAAGTGTAATTAATTGTACCAAGTATTCAGGAAGGTTGTAGTTTGGCTTATGGTAGATGTAAGTTTCATGTATGGGAACTACAACTCTGTTAATTCCCTCACTGCCTTCAGTGCTGAGTGAGATATATTTCAGACTTGTTATTGAGCAGATAGAGATGTATCTTTTAAACATCCCTAATGAACATCTTTGTGCAGATGTCATTTCTCTAAGTAGTTTCATGTGTTGGCACCACATGGAGATGATTTTGGAATGGGTATTTATGTATTTGTTAATCCTGTGTCATTTATCTCTAGGGTTGCATGAACACTCTGCAGACCTTTATACTAAATAACATCATAAGCATTGTTGGAGTCTGTATAGGGATCGCACTCTTGGAGGTAAGTTACATATTATCTGAATCCAATATATTGTCTATTAACTACTACCTTGCTTCATGGGTACTTTTACAGGATATTTTTGCTGGCCTGAGGTAGCCAATAAAGTCCTAGGTTCCTTACCATGCCTCTCTTGTAATGGGCACAGTTAGTCACTGTTTGTGATAAGGAGATCAGACAGAGAAGGAATAAATTCATAATTTGCATCATATCCATTGCCAAACAGAGAGCTAAGGGCTGAAAGACAAGTAATCAATATGTAGGGGAAAAAAATTCTAATCAGCAAAATAGTTGTCATTTATTTATGCGAACTTCTCCTTTAATGTATGTGACACGCCCTATTAAGATTTTCATAACTTTGTACATTCCTCTCAGTTCCTTCAGTTCCTAGGTCAAGTGCTAGTTTTGGTTTTGGAGAAAAAATTAACTAGAAGTTCCTCAGATGATATCCTCTTCTTCCCTGCCAGGTTTTTTTTTGTGTGATTGCTGTGGTTGTGTTTATAGCTAGAAGTGGTACAGTGTATCAGTGATACCTGTAAGTTCTGCTTATTTGTGGCCAAACTCCTGATTTGTGAACATGGAACCAAATGGAAAAAAATGAGAGAGCCAAACATCTTCACAGCCAGTGACTCATCAATAGACTTATTCTTCATCGTTCTCCTTAATATGGGGAACCTCCCTGTGGTGAGTGGGGAGTCTCCTCCACCCCACCCCTACTTTGAGCAGGTAGAACCTTGGGTGTTTCTGTGGCCAATCCTGACCTTGGGAAGAGCTACCAGATCTTCAGGTGACTGAAAACACTGTGAAGGAAAATATTCACTTTATGGAGATGAAAAATGATTGCATTTAAACTGCACCAGTTACGATTCTCACTTTTTCTTTCACCTGGAAACTATAGTCTTGGGCCTTAAACAAACATGACAGTTGTCCACCCATTGAATAGTTGTCCACCCAGTATCCTCCTGTTTCTACAATTATAGTTTAACTACATTAACTGTGCAAAGCCTAATGTATAGGAGTTATAACCCCTATTTCCATCTGTAGCCTTCACCTGTTGGCTAAGGGTCAGGTCCCACTATGCGCGTTGTATTACGTTTTGCGTGCATTTTGTGAAATGTAATTATAATAATATGTAAATATAATAGAAATCGTGAGAATCAGTTGCCACTGTATACTTTGCATTCAATATGGTCCTTTTTTATCTGCAGACGACTTTTGGTCCGTTTGTCAGAATTGTATAATAGTCTATGGGAACGCAAAAAAAAAAAAACCACAGACAAACTTATTTATTTTTTTTTTTGTGTGTTTTCTCCTGCGTTTTCTCCTGCGTTTCCTGTTAATTTTCCAAAAGCTGCACACGCATGCAAATGGATTGGAAACGTGGACACACGCGGTCAAATGCATAGAGAAACGCACGTCTGTTAACCTGCAAATGGACAGGAACCCAGACAAAACGTGTTGTCCAAAACGGACAGCACAATGCAACGGACATAGTGGGACCTAGCCCTAAATGCAGGGTGTAGACAGAATGGGTATCCTAAAGGTGAACATTGCATTAGTAAACAATATATAAAAGAAAACTGGATTTTCCATGGTGCTCTCGGGGAACCAGCACTATTTCTGCACAGACTGCAAATGTATTTCTGGCTATAAAAATTCTCGTTGGTTTGTGCTGTTCCTCCTTAGCTGTAGCTGACAATACAAGCGTGTTTGGCCACAAAGAGTCTGGTTTCTGTTCTGCTTTTCTCTTTTGTTTGTCCTCACTCTGACTCCTTATATTGGCTCTTTCCTGCACAGTGTCACATTGTGCAACTATTCTGTTTTATCCTTCTTGCTAGAACTTGGTTGCTCTTCCCCTTTGTTTTCCTACAGGGTGATATGTGAAACACTGTAATGCTGAGTGAAGTGTGTCCATTCAAACTTTCCCCTGTGCATGTAAACCTTTCCTGCTGGTGTTGTGTTGGTTTCTTGTCTCAGTTCTAAGTGAACTTGAATATCTTTGAATATTTGACCTTTAACCATCATTATGACATGGAACCGAAACCAAAACATTTACAAAACAAACCGAAAAAACACAATGAAAAAAATTGTCATTGACAATGTGTGACCACTAGATGTCACTTTTGTTGCAGTTCAAAATATTATTTTGTGGGTATGACAGTCTGTTGCAGTCCTCTCTTGGATGGGTGGTGTACTGTGTGTGTATAGTAATAAATCTCCCCGATACATCCAGACCCACAGATACAGTACAACCCATTAATCATGCTGGTATGTGTGAAACAGACTGAGAAACAACTCTAATTCTTAAACAGTGATTATTTCAATCGGTTGCAGTTCCCCTTTCTCGTTCATCATTCAGCAGTGGACTCTTTAGTTTGTGGGATCTGGTGGGTTACATTTGTAGGGTGTCCCTCCCATTAATAACTGTTCCATTACCAGGTAGACTCAGAACTGATGCATGGAATGTTTAAACTGAATGTTGTATGTTGCTTGTAATCTTTTGTTAACCAGCATTTGTCTGTGGCCCACAGAGACTTCTATGGAGAATACTGGCAAGGTAACTTTACTACAGATCCTGAAAGGGGACATACTAAAATAAATTGCTTTATGTTAAGGAACTTCTGAGGAATTGGAAACCCGTGTGTGGTTGGATACTGTGCTGAATAAAGGAAGTGGCTGATGTTGGGAAACCAATTGGGGCCTGTTACTGTCATTGTGAAATATTACTTTCTGTTACTTTGTGACCTTGTTTTTTGATCCTTTAAGCTGTTGAGTCAGATGTTTCCTTTTTACAGAACCCCCTTGGTTAGAACAGTTTGACACTGGCTCCTGCTGTGCGGTGTTGTTAATATTATCAAACCACAAATAATAATGATTTTACTGGTGCCTGGCAATGATGTGCAACGTTGGGTAAAACAAAACAGACTGGAAACAAAAGGGAAACATACAGTGACCTCTACTACTCACACAGTGACCTCTACTACAGAGAATTGCAGTCATGGGAACGTGTGAGCTCTTTACTGAATCACCCACTGCTATGGGTGTTTGGGGAAAGCATCAAATAGCTCAAAAGGCAACACAAAACCTATAAAGGCTGGGTTCCAACTGCTACATTTTTTGTCCCCGACAGAGCGGTCGATGTGATTGAGCGCTCGCCCGGGACAAATGTCTGTCAGTCGAGGCAATAGTGGCCCCGGCCGACAGTTCGTGTGACAGATCGTGCGTTCCCATAGGGAACCGCACAATCTGTCGTGATTTACCCACACTTTCGATCGTCCATTCGTCTGGTTTGGAAGAATGGGCGACTGAGGGCAGTCGGGACCAGCAGCCCCACACCACCAGATATTTTCAGCCGACTGACCGATCCAGTGCCGTGGATTAGTCGGCCGGCTGAAAATATCTGCTGGTGTGTACCCAGCCTTAGGGTTTAAGTAAAGAAATGTCGGGGGATGAATAAAACTCGCTAAGGGCCATATTTATAAAGCTGCGGTATCGCTTTTTAGCATTACCGCGACTTTAACGAATCTTAAATTTACGATCGGTTTAACGATCGTAAATTTACGATACAGATCGTAAATCTACGATAACGAAAATTTTGATTTACGATCCCAATAGAATACCATTGCGGTAGTTTACTACCGCACGGTATTCTACGATCGAACGCTCGATGTAAATATACGATTGCGATCTTAAATTAACTAACCCGCGGTATCTCTAAAAAACGATACCGCAGGTTTATAAATATGGCCCTAAGATTCAGGTGTAGACCAGTGGTTCTCAAACTTTTTCACACCATGGCACACATGTCAGTGCAAATTTATCTTGAGGCACACCTGTGTTCTTAAAGATGTAATTACCCATATTTTATGCACTTTACTGTGTATATTGTATTCAAATTAATGTAGTGTAAAATTACAGTACATTATATTTGTTGAAATGTAATCATAAAATATAAATTTTATAGTACAAAATAACAAAAAGCACAAGTTATAATAGTAAAAATGTTCCAGTACCAAAATTCTGAGGCACATGTCTGTCCGATCAACCGATAGTTCACTGGATCAGACAATCGGGCCGAAATAATCGAATGGGTTTTTGGCCTTGTCCGACCAAAGGATGATCCGATACGGCGGAAAACCACGTCTGATTGTACGTGGTCTCTATGGACCGCGCGATCGCTCGCAGCAAACTGCTGGCCGCTATTGCTGCGACAGACAGTCCATCCTCTTGGCCAACCAGTTGGAAGAGGAAAAGTTGCATGGTGTGTACCAGGCTTTAGAAATCAGAAATCTCATTCGTACTCCTTATATAAAGTATGGGGAGAATGTTTGTGACTGCCATACTCCCTACAATCACAGACGACTCCAATACCTTAGTACAGTGGGCTGACCGTGAACAAGGGAAATTTTCTGTCTGAAATGAGTGTTGCCAATGTGGAACCTTTGTCGGCATTGGAAATGATTGTTTCATTGGGGGTTATGTCCTGGCTCTGTGGCAGAAACCTGTATAATGTGATAGCTGGTTTCTACAAATGCTGTTAAAGGGCATGTCCACCCCCAAAACTATAATTTCCCCCACTACTGGCCCCACTGTGTAGTGTAATAAAATCCTTACCTTACATCCCTGCTCCATATGGTTCTCCTGTAATGTCCCCCCCAAAGTAAAAAAAAAGTGGCCACCAAGAGGTTAACAGAGTCCATATAGGACTCTGCCTCCTGTCTCTCCTCCGGGAGAATTTTGCCATGCGCAGTAAAGCCCCCCCCATTTTGGTCTTCTTCCCCCTAACACAAATCCCTTTTTATATGTTGTAGGTCTCCCTCCCTCAACCCCAACCACTATATTATTATTGCCAGAAACTCCCCCCGATCATTACTTACCTTCCCTCTATCCTCCTATCCTGCCTCTCAGCCAAACACAGATGTGGCTGCCGGTCCAGCCTCCTGCTTGCAGTTCCATGCAAGCAGAATGCCAGGACAGTGCGGAGGAGGATAGAGGGAAGGTAAGTAAAGACCAGGGGAGTTTCTGGCAAGAGAGGGAGACCTACAACATTTCAAATTTTTTTTAGAAGGATAGACATGCCCTTTAAGCCCAGAGATTTAGCATTCTGTTAGTCAGCACTTCCTGGATACATACAGGGTTATTTATATTCCAGCTGTAGTTCTTAAATTCAATTCTGAATGCTGACTTCTACTTCTTACCTATGTGACTGGTAACACCTTTTGGAAGGACAAATCATTGAGTCCTATTACACTGAATGGTAAAATAGAGGAAGGCACCATGGATGATCACTTTTAATTCATGCATTAGAATTTGTGAAGGTTGGACTGGGCGGACGTATGTCTTTCAAGGTCAAATACTATACTCATTTTAAAGTTTAAATATAGCTCATTTCTTTCTCCTTTAATCCAGTTAGATTTTACGATTGCACACCCAATCATATTTATTCGTGGCTAATCAATCTTGTGCCTCCATTTTCTTTTCAGCTCTTTTTCATGACGTCGATGTGTCTGTGTAGGAACCTCAGCCAAAACTACAACAAGTTGACTCGTTTTCCTTAGAAATCTGACTTTCTGCAGCACAGAACCTTAAGGACTGGAGACAGGACATCGATTCTTTATCAGCTGCCCTTTGCATTGATTGCTCAGCTCTGATATTGTCTAACATTGAAATTTCATTCAAAACAGGCGTTGGATGTTTTCAAGCACCTAAACCATTGTACATAGTCAGCTGTCTGTCTATCCTAACAGGGCTGGAGATCCTCACAACATCAATCATCTCAATGGACCTTGTCCTGTTTTTTTATTTTTAGCCTCATAAACTGTGCAGCAGATATTTTGGTTAAAGACTGATTCACTTAATGCAGTTGCATAGCATGATGTATTTTAACAATGGGCTACCATTCAGTATTTAAAAGAAAACAAAAAAAAAACATGGTGCAGTGGAGTAAGCTACATTATTTTCTAGTGAAAATTAGAAATAAGTGGTAGGGCCAATCTGCCTTGTTGAACTGATTTGTGGTTGTTTTGATGAACTATGGGGACACCTAGTGGTCTTTTCATAATCCCCCTTGTTTTTCCAAGAGCAACTAATAGGTCAAAACACAGATTAAATTGTCTGGATTTTTTTTCTTATAAGGGGAAAAATTCATATAATTCTGTGGTATACTTTGGAACTGTTTTACCCAAAATGCTCAGCTCTTGACATTTATTTTCCAAGAATGTTATATTTTCATAGTGTTTTTGAACCTAACATTGGTTCACTGTTTTATTGACGTTACATGGTTACGGATTCAGTGATTTACACAAAAGGACCCTGAGCAATGCTGGACAGCGTTCAGTCCTTTATATGACCTTGACCTAAAAGCCTAATTGGAGACAGCGATTTCTAGTTAAACATTGACTAAACTACTAAAAACATCTAGTTTTCTTGTTACTTTACCACGAAATGAAATGTTGGTGGAAAACGGGGTCCTTTAACATTGTGGGTCCTAGACAGCCTCCCCCCACTTCCCTGCTGTGAAACCAGCTACAAGGTCTTTTATTTATGGGGTAGTTTAATGGCTCCAGCAACATCAGTGAATTCCCACTGCCTGGTGGTTCTGCAGTAAAGATGAATAAATAAAATAGATGGCACATTGCTGTATGTTATGTAGAAGAGGAGAGATAGCACATTGTATTCTATAGAAGAAAATATATAGCATATTATGTTCTATAGGAGAGAGCAGATGGCACAATGTGTTCTGTAGGAGAGCAGCTAGCACATTGGGGCTTATTTAGTAAAAAGTGTGACATTTTACTGGCAGACAAACGGACGGGAGGAAATATCTGCCTGTGTGTACCTAGCCTTAATTTGCAGCAACCAATCAGAACTGTAGAGTAGTAAAAGTTAACATCTGATTGGTTGAGGCAAATTACCTGGGCAAATTATTGCGTTATATTTGCGCTGTGAGAATAAAGCTTCGTACACACATAACCGTGTGAACGATGGACGAGTGTTGTGATAAGCAGATGTTCGTTGCACTTCTGCCGTGCCTTCACTGTCATATGTGGGTCCGAGGCTTTAGAGGGAATTGTACAATTTAGCCTTGTTATTGTTAAAAATAACCATTAGTTTTACATTTTATTTTCAGTTACCTCAACCTTTACATTTTTCTCTTCTCCCAAAATGGAAACTAGTTTCTGCTGAACTATTTGTTATAAACGTGTTTTTGTAAAACTGCTGTTACACAGTGAACATTTTATAAAGAATTATACTTACGGAAAAAACTGCCCAGATTGTGGATGTTTTGGGGAATTGCAAGTCATAAGGAAAATATATAAGAGATATTTCTCAGGTGTTACCTATTAAAGTCAAGTATTAAACCGCTAATAATTGACTCGTGTCTACATACATTCATAAATTTAATAGGGAAAGTAAGACTGTCTTTTAGTATACGTCCCCCATAGTTACATCCTGAGTCCATTCTCTTTCCCTTAGTAAGTAGGATATGTACACTGGGAAATTATTTGTGTTAAAATTGGCCATTACTGAAAACTTTTGTGTAACTATAGGGCCCACAGGCCGCAACTGTGGGGGGCCCGTGACCCTCTCCAAATTTTTATCTAAGTAATGATACGTGCAATCAGGGTGGGGTGATGTGTGTCAGGGGCCTGGCCTCCATTCTTTTGTGGGGGGATTGGGCCCTTGCAGTTATGTCCCTGACTGGAAACTATAATTCTTCCTAACTAGCACTGTACCATTTTTTCGTTCATCTGTCCCCTATTTCTTTAGATATCCAATCTAAAACATCTACATTTCAGTTGTCAATCAAGTGCCTTCGCATCATAAACTCTTCTGATGTATAGTTTTGCCATAGCTGAAATGGTGACAGTTGGTTCTTAAAACTGCATGGTGGGAAATTTCTTCTCTCAATGCTACCTCATAGGGATTACTGAGCATGCTTGCCCTCACAAAGTGTCAGATGGTCTGGCAGGGGGCTGCAGGACTGAGGGACTGAGATTGAGCAACACAAGCACTGGATTGAAGTCATGCAGCAACACAAATACATCAGAGTAAATGCTGCTTACATGTATTCATTTATAGATTCCTTTAAGCACAAATGTTCTCAGGAATTTAGATTTCTCCCCAGTTCCATCTGATGGATGTATAAAGCTCTCAACCTTACATACAATGCTGTGCCTTTGTTGATCAATGTAATAGCACCCAATCTTTTCTGGTAAAGGGTGCACTCACTTTACAGGGAGAGGAGAGCTAGAAGAAATCTGAAAATTGGGAATCATCTGAATACATGCAGATCAGTCTGTGAATATTTTATATATAGATATATATATAGATTTTACCACTGACCATACATGAAGGACAATATGTATCTCATGAAGCTCATTGACCAGTGGAGTGAATATAATTGATGTTTATTAATAGTTTTGCGTTAAGGTGCAGTCAGTTAAGATTTTTTGTTTATTTATTTACACACACGGCTGTGTCTATATCAGATTGTAACATCCAGCATTACTGACTGATTAAAAATCCTGGGAGTCAGAATCAGAAGATTCATATCAGCTACTTTGAGGACTTTAATGTATATAAACAATGGTCATTGCAACTTTTTCTTTCGCTATTGGAACATTCTCTTTTTTTTCTTTTTACTAGTCTCAGTGTTTGGTGAACATACAATATTATTCAACCAAGTGTGCCGCTGTTCAATATTGGTATCCTAAGGCTGGGTGCACATGGGGCTATTATTTGTCCCGACCGAGTGTTCGCTGCGTGCAATGGCTCGGCTCCCCCATAGGGAACCGCACGATCAGCCATGATTTACCAATGGACCCGATTGCCGATTCTTCCAATTCGGATGAATGGACAAACAAGCTCGGTGGTGGCCGATATTTCCAGCCGTCAGATATTTCCAGCCAACCGTCCTATCCTCGGCACTATCAGTCGGTTGGCCGTAAAAGACTTAAAAGATCATTAGAATTCATAAGTGTGGACACTTCTTAAAATCTAGGTGTAAGAGGCTTACCTTTTAGTGAGTGTGACTGGCACTCACAAGTTTGCCCACAGTGAGTATATCTGCTACAATCAAGTTTGAACATAGTCTGGTACATACAAGTTCGCCCACAGTGTGTGTGTGACTGAGCACATACAAGTTTGCCCAGTGTGTGTGTGACTGAGCACATACAAGTTTGCCCATAGTAAGTGTGACTGAGCACATACAAGTTTGCCCACAGTGTGTGTGTGACTGAGCACATACAAGTTTGCCCAGTGTGTGTGTGACTGAGCACATACAAGTTTGCCCATAGAAAGTGTGACTGAGCACATACAAGTTTGCCCACAGTTTGTGTGTGACTGAGCACATACAAGTTTGCCCACAGTGAGTGTGACTAGCACATACAAGCTTACCCACAACTCGTGTTTCCAGCCTAATTGAAAAACAGTTGATAAGAAATAAATCCTTTACCTCTCGTTCTTCAATTAAACTGAAAAAAGGGAAGTTACTTTTTGAGTGGAGATTCCCTTTAAATAGTTAGAAGGGAAGAACAACAGAATTCTTAGTTTACAATATAGTGTGTGAGTGGTATTGTATATATCAAAACAATATTTTGTATTCCAAATGTGTTCAAGGTACAAATAAGTTAATGTCAATGAAAAATTGGAAGGCGTCTCTGTGAATGTTTTTAAAGGGGAATTGCTGTAGCGGAAGTTATTCCAACGTAAGATTCTGATGGTATTAAAACATATATATATATTTACAGATAGGCAGCTAATGAACAAGTTCTTACAAGAAAAAAACAGTTCTATTATACCAAACTTTTTTTTTGGATCGAATGTCAATTTGGTGCAACTTTGGCCAAAATGATCTGATGATTGGAGGACATACAATACATGCAATAAGAAAGGCTGCACGGATTACGTAATTGGTGCACTGGTACGAACGCTCTAATTGTGATTTTTACAGGTGTTTCCCATACACTAGTCTCTTCCAAATATCTGCCTGAACACAAATCCTTTTTCTAGTTGACGGCTCTGTACCGTCCAGCAGTCCATTGAAGGATTACCAAACGGGACGATGATTTTTCAACCAAAAAAACCCCCAATCCAGTGTTTAAATCCTGCATTCAGAGAACCAGCCTCAAACCTCTGTGCATTGGTGCACATTCACTACAGTATGCAGAAAGTTCCCCTTGTGCCATGCAGTAAGCAGCATAGCTAACGAGAAGAGGAAATAAATACATCCTATTTCACAGATCAATATTAATTCTAAAAGCCTTTAACTGCCCCTTTTGACTTGCAAGCAGCTCAGATGTAACCACTACCCAAGTTCAAGGAAAGGGCTGCAACTACTTATAAAGAACTACATTACTGAGAGCAGGGCTGGTTTTACTATGCACTTGCCAAGGGCCCAAAACACCTATGGGGCCCCCAAACCAAAGGATTTTTTTATGGCAAAAGTTTGAAAATGGGCCCCTATAGATGATAAGGGCAACTTCAATACTACTGAAGGATTTCTTTTAAATACATAGTAATGGAGGTTAAATATAGACATAAAGACAAGGGGGAAAATCCCATCCTAAAAGACAATTGGAAAGTATCCCTAGATCAACCCGAACTACAGTATATGTATTAATACCAGTAATTCTCAATATTATATAGTATCCCTGTACCAACCAGAACTACAGTATATGTATTAATACCAGCAATTTTCAATATTATATAGTATCCCTGTACCAACCAGAACTAAAGCATATGGATTAATACCAGTAATTCTCAATATTATTTAGTATCCCTGTACCAACCAGAACTACAGTATATGTATTAATACCAGTAATTCTCATTATATAGTATCCCTGTACCAACCAGAACTACAGTATATGTATTAATACCAGTAATTCTCAATATTATTTAGTATCCCTGTGCCAACCAGAACTACAGTATATGTATTAATACCAGTAATTCTCATTATATAGTATCCCTGTACCAACCAGAACTACGGTATATGTATTAATACCAGTAATTCTCAATATTATTTAGTATCCCCGTACCGATTTTATTTTATTGTTAGGACAGGAGCTTTGAGTGTGTTTAAAAACAAAAAAACTGGGAGGATCCCTGTGCTGCTATTTGATTGGATGTCAGCCTCAAAAACAAGGTTGCAACTTCCTTGTTTTAATCTGTTGAGCACTACAGAGCATGTGCATGCATATACTGCATACATTTAGCTGTTACCCAGCAAAGGTGGATTGTGGGAGCTGACCCCTAGTACCCACAGGTTGATTTCATAAATTACCCAGCAGCCATAGCAAAGGGAGAAGTGAGACATAGCTTTTTGAATGCTTGTGAATGTGTTTTGTCATAGGGACAATGTTGTCTGACTTTATGGAAGCTGATCCAATGCATGCATACACAGGAATGATCTTTCTTTATATGCTTTATACGGAATGATTGGTCCTTGCCTGCATACACAACAACGTTATGTATATACTATCTGTTCTGTAGTATAAGGAGACAATGGTATTTACTGAAAAATTGTCTATGTGTATGGCTACTTTAAGTTTTCTCGAAAGCTTGTATTAAAATATTTAGTTAGCCAACTATAGGTATTGCCTCTGCTATATTATTTCATTAGAAATCTGAGCATGTCTAATTTTTGGGCAGCATTACAGGAAAGGAAAACCCATTTTACACATGTTTTGAAATGTTTTTGTTTAAACCCTGGACAACATATAAAGATTTCTAAACAGAAAGTGATGGTGCAGGATAGTGATACTAGAGGACTACAGTATATACAAAGGGCAGTTTGACATTGACATATACTTGGTTTAAATAACAAATAAGGATCAGTGTTAAAAGACAATTCCACATTAGAGCCAATTAGAGAAATATACAGCCCAATAACCGAGCTCTTTAATTTATTCTTAGGCAATTAAATACAGAGACAGACAGACGGACAGACAGACACTTAAACATAAAAGAGTCACATGTAAAGGCAACAGAGTTAAAAAAAAAAAGCTGGAAAGTTTTATAAAATGGCTTATTGCTCATTTATAGTAAACCAATTCCCAGATGGACAAGTTCATTCCAGGTCGAACATAGTGATGAGGGGACAATGTAGGAAGGTTGGGACCATTGACATAGTTGGTAACTACAATACTGGACTTTTATTATTTTCTTTCTATTTTCCTCCTTGTCTTTTAGTTTCACACTTCACAGTTCCCTGTGTGTTCATTTCTATTATTCTCTGTTCCTGTCACTCACACTCTCTACTTTCCCTCCTCCTCGACTCTATCACCTTTTTTCTTTCAGTCCGACTCTCCTCTACCTTCCTTCCATGTTATCCTCTACCTTCCTTCCATGTTATCCTCTACCTTCCTTCCATGTTATCCTCTACCTTCCCTCCATGTTATCCTCTACCTTCCTTCCATGTTATCCTCTACCTTCCTTCCATGTTATCCTCTACCTTCCTTCCATGTTATCCTCTACCTTCCTTCAAAAAAACATTACTTTACAACTGCATCCGTTTTGCTCTCCTCCTCTTGATTCCAGTTTCCTCCACGTCTTCCTTCTCAACTAAAGCCGATCTGCAATGTCCCGTTCCATTTAATTCTGAATGGGAACAGCCATTTCCAAGGGAATGATGGAGAGGGGAATAGCTATTGGGTTGGAGATTTTCATTTTAACCTATATCCCCCACTCAGAAAGCTCCTTTGCTGCCCTGTTCAGCTATTCACAAGAAACTAAGCAGCACACACTAACATTTTATGTTTTGCAGAACATTATGAACAGGGTGGGTAACCCTATATCTTTAGCTGTGTGTGTGTATGTGTTGGGGTTCTGTATCAATAGCAGGATAGAGCATCCTTGGTAAGTAAAAAAGGAAATTTCTACAATTATTGTTTAATATCGATAACTTTTGACATTTACCAATAGTATTTTTGACCATGATGCACTAAGGGCCCAAGGTGCCTGGGGGATGGGCCAGTTTTGTTTGTTATCACTGACTTAGTGTTGCTTTCCTTATTTGCTGACCTGTATTGTATCTTTATCCAGTGGTAGTGCGTTTAAGCAAAAAAAAAAAAAACCCCAAACAAACAGCCAGGCACTTCCATGGGGAAATATCATATTTGGCACAGTTTCCTATTGGTACTGAAATAAAACCCATACCAATGGAACACAGAGTCAAATAGTGGACGGTATTTTAGTGGCCGTTGAATAAATAGAAAATACAGATAGAATACAATCCACAATCCCATACAGTGCTCCACTGGTAAGAACACTACCAATGTAATACTGTGCCTAATATTCATAGCAGTGTGTTTCATTGCTATCATCTAGAATTCAACAATTCTTACAAGGAACCAAAATTTAGTAATAGCATTTTTCACCCATTGCTTTCCTAAAGAAAAATCTTCATGTTTACACCGAGATAGATACTTCAATTTCCACAAGCACAGAACAGATCCAATAAAACACCAAAGCTCCGAAAATAGAATTTTCTTATGGGTGAATCGGGAAAGATCAGTGATATCCTCAAATTATCCGAATTCTTAACATATCAACAGAATTCGTGATCGGCTTCCATGCTCCTCGTGATGATTAACTGTCAAGTGTCCTTGGATCTGTTCCTCTAGTGAATCAGTTCTGCTTCAGATCAGTTTCCCAAGAAAAAAAAGGATTCCTGTATTTGGCACTAGATCTTGCTTTGGTAAATCTGGGTACTTCTATTTATACATAATATATATATTTATATGTAATCTTTGTAACAAGATAAATACAGTCTTTAGTCCACAGAGCCAAGGAGGTTGCTCAGATAGTTCCTGCCCCCCCATGTGTATCAACCTTCTTCTTTTGTCGCTCCATCACAGCCTCAAGTTCTGTGATTTTCTTTGAGTCCTGCAATAACAGATAGGGAATCGTAAGACAGAGCCCTGGCAGGTTATGGGATGACATCACAGTATCTAAGTTATGAAGCCCAAGATGCCTCTTAGAGCTTCCAGCATTTGGTGGTTTTTAACTATTTGTGGGGCATTTTTGAAATTCTTTTTCTTCCTCTATGTTTGATTGGTCACTGCAGGGCTATGTATAAAGGTGGGTCCTTCATTATCGATCTACCTTCCTGACATTCCTACAACGTTCCAACAGCCTGGCCCAATTATTTTGAAGTCAAAATTTTGTTGTCATGACAATCACAATCCACAATCTAGTTTGAACACATTGCAGGAATGTCAGCAGGTAAGACATGTTTGGATTAATGTCGATGTTGACTGAATGTTGAATTGATGATTGATGAATCGTTGAACCAATGTATGGCTATCTTTATGATCTTTACCTCTTCTACCATACATACAGGCCCTACCAGTCAAACTTGAGCTATTCTATATAAAGGGCTGATCCCAGATAATGCTGTTGAGGGATTGCTGGGACCTGAAATGTAGAGGTTAAACCGCTGCTGATGTAACTACTAAATATGCCAGTAAATCTTCATTTATCAATAATATACCTCCAGGAGAGCTTTCTGCACCATGACTTGGCTGTACACTCTGGCACCTTCTTCATGACTGACAGCCTTAAATTCATCTTTTCTAAGTGAGAAGAGCTGGACCCCATTCAGCACTCCAAGGGAATTCACCGTCCTGCAAAAAAACCCAAAACATTGACATAATTGTACCAGACATTGGATCCGTGTGCTTAGGGTTGACAGTAGCAGACACGGATACGCAGTATGCGGACACAGTGTTTCTCACATGAAAAAGTAAAAAAATGTTTTCCAGCCGTGTCCCGATGCGAAATACTAAATAAGCTGCTCGTTGCCAGATGATTCCAGATGGATTTCAATATTAAGCAGGATAAAGTTTCTCAGGAACATTGAAAAATGAGCTGTTTATTGTTAATTATTAGTTTAGATCATTTCCTAAAAAGAGGAGATCATTCTTTATTCACACATGGTGGTTTACTATCAGGGGAGCAGTACAGCATCTGCAGGGTATGGGCAGTGGCAAGCGCAGCATTTTCAAGGGGGGGGGGATTGCTAAATAGGGTTACCACTGAACAAGCCCAGAAGGAGGTTCACGATTTGTGTCCTATTATACATTGATCATAATAATATTATATATGTTCTCTAATTGCCATGAATACCATCACAGTTGGCCAATACCCTTTTTTTTGTTATAAAGTATATACTTACTAAGGCCGGGTATTACAGTTTTGCTGGGGGCTGTATTTTTAGTTATGCTCTTGAATAAAATAACAGCAGTGAGTGACATAAACTTTAGGCCCATGATCTGTACACTGGAGGAAGATTTTTTGATTGCTGACCTGAGGTCTAGGCTGTGACTAACTCCATGCAGTGGTCTAAGGCATTAGAAAATGGGATGAAAAACATCCCTCCTCACATCACCTAGTGGGGGTGATCACATAAAAAATGAAATAGTAAAAGAAGTTGTAGTTGTGCTCACAGGGAACAAAAAGACCCCTAGTTTAATATATTTCATTACCCTACAGCAAATTACCTAGAAAAACACAACATTGTTATAGGCAATCCCCCGTATCTTCCAATAATGGCATTGCCATAGACTTGTATCAGGAGGGTTGAAAACCATAGAATTGGGAACAAGCATTGGATGGTTTTATAGGTAAGAAGCACTTTATATCCATAGCTCTTCTGTTTTTTCCAACTGAATGTGCAACACTTTGATGTGGATTCCATAATTGAAATTCAATTATAAAGACTGCAACTTGGACTTACACTGTGTTAAAACCTTTGGCCTTTAACCAGGCAGTGACTTCTGCAGGGCTGGACTCGTCAGTTAAGGGAATGGATGTGTCTGACATTTTGTGAATGTTCAGGTTTTTCTGTGGTGTTGTGCGGCCACTAGCCAATCGTAATAGCAGCTCCTCGTTCATGCTGTTTATTCTTTCCTTTTTTCCTACAATAAAATACAGAATGTGGTATTTGAACCAGAGAGTGGTCCTTTAGGGAAAAGGGAATGAAGCGGATGCTATAAAATACTATAGTGTTAAGGCTTAGCCAAAGAACGTCCAGGGATAGGCAACCAGTAGATCTCCAGATGTTTGAAAACTACAACTCACAGCATTCCTTTACAAGCACTCTGTAATTAAGGAATGCTGGGAGTTGTAGTTTAAAAACACCTGGAGAGTTACTGGTTGCCTATCCCTGGGTTACGTTCTTGAGCTGAGCCTTAACACTATAGTATTTATATCTGGTTGCCTATCCCTGATGTAAACTGTGTCATGGTGGCTGAGCTAATTTTATAATTAAAAGTTTATCAACTAATCGCTCCACACTTAGGGCCATATTTACAAAGGCCCAGTATGGCTATTTCACAATCGCAAATTGTACGATCGCCTATACAATACCATTGCAGTAGTCTATTACTGCATAGAATTCTAATGGTACAAAAAAATTCTAGAAACTAATCGTCCATGGATGGCAGGCTTCAGATTAATAAACAGCATAAATATGTACCGTATATACTCGAGTATAAACCGAGGGTAGAAATGCCAAATCACTTGGCATTCAAGTGAGGGTGGCATTCAAGATGTTTGGAAACTACAACTCCCAGCATGCTTTATAGCTGGCAGTTGCAGTTTCCAAACATCTTGAATGCCAAGTGAGGGTGGCATTCAAGATGTTTGGAAACTACAACTCCCAGCATGCTTTATTAGCTGGGAGTTGTAGTTTCCAAACATCTTGAATGCCACCCTCACTTGGCATTCAAGATGTTTGGAAACTGCAACTCCCAGCTAATAAAGCATGCTGAGAGTTGTAGTTTCCAACATCTTGAATGCCCCCTCCCCTCCCACCCAGTTCAGTTTTGTACCTGTGGGCTTCTCCCTGTGGCTCTCTTCTCCCTGTGGCTCTCTTCTCCCTCTGGGCTCTCTTCTCGGCATTCTGGCAGGCATTCCGGCAGCCGCGCGCATTCCTGTACTGGCGCGCCGGCTGATGTCACTGCCAGGGCAGTGACGTCAGACCGGCGCGCCAGTACAGAAAAAGATTGCGCGGCTGCCGGAATGCCCAGGTAAGTGGTTGACTCGAGTATAAACCGAGTCCGAGTTTTCAGGCTGATTTTTCAGCCTGAAAAACTCGGTTTATACTCGAGTATATACGGTACACTATACCATAACATTTGTATATTACCAGTGTACCAGACAACACTGTCTAGTTCCATGTACATGAGCCTTTGCAGTAATACCAAGGCTGTCACTGTAGTGGGTACACTTCATCTACACTGAAAACTCACATAAGGGTATATAATTATATTAATGACATTTTTAGTCTGTTGGATTGAGTGTTCATAATGTTCTTACTGTTTAGAGTTCTCTTTTCTACTCTTTGCAGTGGCGTAACCCGAAAGCTGCTACAGAATCCACATAAATACATCTGCATATAAAAATAAAGTCACTACTGAGGCTTTACTTCTGTCCTGTTGCTAACCAAGCTGAATGAAGATTTTGCTATTACTGTGTTAGTGTATGTAACAATGCCATATCTCACCATGGTCCTTGCTTTGTTCGTGGATCTGTCCATTAGTTTGTTCATACGGTGCACGGTTAATATTATTTGAGGGTTTTTTGGGGGGTGTTGGTGGTACTACCTAGAATGGCACAAATAATTAACAGTAAATTTCATTTAATAACGATATCATGTTATTACCATGTGATGAAAATATGGTGTTTTTTGTACACAAGAATGCTATGTGCCCATTAGTGAAACCTGATGACATCATTGCTGACACTCCCAATAAGGCTCTCAGATGTACAATGATTATTATTTAGTTCTATGTACTGAGCTGTCTATGTGGTGTTTCTGAAGACACTTGTAAGGGTGGTCGATCAAGACAAAATACCAACCCTACAGCTCCTAATATCTACTGACACCAGAGCCTAGAGATTGACAATTTCTCATCTGTGTTTGTTTAATTTGCCACCAGTTGCAAAGTATGTACAAGTATTGGAACATAAACTAGGCTTGAAGTTTAGTTCTTGAAGACGTTTTAAATTTAATATTGAGAAAGCCAGTCGGATGACTAACAAATCATCTTTAAGACTTAAACTTCAAGTCCAGTTGGTCTAATTGAATACAACAGACATACCATGACCTGGATGAATAAAATCCTTCACAACTATTACTTCTGAGGGTTCATTGACTTGAGTTGAATGACATACCCTGGCTGGACTTGAGTGCTGGGATCCATTTTGATTTTCTTTATTTGGATCTGGACCAGTATATGGAGCCAGAATATTGTAAGGAACATAACCGATCTGTCCAAAGCGATTCTGCACTTTCCACCATTTCTTTGAGTCATCAATGACCTGTGAAAATATGAAGAATATCAGATATTTGTATCTGTCTGGCAAGAGCATGGTTAGCTGCTTACACCCACATGGAAACATTATCATTAGTTTAGTTGGTCACTAAGTATGGGGACACCACCCAAACTAGGAATACGGATAAATACAATAAGTATCTGGGCTCATATTATGAATGACTTTAATGTTGAAAATCAAATACTCCGTTGCTTATCTGTATATTATATTTAGATATATTGATATCCGTTGCATGCGCAGTACACACCTCTAGCACTTCCCCGTGTAACACAGACAGCTCACTGGTGTTCCTTGCAACAAAGTCATATGCGCAGCTTACACGCTTGGCGTCTGTTTCATGATGGCTGCAGATAAAGAGAAAAATTCAAACTGAAATCTTTCACAAAGGAAAAAAATATTGGACAAATTCTGAAAATCAAACATTTTGCAATAAGTTTGAATAATTCATACAGGATACATCTGGGATGTTAAACTTGCGGACCTCCAGAAAAGTACAACTCCAAGCATTCCCTGACTGCAGAATACTTGGAGTCCTAGTTTTCATCTGGAGGGTTTAAAGTTTGACATCAGTTATAAATAAACACACACATTGAGCGATAAAACATACAAAAGAGTTTCTAGGGGGGTTACTGGTGCCCAGAATCACTCCTTTTTTTTGCTGGTTTATTGTTATCTGCAGTTCTGGCACCTTGAGGTCATTAGAAACAGGAAGGGGATTAAACCAATGGGAGCCAAGATACAGACACGAACAGTAAATGTTACTATGGTAAGAAGTGTGAAACTGATCACATAGACAGTGACAGAGGCCACACAGTAGCACAAATGGAAAAGTATCATTCTTATGCTTATTCTCCTGGTACCAGTATGAACTGTACTCCAGGGGATTTATATGACAATTTTGCTTTTACCACAATGAGTTTAGTATCTGTAACAAAGGACCGAAATATGTTTACATTATGAGATATATCCATACATATACCTTATATTATTACATGGTCATGGGACTCTTTAGTGACTTCTAATATCCTTAGATTTCATATTAAAGGGGAACATTATTCAAGAAGCAAAAATCTAGGGGCAAGGAAAGTATAAAGCTGTATATATAACATCGGAAAGGCCTTTAAAAAGCGGGTGTGATGTGCTCCATTTTACCCATGATAACCCTTTTAGGAATCCCTCCATTAGTAATCCTGACATATGTGACAATTACCCACAGAACTGGTGAAAGACTCATTAACGTCTATTCCTATACACATACAAACGTCTACAAATATTTTATACATATTAGCGCTAATTCATTCATTTCTGGTTACAGTGAGAAAATGTTAGTTGATGTGATTCTTCATCGTAAGGGGAGAGGATCAGTGATATCTGTCTGACCAGATCGATATTGTGGAAACCAGTGAAGAACAAACCCAATATGTATTGGTGGCAAATATTTAACATTATGGTTTAGGTCTCTTTATTAGAGGAATTAAAGTTTCACTATATAATGGAATAATAAAATACCAAAGAGCATGGAGGAATCTGGATAAATAAAATAAAAAGTAAGAACATTAAATCTACACACCCATTTATTGTTGTTGGAGCTGGTACATTTATCTGGGAAGCCGATTGCTACAAAGAAAATAAAGAATATTACTAGTAATAAAAATGATTTGGTTATGTCTACAGAAAGTCAAATTGAACCAAAGGATATAAAATCTGGATTGTCTACACAATTCATTGAGAATAAATTGAATCTCTATCAGGCCCAGGAAATGGAGTGTGGAAGGAGTAATTGCAGAACTTGATTCATGGTACTGTATATGGAGTTTGCCTGGAATATTAGGGTCAGGAGAATATGGACTAAACCATAAGGTCACATCTCTCTCAAATTATTGAATTCAGGATTTTATGTCAGAACCATTGCCACAGGTGTTTACAATGAAGCCATGCAGTCTGGGTTACAAACATCTGGGAAAGAATGGGCGGTTCTGAAGAGCTCAGTGCGGGGCTGTCATAGGATGTCACCTGAGCCATTAGACATTTCCAAGACACTCATAAAATGCCCCCATCGTATTAAGTCAGTAAGGGAGTTAAAGAGCACACACTAGTATTGGGAAATTGGTCTGGCAGCGCTAGGTGTCCGTTGCGCTGTGATCTGCTTATCAGAGCGCATGCAATCACCATTTTGGGTGCGATTCGCGTGTGCTCCGATTCCCATATATTACAGTGATCGCAGCGCAAACGAGCATCAACTTGCACAAATCGTTTGCACAATCATGCACGTTCAGTGTGGCCATTTTCTTCCTGCTAGATATTGCAGTCAACTGTAAGTGGTATTACTGCAATGTGGTAGTGTCTTGGAACAACAGAAAGTCATGGAATAACAGATCAGGAAGGCACATAGTTCAGGTATCCCACCCCTCCCAGTAGTCACAGGAATCTCCCGAATTATGGAGTGGTCTCCCGCTCTCCACTGTCCCCCTAGGCCCCTAAGTACACCTCCGTCCACACCCCCCAGATGACGTCACGTCTCCCCTCACCACGCCCCCTTCCCCCATCCTGTCTAGAAGCCTCGAATGGCAGGGTGGGATGTCTGCATAGTTCCTGTTAGAGTAATAGTCAGATGTCACAATACGTTTTCCTATATTGTTTATGTTTCAGTTTAAAAAAGGAAAAACCCTTCAGATTGCTATGAATATTGGACAGAGAGCCTGGAAAATAGGTACTAAAACTATACCAGCCAATTAAAATCTTGTGCCTCTCCTATCGTTCTACCATATTTCCCATAATTCAGTAATATAAACACTTTAGTTTTTGAAGCTAAAATAAAGCGGGTACCAAGTAATTTCTGGTTAATTTCATAAATCAACTAAAAGCTTCAGCACAGGGAGACATTTTGCCAACGCGCAGAGCAGATTCACAAGGATACAAGCTTTATCTGATGACTTAAGTTGCCCTTTAAATGCATTTTTCAATTTTGAAAAGACTCATTAGCTGCAACTCTCCTCTCACCTGAGTCCTCAATTCTTCATGACGATGCTGAAGCTCCACTGGGTCCTCCCACACATTCCCATTGTGGCTAGAAGGTACCCACCCATTTCTGAATGTCGGAGTGTATGGCTGGAAATGATCTCGGGGAAACTCAAGCCTTACAATAGAAAATAATGGTGTGGATCAGTGACCAGAGAGAAACAACTTCCGGGTTTAGTGGATGTGTGAAAGAGTTAAAGAGGTAAATTGAAATCCAAAGATAAAAACTTTTTTAAAAACACATTTTCCCTGACTTGTAGCCCAGATATCAATTAATCTCTTGCAATAAAAGTAATGCAAAATATACATGTGTGAAATTCTTTTCTTCCTTACCCACGTCTCCCCTCTCCCAGTGGGACAGACATGCTCAGTGAGATTCTTCTAGGGAGAGAGTTGTCTAACTACTTTCTGCTTTCTAGCGACTTTTTAATTTTTTTACATATTTGACAAACATATCTGGTTGGAAATCACTTGGGAAGACAACGTATACGTCATTTTAATTAGTGGTTTCAGAGTTAAAAGTCATTAAATATTAGTTTTTATGCCTGTTATCCTTTAAGAGATTAATATTTGCATAATACCAACTGAATGGCCCATCCTGATAACAATGGAAGGGACTCATCTTACTGTTGATATACACTTGCCCCATACCTTGGCTTTGTCCAGTTTGGTCCAAGGGAAGTCCATAGCTTCATCTCCTCCTCATTCAAGGTTTCCTTCAAAAACGTTACAGCTTCTTTTGTAAACATGGGACTAGTTATCTCTGCAGGAACCTGCACACCCCC
This sequence comes from Hymenochirus boettgeri, assembly GCA_019447015.1. NCBI lineage: Eukaryota > Metazoa > Chordata > Amphibia > Anura > Pipidae > Hymenochirus > Hymenochirus boettgeri. Next base: position 192,291,853 of record CM033475.1, read on the forward strand.
GCACCCATCCACCAGCTGGTTTCAAAACAACAACAAGGCCATAGTGAGAAATTATAACTAAACATGATGCACAATTCATTAAAATAACCCAAAGAATAATCCAATGTTAACTTGCAATCATTCAATTCAGGGATATAAAACTTGCAGCCCTTCAGATGTTTGAAAACTACAACTCCCAGCATTCCCTGGCTGCAGTATTCATCCCTGGTTTAATCACTTTATGCAATAGTCTGGCTGAATTCCTATTCCACAGGACTGCATCTTCTGACATACTATAATGGGCAAAGGGCAGTGTTCAGACAATATGGAGGGGTTATGTCTGTAATATAAATGTTCCCCTATTTTTTATTACCATTAAATAGATATTACCGACAGCTGGTACATCTTACTGTAGGTGTGGGTACAGGTATCCAATAATATGTTTGGCTCAAAAAAGCATAAAATTAGAGTCTATGAGGCTTGTCTACTAAGAGGTGCAAAACGTTGTATGTGCCATTAATCTGCAACAACCAATCAGATGTTAGTTTATTACTGGTCTACACATTTAGATTGTTTAAGGTTTGAACACATGTACGATGCACAATGTGTACGAACGTCCGTTTTGGGTGATAATCGACCCGTGTATGGGCACTTTATCAGGGTTGCCCGATCCATTTTGGTCGATAAAGTGCTCATACACGGGCCGATTATTGGCCGAAATGGCCGTTCTTACACATTGTGCGTCGCCACCCGCAATCGCACGTGTGAACAAACCTTAAGAAGTTATCATCTGATTGGATGCTGCAGTACATAAGCCAATATATGTATATTTATATATATACACACACACTATGTTGCAATTGTGGTCTCACCGTTTGCAGAGGGCCAAACAAGAAATGAACAAGCTCAACTGAGCTAGGATTGACAATATTGTTTTTAAGACGTACCTATAAATGAGAAGAAAAATGTTATTACAATTGTATGCACCAATCCTGCGTGACAATTTTCTAATTATATGGTTGCCTAAGTTAAGTGATAAAATCCTGGTTAAATTGCAGATTATTATTAATAATATTTTATGATTAAAAGGACATATCCACCCTTTAAACACAACTTATGGACCTACCTACATTTTACTTATACTTACTTTTTCCAAAGATGCTTCTAAAATAATTTACACAAGATGCTCTTTAAGGTACATTTACCAAATCATCCTTTTAAAAATAAACCCCCAAAACACTATTCACATCACATGTTTATATTAAATACATAGAAAATGATAGCAGATGCTTTATAGTCCCTCTAGTGGAGGGGAAAAAAAATCAGATGATGTCAGAAGATCATTTCCTCGTGACATAACTGTGCAAAAAATGTGCTAGCAAGGTAAATAAAATAACATAAAATGTAAAAAACTGCATTCAAAACACAATACTAGATTTTTTGGGGTTGTAGTAGCCTTTATTATTACATGGTAGCAATAAATTTTGTTCCCAAAACATACAGTAGTGCTTCTTTTAGCTACTATAATCCTAAATAATAAAAGCCTAACTGCTGCATCCGTGCTGTGGTCCGTGTGTGTGTCACTGCAGTTTCTAGGGACTCACCACTAGAGGGAGATAAGATTGTCTCTGCAGTTCTCATTGGCTCACCACTAGAGGGAGGGAAAAACACACATGGAGGCAGAACACAGCAATTACACAGACGGCAGGTCGGTCCGGGAGGGAGGGGGCCCCCTGGATTTGTGACAGAGGGGGGCCCTGGATTTGGGACAGAGGGGGGGCCCTGGATTTGGGACAGAGGGGGGGGGCCAGGATTTGGGACAGAGGGGGCCCCTGGATTTGGGACAGAGGGGGCCCCTGGATTTGGGACAAAGGGGGGCCCCTGGATTTGGGACACTAAGAGGTGACTCTGGCCTTGGGACATGGAGGAAGGGGGCTATGGCCTTGGGACATGGAGGAGGGGGGGCTATGGCCTTGAGACATGGAGGAGGGGGGCTATGGCCTTGAGACACTAAGGCGGCACTCTGGGCTTCTAGCGCCCGTTATTGTAACGGGCTTAATGTCTAGTAATAATAATAAAGGTGGATAAGAGTCATAAGTGTTCTTTGATTCTAGGATTTAAACCTTGGATCCTAAGTTCTATGTAAAGAAATTACCGTAATAAGCTGTTTTTACTTGCAGCTAGACTTACTAGAAGGCAGAAGCTGTACTTGAACTTCTGTATTGCATCTTCAAATTCTTCAATTTTGGGTGGCTTTGCTCGAAGTGTCAGCAGTCCCTCTGTGTAAAACAGATTAAAAAAAAAAACATACACATTAGACTTCTAGATCCCAATGATAATTTTAATGCATTTTCCATCAAAGGAGGAGCAGGGCTATAGTGCTCGTTTGAAAGCAGAGCCTAAAGATTAAAGCTTAAAAAATATTTTTGAGGTCTTATCCTGAAAGATAATTTCTGCACAGAGCTGTGAGCAGCTTAATTTGTGAAAAACTGCAAGTACAGCATGTTGGGCCAAAATACTTTGCTTGAGGAGCTGGCAGTTCCCATTTCCTATATGAGCATTTTCTTTCACACATGGTAGAAGTTCCTACTAGACAGAATGCGTTGTTGGATCTGGTTATATCTAATAACCCTGAGCTCATTTTGGAAATGAAGGTAATGGGAAGCTTAGGGAATAGTGATCATGATATAGTGTCATTTAAAATAGGTTGCAAAAAACTAAAGTGCACTGGGTTAACAAAAACTTTTAACTTTAGGAAAGTTAATTTTGTGCTGTTAAAGGAATCACTCCTGCTCATAGACTGGGGGGGAATTGTTTCTAGGTAAAGAAACTGAGTAGATGTGGACCACTTTTAAAGGGATATTAAACTATTACATTTCTAAATCTGTACCTTTAGGGAACAAGTGTAAAAAAATTAGGTCCACTTCTGCCTGGCTTAATGCTCAGGTAAAAAGGGAAATAGAAAAAAAAAAGAAAAAGGCTTTTAAAATTTTGAAATCAGAGGGAACAGAACAGTCTTACAGGGATTATAAAAGCTTTAATAAAGATTGCAAGAAAGCAATAGCCGAACAAAGCAAGCCCAACCCCAAAATGTTAAAAAGTATATAAATAGTAAAAAGATGAGGACTGAGAATATGGGACCATTAAACAATGGGGCTGAGATGGCTGTAGAGGATGCCAAAAAGGCTGATCTGCTAAACCGTTTTTTTACATCGGTTTTCACTATAGAGAATGCTAGTCTTACAGCAGGGATTATAATATTATGCAGGGGAGAAATGAGGAGTATTCACAATGGCTGACGGAGGATAAGGTAGGGAAACAATTAGACAAAGTAAATATCAATAAAGCCCCAGGACCAGATGGATTGCATCCCCGGATTTTAAAAGAGCTTAGTTCAGTTCCATCTAGACCACTGTTTCTCATGTTTTCATATTCACTTTGGTCTGGGGATGTGCCGCTGGATTGGAAAAAAGCCAATGTAATACCAATATTCAAAAAGGGTAGTCGTTCACAGTCTGGTAACTATAAACCTGTAAGTCTAACATCCGTGGTAGGGAAGGTGATGGAAACGTTGTTACAGGATCATATCTTTGACTTTGGGCCATATTTATAAAAGAGCGAAAAGTGGCGAAAAGTTTTCGCGTTCGCTTTTCGCATGGTTTTTCGCCAAAAAGACAGTTAACGCTATTTATAAAGGTAGCGTTAACGAATGGCGAAACCGTTTCCGCGAGCTATCGCTAAACCCCTTTCGCCTTACTTCGCAATGGTAATTTTAGCGAAAAGGGAGCGAAAAGGCATAACGCGATTTATAAAAGAGCGAAAGGTGGTTTTTGTGTTAAAAAGAGCGAAAGATTAGCGCGACCCTGAAGGTGGTGAAAAGTCATTGTTTGAGCGAAAAGGCATTCTAATGGGTAATATGCCTTGAAAAAGCGAACGCGCATTAGAAGGGCGATCGCGCATTAGAATGTAATATGCCTTGGAAAAGCGACTTTAGAAAGGCGATCGCGCATTAGAATGTAATATGCCTCGGAAAAGCGAACGCGCATTAGAAAGGCGAACGCACATTAGAAAGGCGAACGCACATTAGAAAGGCGACCGCGCATTATAATGGAATATGCCTTGGAAAAGCGAACGCGCATTAGAAAGGCGAATGTGCAGTGCAAAAGAAAATTGTATTCCAATTGAGAAATTCTAAGAAGATTGACTAAATAAGACATGGCTGACTTCTTGGTAAATGTGAGGTGGCCATTTTGAACTTGACATCATTTTCTAGTGGGCTTTTCTGGTTTCGAATGGTTTTTGCAATGCAGTCTTCTTAGATGCGTTAAGTTTTCGCTGCGATACTTTTCGCTCTTTATCGCGCCCGTTCGCCTTTTTCAGCCGCGAAGTGTGTTTTTTTCACTTTTTTATAAATAAGGCGAAACGAAGCCCCAAATGGCGCTATTTTCGCTGCGATGTGCTGCGCTAATTATTTGGCGAAAAAGACAATCCTTTATAAATATGGCCCTTTGTCTCCAGAACTGATCTTATTAGTAGTAGTCAGCATGGATTTCTGAGAAATAGATCATGCCAGACAAATTTAATTGGATTTTAAGAGGAGTAAGAATTTAGATTCCGGCACAGCAGTGGATGTGGTATACTTGGAGATTTTGCGAAAGCTTTTGATACTGTGCCACATAGGCGACTAATGTATAAACTGAGGACTGTTGGCCTAGAAGAAAACATTTGTTCATGGATAGAGAATTGGTTATTGGATCGCAAACAGAGAGTGGTGGTAAATGGACCTACATCTATGTGGGCTAAAGTTCTAAGAGGTGTGCCTCAGGGTTCTGTACTGGGGCCGCTTCTATGTAATCTGTTTATAAATGGCTTAGAAGGGGGCATTGAGAGCAAGGTCTCCGTGTTTGCTGATGACACTAAACTAAACAGAGCTTTGGAAACTTCAAATGATGTGCAAGTGCTGCAAGCAGATAGATTATCAAAATGGGCAGCAGAATGGCAGATGGGATTCAATGTTGATAAATGTAAGGTGATGCAATTGGGGTTTAATAATCCCTGGGCCACCTAAACCATAAATAACTCTGTGTTAAATGAATCTGTAATGGAAAAAGATGTGGAGGTTCTGGTAGATAACTGACTTATTGTAGCAAACAATGCCAGACAGCCACGGCTATAGCTAACAAGATATTTTCTTGTATAAAGATGGGAATAGATTCAAGAAAGAAAAATATTATTCTCCCTCTTTACAAGGCACTGGTAAGGCCTCATTTGGAATATGCGGTGCGGTTTTGGAATCCCATATACAAAAAGAGACATCTTGGAAATGGAAGCAGTTCAGAGAAGGGCAACTAAATTAATAAGGGGAATGGAGGGGGTTAAATATGCAGGCAGATTAGACAAGTTAGGGCTGTTTACATTGGAGAAGTGACGTTTGCTTTTGGATATGATCACCTTATACATATATATAAATGGGCCATACAATAAACTCTCTGGTGCATTGTTCACTAATAGGTCATATCAGAGGACTCGTGGACATCCTTTAAGGTTGGAATAAAAGAATTTTCAACTTCAGGTTAGGAAACGTTTCTTTACAGTGAGAGCGGCCACTTAGCTTTCCCCCACAATCATAAAGACATACTGATAGGTTGTATGTGCCACTTAAATGTGCTTAGATTGTAAGCGCTTCGGGGCATGGCCTGATATGAATGTATACATATAATTGTAAAGCGCTACGGAAGATGTTAGCGCTATATAAATCCACAATAATAATAATAATATCTTGGCAGTGTGCTTAGGGTTTTTGTCCTGCTGAAAGACGAACCGTCGCTCCAGTCTACATTCAAGAGTTTTCCTTTTATCCTGAATAGTCTCACAGTTCCTGCCGCTGAAAGACAGGGATAGTATTTTCCTGGTTATGAGTGGTACCTGTTTTCCTTCAAACCTAATGCCTGGCATTCACACCAAAGAGTTCAATCTATTTCTCATCAGACCAGAGAATTTTGTTTCTCATGGCCTGAGAGTCCTTTAGGTGCTTTTTGGCAAATGCCAGTGGCTTTCACAAAGGAGTGGCTTCCGTACAATACAGACCTGATTAGTGGATTGCTGCAGAGATGGTTGTCCTTCTGGAAGGTTCTCCTCTTTCCACAGAGGACCTATGGAGCTCTGACAGAGTGACTTTTAGGATCTTGGCCACCTCCCTGACTAAGACCTTCTCCCCGATTTTAGATGGCTGGCCAGCTCTAGGAAGAGTCCTTGTGGTTTTCTACTTATGGATGATGGAGGCCACTGTGCCTCATTGTAACCAGTAGAAATTTTCCTTCCCCTCTAACCCTCCCCAGATTTGTGCCTGTCTACAGATTGAACATCTATGGAGAGATCTTAAAGTGGCTGTGCACCGACATTTCCAATCCAACCTGATGGGAGATTGAGAGGTGCTGCAAAGATGAATGGGCAAAACTGCCCAAAGATAGGTGTGCCAAGCTTGTGGCATCATATTCAAAAAGACTTGAGGCTGTTATTGCTGCCAAAGGTGCATTGACAAAGGTAGTGAATACTTGCGTACATGTGGTTTCTCATTTTTTTATATTTAATTTACTGTATTTGCCAAAACCACAAGTAAACTATTCACGTTGTCATTATTGTGGTGTTGTGTGTAGAATTTGGAGGAAAAAAATTTATTTAATCCATTTTGGAATAAGGCAGAAACGTAACAAAATGTGGAAAAAGTCATGGGCTGTGAATACTTCCTGGATGCAATCTTAGGGTTTGGCGGGTCCTGGTTCTATATGTAAAATTCACTGTGGAGGGGTGGACATGTCTTTTAATTAAAGGTAAAGGTCTCTACTCACGATCATTAATTATTCCGATTATTTCTTACCTCTCTTCTTTACTACTGGAATCCTCAGATTGCAGAGCATTTTAAGTACTTTATTCTTATTTTTTGTGAAACTTATTCACAGCCAGACAGCCAGGCCATCACAAAAAAAAAGGATGGCAAAAAGTTATGCACATATATATGATGGACCAATGAGCAACTTTTTCAGAGAACAATCTAAAACGCAGAAGCCCTCATTGTCATCATGTTAGATCAGTAAACATTGTTGTGTTAGTTAGGGGGGCTCACAAATCGCTTTTGCTCCCCTCTCCATAGAAAAAAAAAGGGCTGCTCGGCTACTGCCAAGCAACCTGTCTGTAGGTCAACAGAAGAAAAAGACTTTTGGGCTGATTGCCTAAAAATCCATGTACATGGCCATGTACACACAAACCTAATGTGTGTACATGGCCAAAGATTTTGTCCATGAAAATGAAACACTTGCCCCTTCCAAACTATAACTAGAGTAACCAAGTGGATTAGAAGATGTTCATTATCAAACACTGTGCTCTCTAGACCAATGAACATTTTTAGGCTTTTTACTTACCTCCAGCTTCTTTTTTCTTGTTTCTTCTTGACTTTTTTCTTTGATCGAGGATCCTAAAGGCTTCGGCTGATTTCTGAAGGTTCCCCATAAAGTACTCAATGTCATCAAAACAGTGGTTTAGCAATTCCTACAAAGGGAACAGTAAAAAGCCTCTTTAGATATATTGGGTTAATAAAAACCGAGGACCCATTTTAAATGACATTTAAGCACATAAACAAGGTTTTTCCCAATAACTAAGGATGGTTGTAATAATCATTAACATATCTTTCTATGTATATGATTTGTTTATAGATCCTTTGATTCTATAGCTCAATTTTTCTAAAGACAATTTACAGAGTTATTTATATTAAGACCACACACACAGCTTTGTGCTGGATTAGATAATTAATAAAAGTTCCTATTGACAAAACAAAACTCACCACTTCCCGTTCAGATCGAAAAGCTGATGGATCTAGTAGAGCTTCATCTAACAGGAAAACAAAGAAGCACATGATTAATATCAGATGAGACCTGGTACCTCCACCAGGCCTGTAATGATGTCTCCTATCTATTTATTATTATTATTATTATTGTGGATTTATATAGCGCTAACATCTTCCGTAGCACTTTACAATTACATGTATACATTCACATTAGGCCCTGCCCCGAAGAGCTTACAAGCACATTTATTTGACACATACAACCTATCAGTATGTCTTTATGATTGTGGGGGAAAGCTGAGTGCCCAGAGGAAACCCACCCAAGCACGGGGAGAACATACAAACTCCTTGTAGATGTGTCCAAGGGTGGAATCGAACTCAGGACCTCAGTGCTGCATGGCATAAGTGCTAACCACTGAGCCACTGTGCTGGATATTTAAGGTTGTTAACCTTATTTACCAGTGTATAAGAGCTGGCTGCTATTGTACATACTGTATAACAAACGAGTAAGAAAATCTCATTGTAGGTCATCTTATTTATGTATGGAGTTTTGTGAAAGCTTGCTGTATTTAACTAGCATGAAATTAACAGAAATATAGGTGCAATATACAATTGCTTTGCTGTTATTATATTAACCCTTAGGATCTGTGTATGGCTTAATCTGCATAGTGCGTGAATTTTTAACAGTGTATCCCTGTCATTTTTTCTTCTTCCCACTTATCGTGTAGTTTGTAGTCAGTCCCACTATGTATGTAAGGAGGACTACTACTTACTTGGACCTCTTAGTGGTCAAGGTGTCTAAACCCTGGGCCCTCCGGTTCTGTCCTTGTACGCAGTTTTAGTGCAGCCAAACTAGTGATCTAGATTCACAAATAACAACACAGCTTGTATAGAGGTGCACAACCCTCCAATAAGTTGGTTTGCTTGCCAAGTTGGCCCAAACCCATCGATTGGTCCGTTGCATTTCCGTGATGGGAAACTTGCACTCCATATATATAAAACTCTCACTCCTGTATCATTTCATTGGTAACCAATAAAAAGTTTATTTTAATAGAAACCGAGTTTTGATATATGGAGTGATAGTTCCCCTTCACTGCAGAGCAACAACAGTGGCTTAAAGGGCATGTCCACCCCCAAAACTATAATCCCCCCCACTATTGGCCCCATCATCTAGTGTAGTTTAATACTTACCTCACATCCCAGCTCCATATGGTTCTCCTGTAGTCCCCCCCAAAGTCCCAAAAACTGCCCACCAGGAGGATAGCAAAGTTAATATAGGACTCTGCCTCCTACCTGGCCTCCGGGAGAAGTTTGGCATGCGTACTGCAGCCCTTCCCCCCTCCCTCCCCCTCCCTCTCAGGATTCCCTCCCCCTAGTGTTAATCGCTTTACATATGTCATTCCCCCTGTCCCCCCAGCCCCAACCGCTCTATTTATTTTATTTGAAAGTGCCACAAACTTTACTTACCTCCCCTCTTTCCACTGTCGCAATGAACTCCCGGCTGCCGCTCAGCCAATCACAGACGCGACTCCAGCCTCTCTGCTTGCATTTTCTTGCAAGCAGAGGGCCTGGCAGCGTGGCGGAGGAAAGAGGGAAGGTAAGTAAAGTTTGGGGCATTTTCTAATAAAATAAATAGAGCGGTTGGGGCTGGGGGGACAGGGGAAATAATATATAAAAAAATATTTTCAAGGGTGGACATACCCTTTAATCTGTATCTAATTAGCTGTGCCAAATAGTGTAATTCAAAGTCTCACCTTTTGGTGTCTTCTTCTGTAATTGTGGACTGCCCGACTCACTCTGTGCCTTCTCTTGCTTCTTTACTTGACCATACATTCCTTCCTGGGGGGTCTATAAATGATAAATAAATACATTATTAAGTATTAAGGGTAATGATAACAAAGGTGCAAAGAATATCATATAAAGTGCAGCCATCTTGCAGGCAAGAAAAAGTACCTATCACAAAACATGCACTAAAAGGGTTGTCATGCATGCAGGACCAGGTGCTATTTTGGCTCACATACTACTGGAGAGGGCAGGGAAAGGACTGCTGGAGACTGATGAGCATGCAGCAAACAAGTCTCCTTTACTAGGGGACTGCAGGATAAACATTTGTTGCACAATCAAGCAAACCGTATCTACCTTTGCACTTCAGCATGTCAATGCATCGTTCTCAGTATAAACACATGTTGCTACAAAAAGATGGTAAAAGGGCAAAGCCACAGCTCTTCTGGGTAGACCTGCAGTCACAGGCATGAAGGATGATGTCATGGCCAATGATGGATGACGTCACAGCCAATGACTAGTGTGTCTACAAAGGGGTGTGTCCATTCAGAGCACTGAAAGCTCAGGAGAGCATGCCCCAGACCTCTCTGAGCTTTCACTGCACTAAAGGAAACTGGAAGTTTATGCAAAGGCCAGGGGTTAGGTAGTGACCAGTGGTCTGTAGACGTAGAATGTTTTTTGGGTTTGAAAGGGGGATTTACTACTAACAGCTAAAAGATAGATTTAGGGGTGGATATGCCCTTTATTTCTTTGAGCATCAAGGAACTGGTTAGCAAGGAATGCAGGGGACAAAAAGAAATGCAGAGCAATTCTACTGTGTCCTGTACAAAAAGACAATTATATGCACATGTCTGATGTTGTACACAAACAAAGAAGGCCAAAATGGGTGTCAATACCCTTATAGTTTAACTTGAACTTGATCTGCCTGATAGGTGCATAATGCAGAATATCAACAAAATGAGAAAACATTGCAGCCCCTTAGTAAATCAGTCCCAGCAACTCTATGGGGCTTTAAAAGCAAGCACCGCCAATGGTATTACAGACTAAGTCACATTACCTGTTGAGTATTCACTGACTGTTGCACCTGAGCAGTTGTATTGATAGTGACTTTGGGGGTCAGGGAAGAGCGAGGTGGTTTTACCATTGGTTTGCGTTGGGATTCCCTCTCCAGGATTTCCGCTGGGGTCACATAATGTGGGGCTGGCTGCTTCGATTGCACCATAGGGGAGAATGTGTAGGGATCAGATGTCTCTAGTTGGTCTATCTGTTCTTTATTATATCTGCAGGATGAGAACAGTGTACACATTATACAGTGATGGTAAAATAGTGGTAATCAATATCAAGGCTAAGCAGTAAAAATGCTCGGTGCAGATTATTCTGAAACCCAAATGATCACATTTTCCTTAGATTTTTATGAGCTACAGTAAGACGACTTTATTCTCCTGGAGAGACAGTGGAGATTACTCTGATTAGGATTTGTGCCGAATTGTATTACTCCACTCTACTAGGGCTTCCTATACCGGACAGTTGGCTACGAGACATGAGCCCCAGGTTTATAATTTCAGAACTGTGTTGAAATTTTGCAGATACTGCAGAATTTTTAGAGAACTGAAAGTTGGAACGTATCGAAAACTAGAAGACCGAAATATTGAAAATGAAAAAATGACATCAAAAATCGAGTTGAAAATGAGAAAATTGTGATAGAAAAATCCCTCTTCATTTGTGTTCGAACTAGATATTTGGAATTTCAATAAGTTACGCTGGTGGAATGAAAATCACAAGTTTAATTCATCTATTAGCTGGTCCCCTATATTTATTTGCAGCTTGTTTACATTGCATTTGAAAAAAGGAATTACAGGTAGCGTTTTCCTTTTTCCCCAGACTACCCTTTCATGTTTACTCCAGAATATCAATTGATGAACAGCCATGGAAACTCTGGAAATATTGTATTACACAACCTGTGTGTGTATTTCTATTGGAGAGACCCTAAAATTCTTCCCCCCTAGCAACGCTACAGGAAGCTCGAAAGGCTGGACTTCTCTCCCAAGAAGGGATTCCTAAAGTGGGTTGACAGTGGAAGGTAAACATTCAACTTGAGATTAACTGAACAAGATTATTGAAACTCCAAATGTTCTTATTGTTTGAAACACAACCATAGAGAGCACAGGTTGTGTCCTACCTTAAGGCTTCAGGCCGTTTTGCATTGTCACCAGTCTGGAAATCCGATATAGCACAATTAACATCCTCCTTGATTAAATGCACCTGTAATGCAAGAGGGACATAAGCTTTTCAGAGTCCAATGGTAATTTATTTCTCTGACAGTTTATCGTTAGACTGGCTTACCGCAACATCGTCAGACTGGAAGAAATAAACATCGGCTTTGGGCTGGTATTTGTCCTGGCAAACTAAAATTAAAAGAGGATGGGTCCTCTTCTCTGGCAAAAAAGTGTCACAGCGCTGGACGGCAGATAAGGGAAACACTTCCAGTTCATCCTGCATAGAAAAGCAGAGATTTAGTGCTCTGATGTGCTCAGTAGCAGGTTAGAATTTGGTCTTTCGGACAAGACCCAGTTTGCAGGGAGAGGGAACAAAGTTTCTGTATGATCACCAATGTGCATTAGAAATTAGAGATGTCCGAACTTCGAAAAATCCGGTCCGCGCGAGGATCCGCAGATTTTCGAAAAAATCCGAAAATTTGAAAATCCGCGAGCGGACCTGTTAAAACGTATTAAAATGAAAGTTCGGCAAAATTCGCATTAAAAGTGGTCTAAATAGCCTTGGTAACGTACACTTAACCACTCAGGGACCTGGGTAATGGCCTTAGAAGCACGTATAAATGCCAACAATACCTAAAAAGTACAGTCCGCTAGCGTGACTTTAAAAAAAAACGGTATTTTTCGAAAATACGAGGATTCCCATAAAAACAGATTTCCGTAAAAACGAGGTTTTCTGTAACTATGATAGCTGCCATTGGCTAATTTGGATCATGTGGCTTGCTCCGTCTTGAAAATTTACACGAATTACTCGTTTTTACGAGTATTCTCGTAATTACGAGAATACTCGTAATTACGAGGATCTTCGGTTTTTCTGTATCCTGCACGTATCGTAGATCCTCGTAATTACGGAGATACTCGTATTTTCGAAAATTTTCGTAAAAAAAAAAAATCCGCAGTTCGGAAGTTCGGAATAATCCGCCGTTCGCGGACGGGAGAAATCCGCGGCGGATCCGGGTTCGGGTCCGCGAACCGGCCATCTCTATTAGAAATGTGTTTTATCTAGGACACTTCTGTGCAATGGACCACAGTTTGTATTTTACCACCAGGACCATTTAAATTAAGCAATGAATAACAACATGTTATTACACTAAGTAAACCTAAATCTAGTGTGGGGTTTTCTCTCTCAACCATTTTCCCTTTTTGACACAAATAGGGCAAAGAGACTATGACACTCACCCTATTGTCCAGGTCAAGGAGCTTTACAGTTGAACTGTTTACTTGTAGCACCATTTCCTGGATCCAGACTTTTCCCTTGGCATCCATTGCGTTGAGTTTCCGGATGGCGTCTTCCACAGTATGAACATCATCATCCTCATCAATGGTAAATGTTACCAGATGCTGACGAGAAGGCACAACAGGAACGGTTAATTGGGTGGTAGAATAGCCGATACTTTTATCTTAATGTTCATTTTGACCATTAAAGTTTATGGAGACCTTTGTAGGGACTAGACTTACAATTACCATAGTATAGTATAGTATAGTATTGACCAGATTCCTTTCCTTCCTACCCATACAAACAAACGTTTATTTTAGCAACTTGACACTAACAATCAATAATATACATGAACCAGTTATAATGATCTTGTTTTCTATCTATAATTCTACATTTACATAACCTCCCCCTACCCCCCAGAATCCTTAGGGTAAAAATATTCATAAAGAATGAAGGATTCATTTTAATAATAAAGGATTATAAAAGTTGAACCCACACACATCAGTGCAAGTAGAATTCTTCTGTTATAAATCTTGGCACAATCACCACTAAATAACTGCTTTGTAATACCTACAAAGATGATGATTTCTGAAATGATAACAACTAAATACTGTTTGGATAAACATGCTTGTCTGCTAATGAATTCATTAGTGACGCAGACACTCCAGCTCAATATGGGCCACACTTTCAACAAACAGGTATGTGCGCTAAGCATAGGAAACGCGTAGTGCTCACAGTACTGATTGTTGTACAAGTGTATCAGCCCAGACACTGAAGAGCCCAGGTTCATTTCAAGTGTGAGAATTTGTCACTAGTTGGATTATCTCCTGGATTGTCTTCTTGCTCTTTCCATTCACTTTCCTTTAAAACAATGTAAATACTTGATAACTAAGCACTCAATGTTCCAATGCAGGGTTTTATATCACACGCAACATGGCTGCGCCATCTGTGAAACTGCTTCTAAACACACTCGCCACTAACTACGTATTCAGGTTCACACATAATATCCTGAAACAATAATGGGAATGCAGTTGGTATTAGGTGAGCCCCAAGTTAATTTCTAATACCCGCTTACCTACCAGTCTATCCAAATCTCTATCAATTACCTCTCATGCATCCTACATAAAAACAAACCTCAGAGTCTAATACAATCATCTAAGACTATTATACCCATGTACTAAAGTACAAATCTAAATACAGTCCAATTGTATTGCACTTACATTACGTGGTACTGAGACACGTCTGCCATGATGATATTGGAATATTTCTTCCTTTGTTCTGTGAAGGAAACAAGTATATGAATGCAGGATACTGCAGGAGTGGGAAGTTTAAAGTTAGGCACTACCCTGCAAATTCCGGGACTGTTGGCAAGTACCGGTATGTATTTTTTCGAATCTATGTTGCAAGGATGGATGGCTAGATATTTTCGTTCCCTTTTTAATTCAACATATTAAATCCTCAGTTTAGAATGTGTATGACAATAACATTATAATATTAAGAGACATGATTATACATAGAAACCGTGCTTTGCTGTAATTAGTAACTAGCTATGTCATTATTACAATCAGTTATAATCAGTAATCGGATATAACCAGTGCTTACTAATGTCATTAGTTATAATCATTGCTTAGCGATGTCATCAGATATAATCCGTACTTGGCTATGACAATTTATAATCAGTGCTTTGCAATGTCTTCAGGTCTAATCAGTGCTTAGTTATGTCATCAGGTATACTCAGTACTTAGTTATGTCATAAGTATCTCGTGACTGACTGAAATGTATATATTATAGTAAATAATCTAGCCCCTAAAAACCTTTTAAAAGCACCTTGATGATTTTGACATTTCTATTGTCCTTATACTTTATTTTATGTTTCAATCTATTTTTAGATTTGTTTTATTATTATCAAAGCAATTGCCATGGATCCATTTTTAAAATAGGTTTCATACTAGTTGGAACGAAGACCTGCGATATCATGCAAAGCACACAACAAAAATTTAAGTTAAAAAAAACAATTGGTTAGGGAAGTGTTCAAAAAAATAGAAGGAACTAAGACAAGAACAAAAAAAAGTCACTGCCAAATGTGACTCTAGGCAAGTCATCTAGCATTGTGTCTGATTAAACAAATACCTTGGAAGGAAGTTACTCTACCCACCTCCAACTGAAACCTAATCCCTTCACTTTAAACTGCCGTACGCTAAATAGAACTGGTGTGGAAGTGCCATTCTCTCCACAGGCATTCCAAACACCAATTTCGCTATCGCAACTGACCGGCAATTGTTCCCATGATGTAGTAACCACTTAGTGACTGCTATTGCATTGCCTGAATGCGAGCGGTAAGTTGTGATTTTTTGCATGGCTTTAAAGCCGCAATTGAAAAGACTTTAATTTTAGTGCGTAAACCAGCACAATTATCATCGCTAAATTTATTGCATTGCTTGCACTGTGCTATTTCCAAAAGTCTTAGGTCAGGTAAACATGCCTATATTGTAGTTATGCTGTACTCTGTGCGATTGCTACAAACCCAACGCCAGTGTCTGGCTCAAAGGGTTACAGGGAAATCTCCCGGTGGGCCCACTGCCCATTCACCCAAGAAAACTGCTAAAATTGAATACAGTATATGCATTTTAATAAAATATAGGGGTTGGTAGGAGTAAGATAGTTATGTAAATAACTGAAAATAAGAGATATGAAATGTTAGGTGGGCCCCTAAACCTGTCTTGGTGGGCCCTTGGTCTCAGATTTTTTGGTTGGCCCCAACAGTCCTGTCGGACACTGCCTAAGGCCCCTCAGCATTTCAAGCCTGGACTCTGCAGCACCAACACCTCCATGCCCGCCCCATGTGAGCTAAAATACAAAGAAAAATCCATTTAATAGCACTCACAGCATTAATCAAATTTGGTCCCCTTTTTTTGACCCCCTTTAAGGTAATTGAGGATGAGATCTAACCATCTGGTGGTGAATCGAGTGATCGCCTAAAGCTGGGTACACACCATCCAATAATTTGTCCTAACCGTCCATCATTTCAGTGTATCAGTCAATCGGGGTGAAATATTGCAGGATTCCTTTGTAAGGCCACAGCCCGATCGGATGTGTCCGGAAACCTCATTTTGCCGTAACCGACAACCCTTCGTCCTGGCCGACCGCGGTTGGGACAAAGAATCTACAGGTGTGTACCCAGTCCCAGCTTAAGTTAATTGGATGAGATCTGACTGTATGGCTACATCATACTGTATGGCTACACTGAAATCAATGCAGCCTGCGTCATGTTCCTAATGGAAATGCTAGCCTGCCTGCCATGTCATGATTTCATATGTGTTCGGGCCTTAAAGGAACACTAAACGGATTTCATGTACTTTGTTAAGTAAATTAAATCTGTATCTATTATTCAGGCACTCTCTCCCAACCAAGCACCTATGTTCAGTGCATGTGCGCCAATACAAAAGATAGATGCGAGAACGGGGCAGTGCGCCTGACAGCTGAGAAGGGGCTGCGAGTGGAACGCCAGTAAGGTACAGGTTAAATTTACTTTAAAAATGTACCTTTAAATGCAAAGGTGGCAACGCTAGTTCGGGTACCTGTGGTTTACACGATTTGCGGGTTGGGTTGTGGGTCAGGTAGCGTATGCGGGTCAGTTACATTTTGGGTGCGGGTGCAGGTCAGATCAGGTAGTGAGTGCAGGTCTGCTTGCATGTCTGTTTAATTTTCAGTGCAGGTAACAGTTTTATGTTTGCGGGTCAGGTGCGAATCTGAAAAATTAGACCCACACAGTAATATAATCTGGCCTTTGTGCTGCCACTTGTTAGTAAAAATAAGTGATCGCCCCACTGCAAAACAACTAGGCCTAATTAGGTTTTGATTGGAAAAAACTTGCAGTGCTGGGTACTCTGCTAGTCCATTTGTATTACAGAATCTTTGGATAGTAACTGTCTATATTAACCCCCAACCCCCCATCTCTGAGACACCCCTGTGCGACCACATCAAATGACCAGAAATCTGTCCCTGCCTGCAGAATGGTGTTACCACTACCATTGTTATCAAAACACAAGCCATCAGATCAGACTGCAGATGTGCACTGGGGAGCTTGTTCATGTGTTTAATGTACAGCAAGGGGGTGTGGAAGATAAAAGGGGTGGGCCACAGGTTTGTTAAAGGGGAAGTACAGTGGGAAAATCATTATTACTAAAAGGGAAAGTTCACCCCTCGAATTGATAATTGTATATAGGTAAATAGTTAGAAAGCTGTAAGTCTAACTTGAAATGCTGCCTGATATTCTGTTACCTATTTTTCTGCTTCCTGGTTAACAGTTGTAAGTCATGGATATAACAGATGACATCACAGTCAATGACTGAGTGCTATTCCCCAAGGTGCCTCCTATATGCTTGTACAAAAGCTTAGAGAGGAGGGGAAAGCATCATCTTTGCTGCATTAGAGATTAGCTATATGTCTGTCATCATTCTAACTATTGTAGTTTTGGGGGGTTATTTACCTATAATAATGATATATGATAATAATGATCTGGGCTTGACCGGCATCCACTTCTGTTATTGGCTAAGGCGCGATGTCTTAGCCAATCACAGGAGAGGATTCCGGTCAAGCCCCTTTTGCTTGCTTCCGTGAACAGAAGCAAGCATGGAAAACAAGCAAAAGGCAGCGAGGGAATGAGGGCTGGTAAGTACAATTGGAGAGAGCTTTCGGATACATAAACCTCGCGAGGTCGAGGTTTATGCCCATTTCCTGTCACATATTAAAAAAAATTTGGGGGGTGGACATAATACCCTTTAAGGGTTTTGACATTAAAGTTTGCAGCTATTCATAATAAAAAATCAATTCTTCCAATATATAAATGAATTAGCACTTGATATACCACTTTGCAACCCACCACTCAATAAACTACTCAAAATGGACGAGCAGTCTATCAATCTGAACGGTTAACAGAGATCAGTTTTTGAACAATTTGATTAAAGTGATCAAATCTGGATATGTATGCAGTGACCTTAAGATCTGATTGTGTGGTTCCTCTCTTGACTTTAGGTTCGTGCACATGCAAGATGTGCGGCTGTTCGTCCCGGGTATCGGTTGGGGTTGTTGCTTGGTGCGCACAACGTGCGTGTGTACGAGCCTCTAGTATAAAGAAGAAATGTTTTTCCCCCAAAACCATCACCATTTGCAACACGTTTCAAAAACTTGTATAGTAAGTGAAACGCGTTGTTCTTTCTAATGAAGCAACTTCCATTAGTTCAAAGGTTCTTTACTGTAAATCCCACATATGACCTAGTTAAGACAGCATAGCAGAGCGCCTGCAAGAAAGCCCATTGTTCTGTGACAACGCCTTTTAGTAAAGGGTTAAGTTGTGCTTCATGAGCCAGGGATTGTTAACTTGTTTGAGTTTCTATATTCTGTTCAGCATTTGGCAACACCCTGAACACTCTCCTACTTATAAAACTGGCTGAGAAACAACAAAGCAACGAGGGGAAACGAAAGAAAAAAAAAGGAAAGAGAGAAAAGAAAGTAAAAAATGTGTAAAATAAACAACGTCTTTTATATTTAGATATCGATTTCTGGTTTTAGTTTATCTCACTGGGACGGAGTCTTTTTTTAATAGTTCAGTAGGTCGATAAAAGTTTTGGAGATAAGGGCAAGTGCACTGAACATCAAAAACAAAAATCCTCTTCTAATCTGTCAAACAGCTTGGATTGAATGTCGTATGAGAGATAACAGGTTCCCAAATGAATGCACGGATTATGAGGCACAGCTACAACACATTAACACACTGTTCACTTCAAAGAATCCCACAATGCAGGTAGAAACCTTTCATTCTGGAAGTAAATTAATACAGTCAGGTATAATTAGAAGTGAAAAGACAACATTTACCTTAAGCAGGAACGGGTGGCGACCCCACAGCAGGGGCTATAAATATCCTGAGCGCCTTCAAGCCGATGTAACAGCTCCTACATGTGAGCGCAAAAACAGAACCAGGCCACCCTCTAGCTAAACCTGTTTGTCTTGTGACGGCAAGAAATGCATGAGAAACCTTAACAATTACTCAAGATTTATGGGTTCTGCATAAGGGATGTTAAAATGCGAGAAATATTTTACACAGGGAAATTATTTAAAAGTGACTTTTTCAATGCTTAAATTCAATTCTCTTTCTCTTATATAAATAACCAAGCTCTAATGGTGATAATTACAGGCTAGTGAGCCTGGTAATTATAACCTCTACATGGACCTGTGCTTATGTCTGTGCTTTACTGAATTTAGGATCAGGGTCATTCCTACACAGGTGTTTCAAGAACAAACTTAGTCAAAGATGGCTGCTTAGTATTTCATGAAGCAAAGAGGAGGGATCCCTGTTCTAAATGGCTTTGCAGTGAGACAGAGAGGGAATTTATTATAGCACCCCAGGGGCCCCTCACAGGAAAAAAAATAATGAATAAAATAAAAAGACACATATTGCTAATCTGTGTTGTAATTGAAGTTTTTTCTTCACCGTTTTTCTCTGGGATTATTAGATTACGAGGTTCCCAGTTTGAGAAAAGGAAATTGTAAATCCGATTATTCCATGCAGCAATGTTTTGCTGGTTGATGGGATGTAAGAAAAAATAATGGCACTGCTATGTAAGTGATGTAAATAGAACCAGCTATGCCTTACTTTCCGTTCTTCAATCAATATCTCAGGAGCCAGGGACGAAGAAAGCAGAAACTTAGCTCTCACATGATCCACCGCAGCAGCACTGAAAATTCCCAACCGCTTACTGGTTCTAATCAACTATAGTGCACATTATCGCGCATGCACGCTATAGTTATTAGAACCAGGAAGCGGTCAGGACCTGTAAATTCTGCTGCAAGGAATGGCCTGAAAGGTATGTTTCTGCTGTCTCCGGCCGTGGCTCCTGATATATTGATTGAAGAACGGAAGGTAAGGCATAGCTTCTTAACCTCCTGGTCTTCGACTTCAATCAATATATTAAAGAAATAGTTACTTTTTCTTTAAAGTTACCTGCATTTTTGGCATCTTGAGGTTACCAGCAAGGTGTGTCAGCCTGCAAGGGGATTAAAACAATGGGAGCCAAGATGCAGGCAATTGTTACTTGTTTGGGGACAAGTGTAGAATTAGCCACAGACCATGGCAGAGACTGCATCTGGGATTTTATCATCTTCATGCTAATACTGGCATCAGGACAATAAGCATGAACTGGACTTGGCATGAATTAAGTCTAATATAAATAAAGTAACATATCAAATACCCCCTCTAGTACAGCTGTTGCCCACAGCATTGACCTTTGAGCTTATACACGAACTATGTGTATACTAGAACTTTAAGGTTTTATATGGCAAATTTTGTTTTTACTATAATGGAATCCGGGTCTGATTGGGTCGGGTTCTTAATCAAAACTCCCAGAATCCAAAGTTCTGTTTCGAATTGCAGAACTTTCCATATTTTCTGTAACCCTAAAAACTATGGTGTTATACTAAACTCAATACTGTCCATGATAACCCTTGTTTGGAAACCCCTGCTATTATTTCCATTCTCTAAATCATCCTTCAATTGAGGTACAGTGATTATAACGGCAGATCACCTTGATGCTTTGTCAGTTGTGAAAATTACTGCACCTTAACATTGAACCCCAAACATTCTACCCACAGGAATCCACAATACATCACATTATGACTTATTATAAATGTTTGATTCAACAAATACTCCTTTAATAAACAGTTTCACTGATTGCAATGTGCTACCAAAGTGCTTTTTATTTTCTAAAGGCAAACTTGTAGGATAATCTGTAGGAACTGATATTATGTAGTTAGGAGCCACTAACAATGGAATATTCTGAAAGGTTTTTAATATTAATATTACTAGACCCACAAATAAAGGCTATAAAAATGGATAGATTGGGTGTAGACATAATTGTAGGACAATTTTAAACAATACTAGTGAGGTGGGTAAATGCAGTACCAATAACTGTCCAATCATGTCAGATCCCACAGGATTAGCCTACAATTGGTCACGTTTGTGATGAGAAATCAGCCAATCCCGTGTTTTCGGAGCGCATGCGATCACCATTTTTTGGGGGACTGCATTTGCTCAGATTGCGCGGGTGCAGGAGGTAGTGATGGAAAAGTCACTGAGCATGTGCAGATTTATATTTGGTCAGTAACTCACAACAGAAAATAAACTAGAAACCTGCAAAATTTATAATACTCTAGTATAACAAAAAAAAAAACTCTTTCCAGTCCCCTCTCTCAGCTAACATTCTGCAAGTGTTGTGCATCCGCTGAGAGTTTCTCTATGGTCTTTCATCAGCAATCTCCTTCCCCCAGTATGGGAGAGTGATGCATGTAGTCTATGCTAATTGTCATTCAGGGAAAGAAGAAAATGAAAAAGGCAGCTTGACAATTATTGTAGGAACACTGCACAATGGAAACTAGAGAAATTGGAGACAGCAACTTAATGCAGTGAGGTATTGTAGTTAGAAATGGTCAAATATAAATATAGGAAATGAGATATATACACACACACACACCAATAATTGTCCAATCAGCCTTGGGGAGTAACACAGCAGTGGATCCAACAGATACACCACATATTTTGGAAAAGCTGAATGCTTTGAATATATTAAACTGGGAGGATGTCATCCCTTTATACGTCCATACCACATGAGGATGGGATCCAAGCCACATATACAGGGGAATTCACTAAGGAGCGATGCAGCCGCGCAGCGCTGCTTACTCCCCTTAACGTTGCGCTAACCAATTTACGATCGGTTAGCGCAATGTTAAGTCTCGCTTTGCGGCACTCACGCAGCCGACGCAAAGTGATTTACCAGAGGCTGCGTGGGTCTTACCGCATAAGTATAGCTGGCGATAAGCCGCGCAGCCTCTGGTAAATCCCGTACACATTTGTGGCTCTGGGTGAATCTCCCTGATAGACTTTTTGAAAGTGGAGGTAAATATTGTTTAGAAGAACTCAAATTTTTTATGGGTTGTTTACGATTAATTTAAAGGACTTCTATATGCAATACAAAGGTACCGTGATGGGGTCCAATGTCGCTCCCTCATATGCCAATGGCTAGAGGAAACATATGTCTATATGTCACTATCTTTCATCAGGCGCTGTTTACCCTGGTGGAGATATATAGATGACATCTTCCTCATATGGCAGGGTGATGTTGCATCCCTCCAGTCCTTCTATAATCAGTTTTCCATGAATTTTGATAAATATAGCATATGTTATCTTGATGTGTTTGTTAAAATTAAAGACAGACAGATAACTGAATTGTATTCAAGCCGACCAACCGGAATCTGCTACTATTGTGTGGGAGTTTCCGTCCAACTCATGTAAAGAAGGCAATTCAGGTCGGGCAGTTTTCTAGGATAAACAGGATTGTCGGGGATCCCCAGGCTAGAGACATTCAGATAAAGGGAATGTATAGAAAGTTGGAGCAGAAAAGATATCCCAGACCTATTTTAGGGTCTGTGAAAGTGCAGATAGGAAAGACATAAAACAGGTCAAGCCAAAAAGAATGCCGTTAATACTAAATTACACTAATGAGCAAGAGGAAAGGAGAAATTGTCAGAAAGAACGGTCCAACTTTGACGAAAAGGTTGTCCAGAAATCGAGGGAGTTTATGCAGCCCCTCCTCAAATATCCTATTGAAGTGGGACTACAATAGGTTGCTCATAACCTAGTATTGATTTTACCATAGTAAAATCAATCTACAAAACAGACACGAAAAAAGGATAGAGATAGACAAAGATAGAGATAGACATTTCTTGGGTCACGGCATAGAGGGATGTATCCATGTTTGAGATGTGTCCAATGCAGATATGTACACAAGAGTAAAGATTTTAGACATTCAACAGCTGGGAAGATTTATCCTCCCAGGGGGTATTATACCTGGGACACCAAGTATGTGGTATACATACTTTGGTGCTCTTGTGGTCTGCTGTATATTGGAGAAACGGTCCAGTCCATCAAATCTTGCATCTCCCAACATACAGTAGATCCAGCATCAAGACTCTTGATGTGAAATTACCTGTGCCTAACCATTTTGCAGAGGCCAATCACATTTAAAATGATCTGAAGTTCATGGTGCTTGAATTAGTCTCCATGCCTTGGAGGAGAGGTGACAGGGACACCCTTCTACAGAGACACGGGTTTGGTGGATTGGACAGTTGAATACATTGCATTGCATTTATGGTTTAAATAGGGATTACAATGATTGCATGTGACCTGGGGTCTTTTTTAATAAAATATTGTGAATGTATCATGAATGATAATCTATATATAGGACACCATTAAGTCAGAAAGGGTTAATTATATAACTGTGAAAATGCTCAGTTAATGAGGTCACTTTCTGCTAAAAAGGAAGTGACTAATTGTGATGAACTTTTTCAAGCCTTGATGCTTGATAAAGGCTCTAGGACATGAGCCGAAATGCTGCTTCGCATTGTTTGGAAATAAACCTCTCAAAAAGACCATTTGAGTGCAACAATTTGTCTTATTCAATTGTCTATTGGAACTGTACTACGGCCATACATCAGATCATGATGACAACCGGTGGCCAAGTAGGTGGCTGAAACGCATCAATCTTGGTTCCGACATGTATTACTAAGCAGTGGAAGTCCTGTGTGTGCCCCTCAATGCTTGTTGGTATACAGGATCTTACTGGGATTATATTTATATATATATATATATATAGGTTATTTTAATGGTCTCCCCCCCCTATTTCTTTAGATATCCAATCTAAAACTTCTTATATTTCAGCTGTAAATCAAGTTCCTTGCTCTCAAAAACTATTCTTCTGTGAGTAGTTTTGCTGTAGCTGGAATGGTGACAGAGATTTGACAGCTGGAATGCTGTGTGCTGTGTGCAGGCTTTACAGTTGGTTTGTGGGAAAAAAGTCAGGTTGGATGGGAGTGGTTAAATGAGAGGGGGAGATACTGCTCCTAAACAAAATGTGTGCTGGATTGAAGGCATGCAGCAACACACGCAAATCAGAGTAAGTGCTACTTACATGTATTCAATTATAGATTAAGATGAGGCAAAGTAATTTTTCAGTATAGTGTCCCTTTAATGTGTATTTGTGCATATAAGAAATAAATTATAAGAAATTCATTCCTCTCTAATGGAAAAATCATTCTGGTCCCAGTCACCAGACCTGCTTTCAACTGAATCCTAAACTATTTAATAGTTTTTTGGGGTGAAAAATAAAAAATCTAAAAATATGTGAATAGCTTTATAATGATCCTTCTTTTATAATGTTTCCAGAAACCCTCCCATTGCAAGACTGACTGAGCTGGAAACAACTCAGTATTCACAGTATTTTAAGTTCTTAGTTTGTTGGTAAAACAATCTCCTAAACAGAATGAAACTCACATGTTCTCCTACAGTACAATATGTAAACTCTCAATTGCACCGTCTCTGCACAGTATGCACCGTCTCTGCACAGTATGCAGTGTATGCACCGTCTCTATACTATATACCAGTGATGAGGAACCTTTTAGAGGCCGAGTGCCCAAACTGCAACCCAACGCCCTCTAATTTATTGCAAAGAACCAACATGACACTTTAACCTGAATACTGATGTTTATACATCTTGTGATCATTAACCCCTACATTACCAAACAGGAGTTTAAAGGTTCGTACACATGTGCGATCGCGGGTCCCGACCCGCGATGCATGATGTATACGAACGTTTGTTTCGGCCAATAATCTGCCCGTGTATGGGCCCTTTATCGGACGAAATGGCCGACCGGACGTATCTCTGAACGACCCGCCGTTTCAGCCAATAAAGGGCCCACGATCGCACGTGTGTACGAAACTTAAGATCCAAAACAGTGACTATTAACCCTATATTACCACACCGGAGTTTGAGATCCAAAATAGTGACCAATTAACTCCTACATTACCAGACAAGAGTTTAAAACTAGGTTGCCTGTACAGGGACGGTATGGGTGACCGGGTTGTCTGTACAGGGATGGTATGGGTGACTGGGCGTACTGTAAATTAATAATATGGGAGACTGGGTGCACTGTAAATAATTAATATGGGAAACTGGGCGCACTGTAAATGAATAATATGGGGGACTGGGCGCACTGTAAATGAATAATATGGGAGACTGGGCGCACTGTAAATGAATAATATGGGAGACTGGGCGCACTGTAAATGAATAATATGGGAGGACTGGGGCGCACTGTAAAAATAAATATGGGAGACTGGGCGCACTGTAAATGAATAATATGGGGGACTGGGCGCACGTAAATGAATAATATGGGAGACTGGGGCGCACTGTAAATGAATATATGGGGGACTGGGGGCACTGTAAATGAATAATATGGGAGACTGGGCGCACTGTAAATGAATAATAGGAGGGGGACTGGGCGCACTGTAAATGAATAATATTGGAGGACTGGGCGCCACTGTAAATGAATAATATGGGAGACTGGGCGCACTGTAAATGAATAATATGGGAGGACTGGGCGCACTGAAAATGATAATATGGAGACTGGGCGCACTGTAAATGAATAATATGGGGGAACTGGGCGCACTGTAAATGAATTAATTATGGGGGGACTGGGCGCACTGTAAATGAATAATATGGGAGACTGGGCGCACTGTAAATGAATAATATGGGGGACTGGGCGCACTGTAAATGAATAATATGGGGGACTGGGCGCACTGTAAATGAATAATATGGGGGACTGGGCGCACTGTAAATGAATAATATGGGAGACTGGGCGCACTGTAAATGAATAATATGGGAGACTGGGTGCACTGTAAATGAATAATATGGGAGACTGGGCGCACTGTAAATTGTAAATTAATAATATGGGGGACTGGGCGCACTGTAAATTAATAATATGGGGGACTGGGCGCACTGTAAATTAATAATATGGGGGACTGGGCGCATTGTATAATCTAGTTTTACAGATTCCTTAAATTAGAAACCCTGTTCTTTTTAGGCTTGTTTTGGTGTGCTCATTATATTCCACCTCTTTTTCTTTTTGTGTATCTTTTTGGACAGTGGTGGCGAACCTATGGCATGCATGCCAGTGGTGGCACTCGGAGCCCTCTCTGTGGGCACTCATGCACTGCAGAGTCCACCAGAGTTTGCTACCAGAAATCCAGAGAGAAAGTGTAGCGTCTGTCTGTAGCAGAGAGAGGTCACAGGCTATAACATTCAGCTCTGCTTGAGTCCCTGTTTTAGATCTCAAACTCCTGTCTAATAATGTAGGGTTAATGGTCACTGTTTTAGATCTCAAACTCCTGTGTGGTAATGTAGAGGTTAATAAGTAATCTATAATCAATTCTATCTACTGTATTGGTCTGTGTCTATTTGAGTTGTTTTTTCTAAACTAAAAACTCTGTATTCAGGTTAAATGATCATGTTGGCACTATTCAAGAAAAAGTGGGGTTTTGGGTTGCAGTTTTGGCACTCGGCCTCTTAAAGGTTCGCCATCACTGTTTTAGACGGTCACATAATCTGTCAGGCCCAGAATTACATTTTCTATCTGAAGAAAATGTAACATCTATTATAACACAGCCTGGATTAAATAATCTGCAAATTAAAGTGCAAACACTTGTTCAGTAAGGAATGTACTGTATGGTTTGTGTATATGTATGTAAGAATGCTCACCTTTCTTTCCAAGATTGTGTACAGGAGGTGGCTGTAAAGCTAGTGTGCCTAAAGCCAGGTACACACAATACAGATTTTTGAAAAATGACAGATAGGATCTGCAAGTCTGACGGTATCGGGGCTTTATCGGTACTGTGTGTACCTAGCTTAAGGCAGCCGTAATAAACACTCCTGATTACCTAGAGTCTGTATGTAGCTTTACAGCTGATTTTCTTTACATTAGATAATGGAGACTGTGCACCATTTTGGGACACCATGTACTGCAAGAACTGTTAATATTAAAAAAAGAGCAAATTTGTCTTTGACAAACAGAAAGAGAGCAATGAAAAGAACGAGAGGAACTGGGTGTGGTACCCACTTCACAACATGCATCCGTTCAATAAGGCATGGAATAAGAAACAAGGGTTGGGCAACTATGTAATATATATTTATGGGCTATTTATAAGGATAAGCTGATCTTTTACCTGGATGTTAAACACGCTGAACTCTGAAGATGACTTTTCTTAAAATAGTGTTACCTGCATATAAAGCAAGTAGATCATATCCCCTTCGACCTTTTCCCACCATGAACTACAGTAAGCTACTGATGAGGATCTATTGTCCTGTGTGGGCTGCAAATTAACAAACTTCCATCTGTGCTTTTGTTCTGATTGAGCTTTCAATGACCAGGACTGTGAATATAGTTTAACATCTTACTACACAGACAGCATAATATGTCTTGTTTGAAAATTCCCTACTATTTCTGTTCACCCCCTTATGTATAGAAATTCTGTAGGGTTGGATGTTTGTAGGATTGGTCCACTATCACTAAAAGTACACTTTTAAAGCCAAAGTTGCGCTCCAAATGCTAATGAAGCAGAAAAATGGATGCAGCTTAGATCCCTTGTGTAAGCAATGTATAATGGGTGCCTCCCTAGCACTTCCGCCCAAATTAAAGCTAAAATATACTGTATATCTTTACTGCTCAACTTGCATTACATTAAAGGGGAAATATACTCCACCACTCCTAAACTGCTAGGTCCTTATCCCTGGGTTCTTTTTAGATAAGCTTACCTAAAAACTTTTCATTGTTGCTCTGTCCCTTCTCAGTCTGTCGATGATGAGGCCAATGAAAAGACTCGCTCTGATAGTGCATCTTCCGATTGGCCCCATCATGAAGAAGTAAATGGACCAAAGCGTTGAAGGAAAGTTTATCTAAAAGAACCCATGGGTCCTCATCCTGACTACTATTCCTGGGAGTAAGAAGAGGAAAGGATGTAGATACGTATAATTCCCCTTTAATGTTGCATTATCTATTGCATTATTTGGAAAATCTTTTTCTCCTTTCACAACCAGACAGCCAAATTGGGGAAGTCTATTGCTTTCTACACTTCAGATATTGAATTCTTCATTATGCAGAGGAAAAGTAATATTTAGTTTGCATGGAATGATCTGGTAGAAACCCTAAGATGGAACAGAAGAAGAATGAATGCATCTTACCTGTCTTGTCAATGTACCTGTCTTGTCCCCTATCAAATTACAACTGAGCCAGGACAGCCTTTAATGTAACACTGCACCTTTCAGAAGAGATTATAACCATGCAGTGTTCACTTATTTACTTCACTTTTAAAAGCTAAAATGTTGTTAAAAGATTTGTGCAGAGTGTTGGAAAATCCATTGCAGTCCAATCCCACAAGGTGAGTGTCATTATTCAGTGAGTGTTTGATGCATGGTATGTAATAAATCTTGGCAGCCCTGCATGTAGGTATGCTGGTAGTTTAGGTTCATAACAAACCTTATTGTTTATTCTGAGTCTTTAATACATGTCAAAACAAATTGCTAATTTGGTGTTGGGATGAAACAATAAGTAATCAGATTCCCAAGGTTGCTGGAATTTAGATTTCCAAGATTTAGAAAGGAAGAAACAGTATTTTGTAAACATCCAATTAACCCAATGCGACCACTGCCTATACTTCTCCTTTAAGTAGACTTCTCCTTTAAATACACTTCTCCTTTAAAAGATGAATATCTTTCAAGTTTATAGTTCTTGGGCTGTTGACTGCGACCTACAGAGAGTACATTGTTCCTCCTGTTTGTGTGAAATATAATGAAGATGTACTCTCAACAGGAAAACACTGGTTATGGTGAGATACAGGCAAAGGAGTCTTACATCTTCTGCTTTCCCTTAGACACACTGATTGTTTCATTAATTTTATACTGATAGTGTTTCTAAGAATGCTAAGGTTATTCCATTAGATATATTATTATATACAATGTTATTAGTAAACATTCAGGGTTATTCAATAATTGTTAACAATTGTGCTAATTTTGCCCCACCCAATCAGATGTTAGCTTTCAAATGTTAAATAATATCTGATTGGTTGGGGCAAAATTAGCACCATTTAATTAGAATAATTATAAGAACTTTATTGAATCTCTCTGATTATTTAGCATATAATTAAACATGACATGTTATTAGCACATATAATATAATATAAATATATATATATATATATATATAAAAGATATATATTATATATATATATATAATATATATATATATACACACAAACACACAAGTTCTTTATGAAATGTTCTGGCTTTGCAAACGTGTACAGGTAAAGCCCCTAGAA
The DNA here is from genome assembly GCA_019447015.1 of Hymenochirus boettgeri. Lineage (NCBI taxonomy): Eukaryota > Metazoa > Chordata > Amphibia > Anura > Pipidae > Hymenochirus > Hymenochirus boettgeri. The sequence continues at coordinate 192,321,192 of CM033475.1, forward strand.
GATTATTGCTATCTATTAGGTACTTTTCCTATGGATGGTACCTACCCATCAACAAGCAAAATCCAATCAAAGTTCAGCATCCTCAAAAGGCAGTCATGAATTTGACTGAATATTCTAATCTGTTTTCTCTGATGCTTCAAGGATCTTTGATGTACCCCAATCTAAAATATATCTATAAACATTGTGCTGCATCTAATGCCTAAATGTTCAGCAAAAACATATTATATCAAGAATAAAGGAAGGATTTTCTCATTCTAAATACCATCATTTGCCCACCCATTGATTTCTTTGTACATAAATAAATGTTTCTAAAATATTAATAAGGTCTCAGTTGCTGGGTTGATTCAGTTGCTCAGTAGAGATCTGAGCATGTTTGATCCATCTAACAGCCAATCAGTAGAAATTACTGTTAGGAACATTTTAAGAAAGTGGTGCATCCTGGGAAGAAGAAAGCTCTTGTAAAACCTAAAATGGCAGCTCACTACTGACCACATATAACTTACCCTTGAAAGGAAACGATTTTCTATAAATATGAATGACAACATAGTTTATTTGATTTATTTAATCACTCAGCTATGTCATAGATCATATGACCACTGCCAATATAAACAAAAAGAAAACTACCAAATCAAAATATAATTTCAAATGCTGCCAAAATATACAAACACTTTAGAACTTCTGACATTATAGGAAACCCAGTTACCTGAAAGGGTCTACAAGCAACAAGGGTAACTAAACAGCAGACACATCTAACTGGTCAATGTATAGGATGTACACAGCACTGCACACATTTCAAAACGCGTTACAATTATTTTATCTGTTTACTCCTGTGTTTTCTGAAAAGACTCAATAACCTGAATCCACCTATTAAGAGGAAAAATGTACCTGCAAAATTAATACCATGAAAAGAAACTTAAACTTACCGTAAATGGATTTGGCATTTGGCCTTGACACCCCATTAAGGCTGACAAAAAGAGGGGAAAAAAGAAAAAAAAAACATTTTAGCAGCCATTTTTTCTGGAATAGTTAATATATAATATCATTTTTTAAAAAATTAAATTTTAATACTTGTCTTTAAGGACCATTAGTTGAGAGACCCTGTAAAAAATATTTTTCTGTCACACTGAAAAAAAAGTTTATTTATGTTGAGCATATTCCTCACTTAGAGGACCACTGTAGAGGGTAAACAATATAATGGATAAGACGCTACCTACAGTGTAATATAAGGAAATTTCTCCCCCAAGGAGTTCCATGAACATATAGAAGTTTGAGGCAGTAGGCCGAGTGCTTTTATACAGGGCATGGGACTCAGAGGTGAAGTAAATCCATATATTATACTGTAGGTAGCATATTATTTCTTTTATTATTTTTGGCCAGCCAAAAAAAATAAAAACCCAGCACAGACACACTTACCCCTACCCTTCCACTGTCTCTCCCCCTCACTGGATAAGCCATTTATATAGGAATCCCTGTTTAGTGTATAAATAGTTAATTGCCATTCCTATTGAAAAGAGAAAGAATAACTGAACATTGTCTGTCAATAATAAACAGGGCTTCCTATATAAATGATTAATACAGGGAGGGGGAGAGACAGGGGGAGGGGAATACAGGAAGTCACTCAGTGACATCACTGCGTGACTGTAATATAGATTCTCACCACTGGTTTATATAATTGGGACATAACAGGATCTGCACCACCGAAAATATTCCACCACAGTGGAATGATGGGTATGCAGGCAGAGTTTCTATTTCAGTGGTCCTTTAAGCTCTCCATTCTTCCAATGACACACCTTTGCATGAAACGATGGAGTTCAGCACATTATGTTTCAGGAATTACAGTACAGTAAGGAAGCAGAAGGACAATAATCATAAAATGATGATTAAAATAAATATAGAATAGATATTATATTGTGCCCTTTCTAGTTATAAAAGTGTCACATACCGAGGTGAGGCGCTCATCTTGACTTCTGGTCTTTATTCTCTTCTTTCTGGTTAGTTAATAAAAATAAGGTTATTCCTTTTTTTTTTTTTTTAAAGGCAGCATAAAAGATTCTCTTTAAAACTCAGAAATACAAACAGATATTTTCACATTTTTTGAGTTCTTATTTGCTAAATGTTTTTTAAACAGCCTTGTGTTTATTATCTTCATTTTTAATTGTCAACATGAGGAACGTGCAGGTAGAATTCAGTGCTAAAATCCTCAGTTCCAACAGCTGCCTGCATGACAAGTGAGGTGGTGGTTTAAACACATTATATAAATAGGGATCTGCACATTTTGTGACACACCTGTGTTCTAAATGATGGATTTTCTTGTTATTACATATAAATTAAGAGTTTGCCACAATATCAATACAGCTTTACATTTATATATTGATTATAGTCAACTTTAAAGTATATTTTTGTAGAGAAAAACAACAAAATGAAAATTAGGCTGAGAAAATATCTATACTAACATTTCTGTGACACATCAACACACAGAAGGACTCCACACCTTCTGGTACTGTAACAGGATTTATGGGGGACCAAGTACCCTTCAATGTCAATAAGAATTCCATAACACTCCTGCAGTCAATGGCTCCTCTATTTCATGAATTTCAAAACTTTATTCACCCCAAATATAAATATACAGGCTCATTTATCCAGGGGAGGTGAGCTATTGGAAGCGAGATTCCTTCATTGTGCTGGCTGCCTAGGTATTGCAATAGACAACCGCGCAGCCGGCTGTAGCAATTCAGGATCATGTGTGCATCTCTTTTTGTGCAACTTTTTAACGTCAACTAATACCTGGCATTAAATGTCACACAACTGCCCCGTTTCCTATTCACCACGAGGTGCAAAATAGACATTGAATCACGTATGGGAGATTTACCCATAGAGAAAGCGGCTCTGGATGAATCATCACTGCGTTGTATCCAGCATGTTAAATCAGTAATTTGGGATTTATGAAACAAAAAGATGGTGATGGATATTTTGGAGAACCTAAATTATTGTAGAACTTTAATTCACATGTGTTAGACTCATATTGTTCCTTAGTTTTCAGTTTTAAAAAATAATGAAACCTTTGGTTCTCTCTTTCCAAATAAACAGTCAGAGAATTGATTTCAGAAACTAGGTCGTATGTGGAGTTTCTTGCTTTGTTTTGTGTTCATTTTAGATCAGTTTGACCAGAGAAATTTAAAACTTTTGACTTAAATCCTGACCAAGGTGGATGAAGGACACTCACATGTACATAAATAATCTAGACTTGGTCTACATGGCCTTGTCAGTCATCTGGCTGAATCTTATTTGGATACTGTACACTGTTCTATAAATATATTTATCATTAAGTAAATAATCAGGTATTATTCAGTCCATGATTTCATCATTGGATATATTCTTATTGCCATTCCTGCCTTTGATTCATTCTAATTAATTCATGGTATTGGGAAAACATTTTGGAAGGTGGTTCTGGGTGTTGTGGTAAATGATCAATCAGCTGAATTCTGTTCACAAAGGAATACCTGAGTATTTAAATGTCTTTACCCTTCCCATTATAAAAATAACATGTGAAACTGGATCTCTGACATGGGTTCTCCAACGTGATACCAATTACACTGTATACAGCAGCATCGCTGTAGAAATAAAATAATTTACTGGCCTACATTCCACTGATCACCAATCCTGGGAATCCCAGGACATTGCAGGTGTAGTGGGACTTGAGTCTAAACACTGGTACAGCCCTGATGATTTCTGCACTGTTGGTTAATACGCTAATGGAACTATATGAAAAAAGATTCCAATTGTAGTCTCAAGGCCTTAATATCACACGTTCCTAATAAATCATATTAACTAATAATACTGAAATTCCACGTTCAGATTTCATTGGCCCTGTCGTCTTCATTATAGCTGTACATTGTACAACACAATAATGATTGTGCAATTGTCCCATGGAGACACAATTAAGCCATTCGCCAGCTGTAAGGACTGCCATTACCCATTAGACTGTAGAACTACAGCTCCCAGTCCAGTTCCTTATGTACGGTGCATGTACCTACAGTATACACTAGTACACCAACACTAGTAAATACAAAGGAATGTCTTTTCACTATAACCTCTCTAGGCTGTCATGATATTTTGAAAACAATACAAGATTTCTGTGACTTTTATTGATGAGTAAACCAAGGACACTCCCAGGTCTAAGAGGTATAAACTGAAGCCGTCATCAGAATAAAAAGGATTTATTTACGCAGTAACACGTTGCGCAGCGTTACACACAGTAACATATGTTTTGGAAAAAGAAAAGTTCTACGCAGTGGCACACGTTGCGTGGCGGTGTACACAGTGACACACGGTGCGTGGCGTTGTACACAGTGACACAGGTTGCGTGGCGTTGTACACAGTGACACACGTTGCACGGCGTTGTACACAGTGACACACGTTGCGCAGCATTGTACAGTGACACACGTTGCGCAGCGTTGTACAGTGACACACGTTGCGCAGCGTTGTACACAGTGACACACGTTGCACAGAGTTGTACACAGTGACACACGTTGCACAGAGTTGTACACAGTGACACACGTTGCACAGAGTTGTACACAGTGACACACTTTGCACAGAGGTGTCACCAGTGACGACAACCACGTTGCACAGAGTTGTACACAGTGACACACGTTGCACAGAGGTGTACACAGTGACACACGTTGCACAGAGTTGTACACAGTGACATACGTTGCACAGTGACATACACAGTGACATACAACGTTCTAGGCCCATTTTGTGTGAGTTAAGGGTATTTCCTGCTTCTCATCTCTCTGTCTTTCAATTCTCTGCCAATTAACAGCAGTCTAGGGTTTAGGATTAAAGGTGACATACAGCCTGATCATGTTTCTTCCAGAAATGGCTTAAATGCATCACCTCTTACTAGTGTAATGTACATAAAAAATGTATTTCAATTTCTGTAGAAACTTGCCCTGGAAAAAACTGCACTGAATCTATTCCAATAAAAACTCACTTTTACCGTCCCTTTTATACTGCAGTTCATTTACTTTAATACGTGCGTACTTCCCTCATGGCCCTATTTATAAAATCATTCCTACTGTTATGGTTGGATTGCCCTTTAAGAACAGAGAGTGACTGTTTTATAGAATGTGATCTCATTGTTTTAATCTTGTAAAATGGACAAAAATATCCAGAGCATTAAAAAGACAAACAGGGGTCAGATCATTTTCCTTAGTAAATACATTATCTATCTAAATCCTCCGCTAAATAATCTTAGCATTCTAAAGCTATAAAGGGTAAGCCAACACTGAGATGAAGAATGTTGAAAATTTGTATACATCACACCCCGATTGGTGGAGAGAAGGTGAGTAATAGAACGGAGCTTTGGTTTTAATGACAGATTAAGGTTAGTTATACCTGCAGGACTTCTACTAACACCAAATGATTTTATTCAGTGATTATTGTGTCCAAATCTCTGCATTCCAATGACTGACTCGCCCTTTAGATATGCAGATTAGTCTGTCATACTCTACGTACCTGATGGACTTCATTCCATGCCAACTGTAGGCTTCATGCAGAAGAAGATATTTCTAAGCCGTGAATACTGGCATAAGCTTAAGTCATACTTTCCTTTTTGGGCAGTGCTACACAGGGGAGTCCCTTGGAGATGAACTGCCCTTACAAGTTCAGTGCCTGAATGGGGTTAAAATATGGAGCCAGTAGGAGATTTAGTCCAGCTGGTCTGAGGGGTTTGGCCTGGCTTTCTGATGGTAAATAAACAAGCAACATTAATTGTCTTTCTGGTTGTTGGAGGGAAAAGATCACAGTGCAGGTGTTGGGTAAAATGCAAGTTCTCAGATGTCCATGTCCCTTTCATTTGCATTACAGGTTGTCACTACCTTTAATTTGTCCCCCCACACAGGGGCGTAACTAAAGGGGAGCAGGAGGGGCAACTGCAGGGGGGCCCCCCATCTTCTTATTTGTCCTATGACAGATATAGCCTCCTCCCAGAAAACCACTGTGGATGATGCACGAATAGGGTAACTACTAAGGTAAATGATCCAACTACCGCACATACTCCCCTGGCAAGTATGTATCGTTCCGCCACAAATTAAGCTCTATCCCCATGCTACGATAATTTTGTACATGCTGTGTCTCATTCACCTGCTTATTAATGTCTATAACCAGAAAACTTGTTGGGGTGCACCAAAGAGACTTACAGCAAGTACCATTACACAAAAATAGAACATCAGAAAATCAGCTCATTTCCTATTTACTGTTATAGGGAAGGCAGCTGATTAAACTGTGCATTCGATTCTGTGTTCAAGATTTTGGAACAATTCTAAATATAGAAATTCAGTGAGTCTTTGAGTTACATTTTGACATTCAGTCTTACCTTGTGTTGGAACCTCTTGATTACTTAGGGGTGCCCCCTTGTCACCAAGATGGATTCAGTATAAGGTAGGAGGCCAGTGAGGCTTGTTATTTATTTATAACCCCTAGCTGCAAATTAAAAACACAAAGGGGTGAAACTAATTTGTAATATGAACAGCTGAATTTAAAGCATAAAGGAAAGGACCAGTGCTTTGTACTTTTGCAAAATTATCTAGTGAGGGCAACCATCATTCCCTTGCTCTATCAAATGGTCCATCTCCAATGAAGCCTGACGCCAACTGGCTACACTGTGCTGGCAAATGTCCAATCCGAGCCACGCGATAGGCCATGTGACCAAGAAGAGGAATATTTGTTCCTCCTCATTGACCGTTTAACAACCATACATCTTGTGTTTAATCTATGATTTGGCTCTATAGAAGTGAATTACAGCCGCTGTACAATACAATAAAATATCAAGATTGTGAAACTTACCATTGTTAAAGGCGTGGTATTGTGAAATTGTGATACCACGCCTTTATAAGTATGCCCCTTAGTCACTTCAGGGTAGCGGGACATTTTTAAGTAGACAGAAAAGACAGAGCTCGGAGATAGGAGGACCAAAATGTCATTTTGTTTTCATTATAGAATGACAAAGATCACCTGCGTTTATTAGCTTATCAGAGTGGGAAGCTAAATGATTAATAAAGCTGTGACAATGTCAAAGAAGGGACCCATCCATGTGTGACACTATTACTGTTTACATTAAACTTCACTGCACGTGCCTGACCGCTGCAACACAAAATGGTTATTTAAAATTCAGATAGAATGATACTTGTACATCCCACACACACACTTCAGGACCAGTTATCCTATATACTAATCAAAGGTTTTTAATGATATGCAAGGACCCACCTGCGCACACACATCAGAACTGCCCATTATAATTATTAAAATATTGCAAATTATTAAAAACCTTAACAAATTGCAATTACTGCCCACAACACATGCGAGGTTTTTTGCCGGTTCTGTAAATAAACTGGGATTTATTGGTTACAAATAAGGCTGAAGTAAAACAGCGCTAGTAGCTTTTAGAGATGTCACAAAATATACCATAGACACTATGTACACTGGTTACACGGTTCATTGAGATTGCCAAGCCATGGCACAGCCTATGCATTAAAAAGATACAGTATCCGCCCATAGTGTACAGAAAGTCAAAGGTGGGTGCTCTGGTGGTGTCACAAAAATCTGTCCAATGAGCATTCACCTTAACTCACTGAAAAGTGCTTCATCTGGTTGCTGAAAAATTGTTCTAAGAATTTAAACCCCCCCTCTCTATACCCCCTACCCCCCTAATAGAACACAAGGTTAGTACCGATTAGCCTTAAACCAGCACACCATGCCTTCAAAGTCCAGCTCATAGGAACACTATAGTCCAAGTAGAAGAAACGCTCCAGTGGGGCACTGCAAGCCCATCTTAAATCCAGCACACCATATTTTAAAGGAAAATCCAGGGATGAAGACCTAGCATTATAGATCCTTATTCTAGGTACTAATAGGGGAAGGGGTTGGTTTAAGGCCAATAAAATACAGTATAGTTCTCCTTTAAACTTTCCAACTGTTACTTAAGTAAGTACCAGTGCCCATGCACATAACAATACTTCGCTCATCCTCTTATTTTCATTGGGAGTGTTCAAACACAAAAGGCAACAACTACACTAGTTTTGTCACTGAAAGTGTTTACTACAATGAAGGAATATTCTGCTGACAGGTAATTTACAATGAGAGCCTTCCTGTGTTTGTAACAATAGTGTTATGTTAACTATAACAAGGGTTTTACTTCTTATCACCCACAAGCCAACAAATTACTACACATTGGCCCAGGGCTACTACCATGGTGAAGATATTCAGACAAGTAATGGGAATGATTTCACTGAAACATCCTTATCTCTTTATGAACAATCGTATGCACTTTATGGTGTCATGTTGTGTTTAAACTATTCAGCCATAGAGCCAATGAATTTGATCGTAATCACCTGAATGACATTTATTGCATATATCCAAAAGTGTAAACAACCCTAAAATACAATAAGTACAGCTATTTACAAGCAACCACACAGGAATGGTTTCATTCATTATTAGGGTGGAATTGCAAAATAAATAATGGTGATATCCTATTGGGTTGGTATGTAGCTCTCGCCATGTTCATGATCCAACCATGTCCTTTATATAATGCTATGAAACAATTCATAAGTCATGGAGTCTAGTCTGAGTTAAAATGCCACATTGACAAACAACTCTATTTCTTACACCAACTAGAGATGAATAAAACTAGCGTGTTTCATTCCGACAGCGTTCCATGGAACATTTTGACGTTCCAAAAATCTAGTTTGAACCCAGAATCTGGAGTTGAATTGGAATTTTTTCGAATTTCCGATCGCAATTTTTGATTTTCAAGCACAATTTTCTATCTAATTTTCAATATTCTAATATTCCATTTTAAAATGACAAGGTCCTAGAATTCCTTCCAATCCGTGGATTTTTAAAACCGGCAGCTCCGAATCTAAACTAGGCACATTTCCAAACTGGGACTCATCAATACACACAGCGCATGTTAAAAGATGGAGATGGGGATCCTATTTCATAAAGAGGAAAGGGAATTTGGGGCCATATTTAATATCGGAGGTTTCCGATACTGTGGGTTATCACAGAAGTAGGTACATTTACAACCAGGCAGCTGTACAATACCATGTACCACAATGGTATTGTATTGGCGATTGTACGATCACAGTCATAAAACTTATGATCGTTAAAGACACAGTATCGTGACATTTCAATACCACACCTTTTTAAACATGCACCTTGGACACTCCAGGAATGTGGGCCTTTTTTAAATGTAAAGACAGAGCTGCATCTCTTGGATTTAAACCTGAAAAATGCTATTTTTGCATAAAAAAAATAACATGTAACCTAAGTTTAGATAAATATATATCTAACCTATGGTCCAGAAACTATGGTTTAAAACAATACATCTTGTCCTATTAACTGTGTGAAATCCTCTCACATCATTTGCTCCCTGGGTGAAGCATACTGGGCATGCTAAGAGCCAGTAGTCTGGTAAAAAGGGGGAGTTACCGGTAGATGATACTAAAGGACTTGGCTTTACACAGGGGGATCCGATTAGTTATAGCTTAACACATAATTTTGATCGGCAACTGTCTGGCTATATGTTCAGCCTATATATTTTAGGCTGAACAAATGTTTCTAAACGTATTCTTACTGCCAATGCTAACTAAAAGCAGTATAAAAACAAATTGAAAATTATTTTGCTTGTCTTCTGGGGTTAAGGCTCTTGGAATCATCCCACATAAGGGAAAAATAACAAGATTATAAAAGTAATTTTTGGTTTTAATGACTGCACAGACACAGCTAACTTTTATAGCAGTTGGGAAATAACCACAGTAACTTTTATCTATTCCATCCAGGTGACCAACCACCCGATTCCTGTTAAGGCTGGTATATACCATACAACTTTCCTTCTGACCGAGTCTTTCGACCGGACTGTCAGATGCAGCAAAAGCATCTACGCCTGACAGTAACCATGACCGAGCATGCAGTCCCATAGAGGACCACACAATCAGCTGTGGTTTTCATACCTGTCCAATCATGCGTTTGTCCGATTTGGACAAACAAACAGTCGCCGTGCTGTCACGGCCGCCACAAGGAGCCAGTAAGATAATTCGGCCCAACCAACCGAAACATCGGTCGGTGGGGCTGAACTATTGTAAAGGGCATGTCCACCCCCAAAACTAAAATTTAACCTTACATCTCTGCTCCAAATGGTTCTCTTGAAGTGCTTGTTCAAAGTCCCAGAAAGTGTAGTGTAGGAGCAATCTGTGTGTCATCTGGTCCCTGCTGCTTTCTTGATCTTATAGAGGTGTTTGACATGCGCACTGTCCCACCCCTCCTTCCTCCAAATCTATCTTTTTCAAATGGTGTCCTACCTTTAAATAATTTTTCTGTAGTGTAGAGCACCCTATCCCACCCCCAACCGCCAGGTTTGAGTGTCAAAAAAAAAAAAAGATTAGAAATGTTCTTACATCGCCTAGTTCCCCCAGTGTTCAGCAAAGCCGGCAGCCGAATCTGTGATTGGCTGCCTCTCAGTTAATCACAGATACGGCTGCGGATCCGGCCCCCTGCTTGCAGTTTCGGCAAATAGAGGGCCAAGATCTGAGCTTCGGGGGAACAAATGCATGTAAGTACTATTCTGATCTTTTTTTTTTTGCAATCACACCTGGCGGATGGGGGTGGGATAGGGGGCTCTACACTACAGAAAAAGTTTCTGTTAAGGGTGGAGATACCTTTAAGATCTTTGCAAACAAACTATTTATTTTGCAGTAGATTTCAGTATAGGAAAATGTACAGATGTTCACATCATTAAAGGGCATATCCACCCCTAAATTCGTTTTTTAATATTCTGCTCCCCCATGTCCCCCAGCCCCAACCGCATGTTTCTTTTTTTCCAAAAGCTCCCCAAACTCTTACTTACCTCCCCTCGATCCTCCGCCGCACTGCCGGCCCTCTGCTTGCGAGAATGCAAGCAGAGGGGCGGGACCGGCAGTCGCGTCTGTGATTGGCTGAGCGGCAGCCAATCACGGACGCGGCTGCCGGTCATTCAGTGCAGCGGAGGAAAGCGGAGAGGTAAGTAAGAGTTTGGGGGTTTTTCAAAAAAAGAAACATGCGGTTGGGGCTGGGGGAATGGGGGGAGCAGAATATTAAGGGGGGTTTAACGCTAGGGGGGAGGGATAGTAGAACGGGAGGGAGAGGGGAGGGGGAGGGAGAAGGGCTGCAGTGCACATGGCAAATATCTACCGGAGGCTATAGCAGGCAGGACCTGCTATCCTCCTGGTGGTAGTTTTGAGACTTTGGGGGGGGTTTACAGGAGAACCCTATGGAGCTGGGATGTGAGGTAAGGATTAAACTACACTACATGGTGGGGCCAGTAGTTGGGGGGATTATAGTTTTGGGGGTGGACATGCCCTTTAATATGTACTGTAAAACAAAACATTCCAAGTTAATAAACCAAGAGAGCAGTAGTTTACATAAAGAGGTGGGCTTTACATAAAGCCCTGGCTGACCATTATTATAACCAATATCAGAAGCGCCCAATCTTGCTAAGGATGAGGGCCCCAACAGCAGAACCCTAGCCAGTAAAGTCCATTCCCCTGATCTTTCCATGACCACCTAAATGCTCTCGAATGGGCTACTTCCCGTGATTTACATTATAAATAAAATGCCAATGTGGAAAACATGCTAGAGTGGCCTGACCCTAAGAATCGCAGCGTAGTGTACATCAATGTGGGTGAGCACATTGCAAGCAATGTGATCCGTTATCAGAAATTGTGAAATTACCTTTTCTTGTAGATCGAATCCACTCCGATTGCGGACTATTGGGCAGATTGCAGCACAAACGGAGTGTGGTATCAGCTTAAAATATCAGATTGAACCAGGGTGTGCTCATAGAACAGGACACCCCCAATTGCCTGTAAACAATTAAAATGTATGGACAATGTAAGGACAATGTATGGAAATTTTATAGCCAGGACGAGACTTTATGAGTTTCTAGTACAAGACTTTTATATGAAACTAGCAAAAGTGTGCCCGTTGGTGCACAGTGGGTTTTTTATGTTTTTCATTTTATATAGTTTAATTTGCTGGAGTGTTACATATATTTATTAAAATATATTAATATATAATAAGTGTAAGCTACCCACCACTTACAAGGCCCTCCATATTAGGGTAGTCCTATCTAAGAATAACATATATTAAGTAATAATGCTGTTATTTTTGTAGTGTAATTATTATGTTTAAGATACGTTTTTACCTAATGATAACTTCCCGCGGCACTTGGAGCCTTTCCCGGTAGTTCCGTCTTCCAGGGGTAGTTTGCGGCTGGTTGCGGCTGAAAACCAGGCTCCCAGGCCCCACCGCGAGTGTTGGAAGGGTCCGGGGGACTTCCCGCTGCACTTGGAGCTCTTCCTGGTAGTTCCAACTTCCAGGGGGTGTTTGCGGCTGTTCGCGGCCGAAAACCAGGCTCCCAGGCCCCACCGCGAGTGTTGGGAGGCTCCGTGGCACTTGGAGTCTTTCCCGGCAATTCTGTCTTCCAGGGGGTGTTTGCAGTTGTTCGCGGCCAAAAAACAGGCTCCCAGGCCCTGCCGCGAGTGTTGGGAGGCTCCGTGGGGCTTCCATCGGCACTTGGAGCCCCAGACCAGGTGCTGTCAAGTTGTATACATACAATACTGTACACACATTAACTCCCTCCTCCAGCTAATCCCCAGGGCCCTCAAGCAGGAACAGGCAGCGTCTCAATACCTAGCAACAGCAGGGATCACCCACCATTTCTATAGGCAATGCCTTCTCTCCCAGTTAAACGGAACACCATTGGCTTTTACCTGGATTACGACCAATGTGAAAGGGCTTTGTTAGATGCTGTACTTTACACACATCCGGCAGTAAGGAGGAACCCGGTGCTTGTTTAATATGGGGTATTCCTATTGGCTGCTAGAATACAGTCGGCCACTATTACAGTAATGGGACAATTTATAATAATTGCACTAACCTGGAAGCTGATCATTGTGAGCACTGCTGCTAACAGAATAGGAGAAAGAGACAGAGAAATTGACAGAGAGAGACAGACAGAAAGAGAGAGACAGACAGACAGAGGGAGAGACAGACAGAGAGAGACAGACAGACAGAGGGAGAGACAGACAGAGACAGAGGGAGAGACAGAGGGAGAGACAGAGGGAGAGACAGAGGGAGAGACAGAGAGAGAGACAAACAGAGAGAGAGAGACAGACAGACAGAGACAGACAGTGTCGTTTGGCCACGCCCACCCGCTTCCACTACACATTGCATCAGGATGTGAAGCACTCTCCCACAATGCAATACAGCTGGATATCATCTACACTTACTGGGAAAGCAAACTTTGTTTTGATTGGCCATTAACTCGCACGCACACCATGCTCAAAGTCTCCTCCACAATGCAATACAGCTGGATACATCTACACTTACTGGGAAAGCAAACTTTGTTTGATTGGCCATTAACTCCACATGCCAGCAAGTCTCTCCCACAATGCAATACAGCTGGATATCATCTACACTTACTGGGAAAGCAAACTTTCTTTGATTGGCCATTAACTCGCACATGCTAGTAAGTCTCTACCACAATGCAAAGCTAAAGGATGTTACTGTAAAGCATGCATTGCGTCAGGATGTGATGTAGTGCTACAGCAGCTACCAGAAGCACCACTATTGGATAATAAGGACAATAAGGAAATGGAAGCAAACTTCCATGCAGAATTAATAAATTTGAGAGGTGTGTCATTAGCTCCCATTTTGACCAGTCCATTCAAACGTGGGGAGATTCTGTAGGTTAGTACTTTTTTATTTTTTATTTTCATATGCCATTTACACACTATATATCTTATTTTGTACATATAATAAACTAATTCTCTGTAAACCTTTTACATTACAATATACACTTTTACTATGTATAATAATTTTAGCCTACCCCCACCACATAGTACAGTCTAAAAACTCAATGCAATCTCCACAAAATGGAAATAATTTTATATAAAGGGAGGATGTTTGTCTGTTTTGGTTGTCTTTGCCTCTCTTGATTCTGGTACATGGAGGAACACATTCCAAATGTAGATATAGAAAAAAAACAGGGAAGAAGAAATGCAATAGCACATTCATGTCACAGGCCAAACAAGAGGACTGCAGTAGGTAAGTTTGTGCCTTGGGTGAGCACATGTACCGGTAATCTCATTTCCAGATTACTTTTAAAAGTAAAATTGGTGACAACTGTACATGATTACAGCGCTCCAGGCCATAGTACTAAACAGCATACTGTCAAAATGTTCAATAGCAGATTTAGATAGATCAAACATGAGGAAGGTGGTGTAAGATTTCTGTCCTGGAGGAGCCCAATGGAAATTGTCACTCAACCAAAGTAAAGCGCGCAGGGTATGTATTGAATCTATACGAAGACTATCTAACAGTTATTATCAAATGGAAATGAGCTTTTATTACATGCAGAATGGTTTGGCCTTTACGGGTGTGAGGACAATAAATACAGTAAGTGTGCTCCCTAAAAATTCTGCAGGAACTGAGGACATTTGTTTTTTCATGATCTTATAGATTACTTGGAGCAGTAGTATTCTAGGGTAGGTAAACACAAGCAGATACGTTGGGCTGTATGACGGTTATTTCTGTATCTTGGTCCATCAGCCAGAAATATTTGATGTCATTTTTCAATCGTGGGAGACCTATATCGGTAGATGTCTATGTCGGTAGATCTATCGTCCAGACTCGACAAAAGGGCTTTTAGACATGTTGGTAAACATGACCAACTGGTCGTGGCGAATTTTGACATTGGCAAATAGTCAGCCTAGGCTGAAAATCATGCCATGGGTAAATAGCCTAATTTGTTCTAATAGTATAGTTCAATTGCCAAGACATAGAAAGTTCAGAGGTTTACTGAAACTAATGTAATGTAATTTCTTTAGTTTTTTTTAAATAGTCTTGTTTTACCGCCATAATAACCTTATATTATGCTTTCTGTATTATCATAGTCTATCTAACCATTGCAGTTTACAAACCTTGGCAGAGTAGGGGGAACATACACAATCAGCCTGTGTGTAGGGGACAATGCCTGTCCGTAGGCATTACTACTTCTTATTCAGTAAGAATACAGAGGAATACAGTTTACCGTATATCGAGTAAGCCGACCGAGTATAAGCCGAGGTACCTATTTTACCTCAAAAAGTAAGAACCTATGATTGACTCGAGTATAAGCCGAGGGTTGATTATGGGAACTCTGCTGTCAAAAAAAGCCTATCCCTGGCACTCCAGATGTTTTGGAAACTACAACTCCAGCATGCTTTATTAGCTGGGAGTTGTAGTTTCCAAACCCCTTAGGCGCAAGGAATGAGGCTTTTTTATGGACAGCCCCCCCCGGAAAGGCCCCAAAAACATTCAATGTGGTAAATCGGGTAAATCTGCAAAAATCTGCTGCTGCTTACCGGTACCGTATTCTCTATGTAACCAGCTACAGGTAACTTAATTCTCTGGATCTGCTGCGCTGCATGCTGTACTCGGCGGCTGTACTGTCCGGTGCTGAGTAGTGGATCCTGCCTGCTGGCACTCTGCACGCTGCTCTGCATGTCCTACTCGCGGCGTCTAACTTACTGCCCGGCGCCGAGTAGTGACGTCACTACTCGGCGCCGGGCAGTAAGTTAGACAGCTGGCGAGTACGGACATGCAGAGCAGCGTGTAGAGTGCCAGCAGGATCCACTACTCGGCGCCGGACAGTACAGCCGCCCGGTATGGACATGCAGCGCAGCGCAGCAATATCCAGAGGATTAAGTTACACGTAGCTGGTTACATAGAGAAGTAACGGTAAGCAGCAGCAGATTGTGAAAATTACCATGACCCGAGTATAAGCCGAGGTCGGGTTTTGAGGCTATTTTTAAAGCCTGAAAACCTCGGCTTATACTCGAGTATATACGGTACTAAAATTATAACAGAGTAGTGCGTCGCACAGAGTAGAAACACTCTAAATAGAGTGGTGGGTGCACATGTCCAAAATCAACATAATGAAAAACTTCAAGAAAAGAGCAAACCTAGGCACACCACTATGTACAGTGATCTATAAAACTTTATTTGCTACATCTGGGAATAAGTGCATATACATAAGACAAATTAAAAACACTTAAAATCCAATACACATTCCATTCACCAGATATGACCTATAATCAGAACTCCCAGGCTCTAATAGTAACAAAAATCCCCCTTATGTTAAAACATGTCATAAGAGAATCATACTCATCTCACCAGTCACTAACAGTCAAGCACAGGGGGATCAGAAGCAGCGTAGTGGCGCAACTTCAAAGCCAATGTAGAGAGCGGGTCACAGGGGAACAAGCGGTGAGTAACGCTGTTCCCCATGGAAGCGTTACTCACGCTTGTTCCCCATGTGACCGCTCTCTACATTGGCTTTGAAGTTGCGCCACTACGTGCTTCGATCCCCCGTGACTGGTGACTGTTAGTGACTGGTGACAGATGAGTATGATCTCTTATGACATGTTTTAACATAAGGGGGAGTTTGTTACTATTAGAGCCTGGGAGTTTGATATAGGGTCATATCATGGTGAATGGAATGTGTACTGGATTTAAGTGTTTTAATTTGTCTATGTATATGCACATTATTCCCAGATGTAAGCAAATAAAGGGATTTTAGTCACTGTACATAGTGGTGTGCCTAGTTGCTCTTTTCTGAAGTCATACAGTTTCTAATACACCCTCCTCTTATTATGTCAGTGAAGGTGCGGGTTAAAATCCGATTACACAGAATAGACACGCAATACGGCTGAAGATCAGAGGCCCTGTTAGTGCAGGATCACTGTGTCCTACACTCGGATCCAGACTTGGATATAAAGCTCAAGCACTAATGACAGGAGCAACACCGTAGATCGCAAAATGAATACAGGAAAGAAAATGTTAACCCTTAGCAGTCCCCTTAGGGCCCAAGAACGGTCCTGATCAGAACGAGAGAGTAAAATAAAACCTGTTGTTCCTACATTTGGAATGTCTAGGATTTGTAACGTGAACGTTCCTGTGTGATCACATCTTTCCTAACAATATAACAATGCCATGTGGTGACATTCTGTAAGGCAACATTCACAGCCTAATCATCATCATCATCAGTTGGTTCACACCTTGTTATATGTCATTCCAGTATGACGAGAATCGACATAAACATTGAAGTCGCTATCTTGATTTCAGTGTGAATGCCAGGCAGCCATGCTTGAAGGATTTCCCTCCCAAACATCAAATATTACAACATCAAAATTCATGTTTGCTTTGTGGGCAATATTCCTCTATTTTAAAACCCTAGTTCTCACCGTATAAATCACTATTTGGAAACGGAGGTCAGGTTACAGATGCAGACAGCATGCGAGCAGAGTTTAAACCAGCCACAGCAAAAAGAGGGTAACTGAAGTGTGGAAAATCCCTTTAATAAATAATAAATAAAAGGGAATTACTGGATGAAAGAAATGCTACTATTAAATAGATTCCCCAAACTACTGGTGTGCTCATTGTGTAGTCTATTCACCACGGACAGGCACAGATAGAACTGCAGCTTGGGGCTTATCAGGCAGGATGCTGACAGATGAATTTTTTTTCTATCCTTATAGTAGGTAGATCTGGCAGGGGGTAGGAAAACGTTTTCCACAGTAACCAAGTAAATAAAATACACAGCAAAAATATTAAATATTTAATATTTAACAATAAATATTGAAAATAAGCACCATCTGGTCTAAAGTTTGCCGAGTTACAGTGTGCTATGCATCTATCAAAGGTAATTTGATTTATTGGCTTATCAACACAAAATATTAATAATTACACATGCTGTTTGCACTGGTGCAGGGTTGATATTTTTAACTAGACCCAGACAGGAAAGGCAGCGTCACTGTTTAATAGAATAACAGCATTCCCTGGGCTCTTTGTAAACAAGCGAGCACTGGAAGGGTGGTGGTGGGATCACTAGTCAGAGAGGAACATCTTAGTGAAGCAAATATAGCACTGCACTAGTGTTAACTCGGGTATGTTATACATTTAGGCTGAGGCCACACCACACGAAGATGGCCAACGCATGGGGAAAGCATGTGTGTATTTACAGTCCTATTGTGCTGCGATCCATGCCATGTTGTGCAATCGGAGTGCATGCTATTCCAAAAAATCATGCTCCAAAAACGGATCACAGTGGCCACCCACATTGACATGCACTGCTCTGCATTTCTTACGTGCAATCGGATGCAAAACGCGATTGTGCGCAAGTGAGAAACTTGCTAGTGCCGCTGAGCCCATAGGGCGGTCAACCAAAAAGTGGACTTCTTTGTGAATGGCCTTATCATCACGTTGCCCATACGTCAAACGTCATCCAGGCCAGATTTTGCGTTGGGTATATGATCGTATATCGATCACAAACCATGATTCATTGCTGGAACGTAGCAGGTAAAACCCACACACTAGTTAACGTTACGATCGATACAATGGATTGATCTAGTGCTTAGCCAGTGTGTGGCCAGCACTAGGTCTGGTTATTGATTTATTTTGACTTTCTATTCTTTGTTTTCTTTTATCTGACAGCCTGAGTCTTCTTGGGCTACAATGTTCCTTCATTACACATTGTCCTATTAACTCGTTTATCTGCTAATCAGAAACCGCTGTGGCTTGACTGCTACCCTAAAGCTAGGTACACACAGTACAGATTTCTGAAAGAGACAGACAGGATCTGCAAGATCCTGTCTGCCATCTTTCAAAGATCTACATACACACAGTCCCGAGCGTTCTCCCTATGAACTTCAAAGGAGAACGCTCGGGACTGTGTGTTTCCAGACTCCACTATAGTGGAGTCTAGCGCGGCTGATGAAAATTTCGACCTTTCCGAACGAGCTTTTGCCGACCCGACCGTTCGGCGGGGCGCACACGCTCGTTCGGGAAACGAAGTACACACTAACGATAAAGCCCTGATACTGTCTGACCGACGGTATCGGGGCTTATACGTATTGTGTGTGCCCAACTTTAGCTGGATAAACAAGTGAGACATGGGCAGATATAAGGCAATTTTAAAAAAAATTCCACAACATTCATAAAATAAAAACTTATAATTGCAATTGGAATTCCATTGTCTGTTCTGCATCAAAATAAGTATTAATTGAGTTTTTTTTTTTACGCATCCAAAAAGCCAGTCTCTGTATGGGAGGTTAAAAGAACTGCAATTTATCTCTGTAGTTAATCTCTGTCAACATCCCCCTGAGCAAAAACCTAGGTTTGTACCTTGAATGGGATCTGTATATACTGTTAAATTCAAACAGGGAGATTCAATAAAAAATCTTGTTAATTCTTTCTCACAGACCTGAGCTTTACCTTCCCCTTCTGTTGTATTCCCTGAGTCCGACATTGTCCCGTAATAGTATTACTAAGAAATTTTGCGGTCTGATGAGTGTACTTGGTTCTTTTTCGACCATGTTGTTCCGTGAAGTCGGACAATTTCTGGCCGAATAACATCAATTGAAAGCGATTTAGAGTCTTTTGGAATGTCAAATTGGTGTTAAGGTGGGCATGCGTATAATATATGTCTGACGTGGCCTCTCCAACCTTAATTATTGAAATACAGAGGATAGTTGGTTCGGCACAGTATGTTCGTGAGGTGACTAGTTTTGGTAGAAGGGATACAGTGCTTAATGTGTAGTTCTAATTAGTGATACTCAGGAAACTAAAGTTACAGTGGGTGACAGGGTGCATGATTAAGGTTTGTAAAATGCGTGTCATGGTGAGTGCTATAGGAACTAGGACAGTGGGGTGACAACTGGACAATCCTGGGTGTTAATCCTGGGCGTGTAATGGGCCCTTGTCGGACCATGCCTCCCGAGTAGAGGATATTTTGGGTGCAACAAAGGTACCCTATTTATACACGATTGGATATCTGTTTTATTTAGAACTTTCACCAAGAGGCAAATGATTTCTGACAAACACAATCACTAATTTCAGGGAAGTGGGTGAAATTGTATATGGCGTGGAGGTGAGGGACTGGTGGTGTGGGATTCGCGGTATCTGGGGTGTGGGGTGAAAAAACGAGCAACTTTGTATACCTTTTGCAATCACTGCCATAATACGTGCTCACACCCTTATAATTACACTGCATATTGTGTCTCTGTGTGTCCAAGTTGTCACACTCTAGTTTTCACATGAATGAACCCCTATAACAGCCACTAGCGGAACCACCCAACAACACTTTTTTGACAGGCAGTTTGGCACAACAAAGGTGTAACAGAACTAATCTAGTGAAATATGCACCAAGGTTACCCCGTGGGGGTAGTGGCAAGTCCCTGTCTGGACCCTTACATAATACACCAATAACTATAACAGTTCTGGCCACCAATTATCAGAGACTGGGAAACACATGTTACATCTAATAACATTATCCCATTTACTAACCCTCAAACATATCAACACAGATCCGTATCGGAATTGCCCACACAACATGAATCATATATTAATATTAACATAATCAGTAGCTGAACTGTCTGACAGCAGTAGAATGTTTGGATTTCTGTCTGCTCCAGGTCCTGACGTAGCAGTTTCAGTAAATTGAATCACTCACCTCCGAATCAGAGCAACAGAGAAGATCCTATTGGTAATCCCAATCCCAGATGAAAGAATGAGCCCTCACCGTGCCAATCGACCTGCCTTCTCCTTGCTGCAGCTACTCTCCAGTCAGTTGCCTGTGTGACAGGTGCATTTCCCCTGTGGTTTTCTCACCTGGGGCCACACCCCCCATTCCATTGGGTTAAAGTGTATGGGTAACACAGACAAACAGACTGAGATGGATTGAGCACCGGCCCAGGACCGACAGTTTCGTTGTGAGCGAATCATCAACCTGTTACTGATGATTCGACCACATTCAAATGCAAAGACTGCATCAATCCAAGGAAGTGGTTACATTACAAACAGTACATAGAGGTTTTTAGAGAGTGGGATGGGGGCTAAATTACCAATTTAGGTTTGCAAAACAGCACAACATAATACTGAATACAATTAGAGAAGATGGAGAATGACTATATCCAGGTATACATAAGATATAAGTAATCGTCTAATACTGAGAAAATTATAGAAATCATAGAAGAGAGAAGACATAGACAGTTATAAATAATAATAAGAATATAGGAAGAGGATATAACTATCGATATATTATCTATATATAATAGAATAATATAAAGGGACTAGAGACAGGTTATACATAAGAGATACTACTGATAGTAAATTATATAGATGAGATAGACACGACTGATAGGAAATAGATAGAAGAATATAGTCATATCTGATGAAACGGAATATATAGAGAATGAGAGATACAGGTAGACAGAACTATATTCATAAGAATTCGGATATAAATATGTATCTAATAGATGACTAGGGCGACAGGAATATTCTAATAATAATCAGCACTGATTATAAATGTATTCTGAGGCTAATTCATTACAGTCTATTTGTACATACTAATAATATGATATAAATAGTGATATATATATAGATATATCGTAGTAGATAGATATTTTAGATAAAGTACATATACCGGTACATAAGAATAAGTACGGATAAGAAATTCTAGATATTTAATACTTATCGTACAGTGTATTATCGATAACTCTAATAAATATTCTACTGATATACATTTATATATATATATATGTACAACTCATATTACCAGGCTATATAATATATAATTAATATATACTACTTTGATCAAAATAAATCATAGGATATAATGCCAAGTACGGAGCATAACTAGAAGAAAATAATGATTGTGCAATTGTCCCATGGAGACACAATTAAGCCATTCGCCAGCTGTAAGGACTGCCATTACCCATTAGACTGTAGAACTACAGCTCCCAGTCCAGTTCCTTATGTACGGTGCTGTACCTACAGTATACACTAGTACACCAACACTAGTAAATACAAAGGAATGTCTTTCACTATAACCTCTCTAGGCTGTCATGATATTTTGAAAACAATACAAGATTTCTTGTGACTTTTATTGATGAGTAAAACCAAGGACACTCCCAGGTCTAAGAGGTATAAACTGAAGCCGTCATCAGAAAAAAAAAGATTTATTTACGCAGTAAACACGTTGCGCAGCGTTACACACAGTAAATATGTTTTGGAAAAAGAAAAGTTCTACAGCCAGTGGCACACGTTGCGTGGCGGTGTTACACAGTGACACACGTTGCGTGGCGTTGTACACAGGACACAGGTTGCGTGGCGTTTGTACACAGTGACACACGTTGCACGGCGTGTTGTACACAGTGAACCACGTTGCGCAGCATTGTACAGTGACAACGTTGCGCAGCGTTGTACAGTGACACACGTTGCGCAGCGTTGTACACAGGGCACAACGTTGCACAGAGTTGTACACAGTGACACACGTTGCACAGAGTTGTACACAGGACACACGTTGCACAGAGTTGTACACAGTGACACACGTTGCCACAGAGTTGTACACAGTGACACACGTTGCACAGAGTTGTACACAGTGACACACGTTGCACAGAGGTGTACACAGTGACACACGTTGCACAGAGTTGTACACAGTGACATAACGTTGCACAGTGACATACACAGTGACATACAACGTTCTAGGCCCATTTTGTGTGAGTTAAGGGTATTTCTGCTTCTCATCTCTCTGCTTTCAATTCTCTGCCAATTAACAGCAGTCTAGGGTTTAGGATTAAAGGTGACATACAGCCTGATCATGTTTCTTCCAGAAATGGCTAAATGCATCACCTCTTACTAGTGTAATGTACATAAAAAATGTATTTCAATTTCTGTAGAACTTGCCCTGGAAAAAAACTGCACTGAATCTATTCCATAAAAAACTCACTTTTACCGTCCCTTTTATAACTGCAGTTCATTTACGTTAATACGTGCGTACTTCCCTCATGGCCCTATTTATAAAATCATTCCTACTGTTATGGTTGGATGCCCTTTAAGAACAGAGAGTGACTGTTTTATAGAATGTGATCTCATTGTTTAATCTTGTAAAATGGACAAAAATATCCAGAGCATTAAAAAGACAAACAGGGGGTCAGATCATTTTCCTTAGTAAAACATTATCTATCTAAATCCTCCGCTAATAATCTTAGCATTCTAAAGCTATAAGGGTAAGCCAACACTGAGATGAAGAATGTTGAAAATTTGTATACATCACACCCGATTGGTGGAGAGAAGGTGAGTAATAGAACGGAGCTTTGGTTTTAATGACAGATTAAGGTAGTTATACCGCAGGACTTCTACTAACACCAAATGATTTTATTCAGTGATTATTGTGTCCAAATCTCTGCATTCCAATGACTGACTCGCCCTTTAGTGCAGATTAGTCTGTATACTCTACGTACCTGATGGACTTCATTCCATGCCAACTGTAGGCTCATGCAGAAGAAGATATTTCTAAGCCGTGGAATACTGGCATAAGCTTAAGTCATACTTTCCTTTTTGGGCAGTGCTACACAGGGGAGTCCCTTGGAGATGAACTGCCCTTACAAGTTCAGTGCCTGAATGGGGTTAAAATATGGAGCCAGTAGGAGATTTAGTCCAGCTGGTCTGAGGGGTTTGGCCTGGCTTTCTGATGGTAAATAAACAAGCAACATTAATTGTCTTTCTGGTTGTTGGAGGGAAAAGTCACAGTGCAGGTGTTGGGTAAAATGCAAGTTCTCAGATGTCCATGTCCCTTTCATTTGCATTACAGGTTGTCAATACCTTAATTTGTCCCCACACAGGGGCGTAACTAAAGGGGAGCAGGAGGGGCAACTGCAGGGGGGCCCCCCATCTTCTTATTGTCCATGACAGATATAGCTCCCCAGAAAACCACTGTGGATGATGCACCGAATAGGGTAACTACTAAGGTAAATGATCCAACTACGCACCATACTCCCTGGCAAGTATGTATCGTTCCGCCACAAATTAAGCTCTATCCCCATGCTACGATAATTTGTGACATGCTGTGTCTCATTCACCTGCTTATTAATGTCTATAACCAGAAAACTTGTTGGGGTGCACCAAAGAGACTTACAGCAAGTACCATTACAACAAAAATAGAACATCAGAAAATCAGCCATTTCTATTTACTGTTATAGGGAAGGCAGCTGATTAAACTGTGCATTCGATTCTGTGTTCAAGATTTGGAACAATTCTAAATATGAAATTCAGTGAGTCTTTGAGTTACATTTTGACATTCAGTCTTACCTGTGTTGGAACCTCTTGATTACTTAGGGGTGCCCCCTTGTCACCAGATGGATTCAGTATAAGGTAGGAGGCCAGTGAGGCTTGTTATTTATTATAACCCCTAGCTGCAAATTAAAAACACAAAGGGGGATGAAACTAATTTGTAATATACAGCTGAATTAAAGCATAAAGGAAAGGACCAGTGCTTTGTACTTTGCAAAATATCTAGTGAGGGCAACCATCATTCCTTGCTCTATCAAATGTCCATCTCCAATGAAGCCTGACGCCAACTGGCTACACTGTGCTGGCAAATGTCCCAGAGCCACGCGATAGGCCATGTGACCAAGAAGAGGAATATTGTTCCTCTCATTGAACGTTTTTACAACCATACATCTTGTGTTTTAATCTATGATTTGGCTCTATAGAAGTGAATTACAGCCGCTGTACAATACAATAAAATATCAAGATTGTGAAACTTACCATTGTTAAGGCGTGGTATTGTGGAAATTGTGATACCACGCCTTAGTAGCCCCTTAGTCACTTCAGGGTAGCGGGACATTTTTAAGTAGACAGAAAAGACAGAGCTCGGAGATAGGAGGACCAAAATGTCATTTTGTTTTCATTAAGAATGACAAAGATCACCTGCGTTTATTAGCTATCAGAGTGGGAAGCTAAATGATTAATAAAGCTGTGACAAGTCAAGAAGGGACCCATCCATGTGTGACACTATTACTGTTTACATTAAACTTCACTGCACGTGCCTGACCGCTGCAACACAAATTGTATTTAAAATTCAGATAGAATGATACTTGTACATCCCACACACACACTTCAGGACCAGTTATCCTTATACTAATCAAAGGTTTTTAATGATATGCAAGGACCCACCTGCGCACACACATCAGAACTGCCCATTATAATATTAAAATTTGCAAATTATTAAAAACCTTAACAAATTGCAATTACTGCCACCAACACATGCGAGGTTTTTTGCCGGTTCTGTAATAAACTGGGATTTATTGGTTACAAATAAGGTGAAGTAAAACAGCGCTAGTAGCTTTTAGAGATGTCACAAAATAACCATAGACACTATGTACACGGTTACAGTTCATTGAGATTGCCAAGCCATGGCACAGCCTATGCATTAAAAAGATACAGTATCCGCCCATAGTGTACAGAAAGTCAAAGGTGGGTGCTCTGGTGGTGTCACAAAAATCTGTCCAATGAGCATTCACCTTAACTCACTGAAAAGTGCTTATCTGGTTGCTGAAAAATTGTTCTAAGAATTTAAACCCCCCCTCTCTATACCCCCTACCCCCCTAATAGAACACAAGGTTAGTACCGATTAGCCTTAAACCAGCACACCATGCCTTCAAAGTCCAGCTCATAGGAACACTATAGTCCAAGTAGAAGAAACGCTCCAGTGGGGCACTGCAAGCCCATCTTAAATCCAGCACACCATATTTTAAAGGAAAATCAGGGATGAAGACCTAGATTTAAGATCCTTATTCTAGGTACTAATAGGGGAAGGGGTTGGTTTAAGGCAATAAAATACAGTATAGTTCTCCTTTAAACTTCCAACTGACTTAAGTAAGTACCAGTGCCCATGCACAAAACAATACTTCGCTCATCCTCTTATTTTCATTGGGAGGTTCAAACACAAAAGGCAACAAACTACACTAGTTTTGTCACTGAAAGTGTTTACTACAATGAAGGAATATTCTGTGACAGGTAATTACAATGAGAGCCTTCCTGTGTTTGTAACAATAGTGTTATGTAACTATAACAAGGGTTTTACTTCTTATCACCACAAGCCAACAAATTACTACACATGGCCCAGGGCTACTACCATGGTGAAGATATTCAGACAAGTAATGGGAATGATTTCACTGAAACATCCTTATCTCTTTATGAACAATCGTATGCACTTTATGGTGTCATGTTGTGTTAAACTATTCAGCCATAGAGCCAATGAATTTGATCGTAATCACCTGAATGACATTTATTGCATATATCCAAAAGTGTAAAAACCCTAAAATACAATAAGTACAGCTATTTACAAGCAACCACACAGGAATGGTTTCATTCATTATTAGGGTGGAATTGCAAAATAAATAATGGTGATATCCTATTGGGTTGGTATGTAGCTCTCGCCATGTCATGATCCAACCATGTCCTTTATTAATGCTATGAAACAATCATAAGTCATGGAGTCTAGTCTGAGTTAAAATGCCACATTGACAAACAACTCTATTTTCTTACACCAACTAGAGATGAATAAAACTAGCGTGTTTCATTCCGACAGCGTTCCATGGAACATTTTGACGTTCCAAAAATTAGTTTGAACCCAGAATCTGGAGTTGAATTGGAATTTTTTCGAATTTCCGATCGCATTTTTGATTTTCAAGCACAATTTTTCTATCTAATTTTCAAA
Organism: Hymenochirus boettgeri; assembly: GCA_019447015.1. Lineage (NCBI taxonomy): Eukaryota > Metazoa > Chordata > Amphibia > Anura > Pipidae > Hymenochirus > Hymenochirus boettgeri. The sequence continues at coordinate 192,347,827 of CM033475.1, forward strand.
TTTCTAATATTCCATTTTAAAATGCAAGGTCCTAGAATTCCTTCCAATCCGTGGATTTTTAAAACCGGCAGCCCGAATCTAAACTAGGCACATTTCCAAACTGGGACTCATCAATACACACAGCGCATGTTAAAAGATGGAGATGGGGATCCTATTTCATAAAGAGGAAAGGGAATTTGGGGCCATATTAATATCGGAGGTTTCGTATTGTGGGTTATCACAGAAGTAGGTACATTTACAACCAGGCAGCTGTACAATACCATGTACCACAATGGTATTGTATTGGCGATTGTTCGATCACAGTCATAAAACTTATGATCGTTAAGACACAGTATCGTGACATTTCAATACCACACCTTTTTAAACATGCACCTTGGACACTCCAGGAATGTGGGCCTTTTTTAAATGTAAAGACAGAGCTGATCTCTTGGATTTAAACCTGAAAAATGCTATTTTTGCATAAAAAAAATAACATGTAACCTAAGTTTAGATAAATATATATCTAACCTATGGTCCGAAAACTATGGTTTAAAACAATAATCTTGTCCTATTAAACTGTGTGAAATCCTCTCACATCATTTGCTCCCTGGGTGAAGCACATACTGGGCATGCTAAGAGCCAGTAGTCTGGTAAAAAGGGGGGTTACCGGTAGATGATACTAAAGGACTTGGCTTTACACAGGGGGATCGATTAGTTATAGCTTAACACATAATTTTGATCGGAACTGTTGGTATATGTTCAGCCTATATATTTTAGGCTGAACAAAGTTTCTAAATATTCTTACTGCCAATGCTAACTAAAAGCAGTATAAAACAAATTGAAAATTTTTGCTTGTCTTCTGGGTTAAGGCTCTTGGAATCATCCCACATAAGGGAAAAATAACAAGATTATAAAGTAATTTTTGGTTTTAATGACTGCACAGACACAGCTAACTTTATAGCAGTGGGAAATAACCACAGTAACTTTTATCTATTCCATCCAGGTGACCAACCACCCGATTTCTGTTAAGGCTGGTATATACCATACAACTTCCTTCTGACCGAGTCTTTCGACCGGACTGTCAGATGCAGCAAAAGCATCTACGCCTGACAGTAACCATGACCGAGCATGCAGTCCCATAGAGGACCACACAATCAGCTGTGGTTTTCATACCTGTCCAATCATGCGTTTGTCCGATTGGACAAACAAACAGTCGCCGTGCTGTCACGGCCGCCACAAGGAGCCAGTAAGATAATTCGGCCAACCAACCGAAACATCGGTCGGGGGTGAACTATTGTAAAGGGCATGTCACCCCCAAAACTAAAATTTAACCTTCATCTCTGTCCAAATGGTTCTCTTGAAGTGCTTGTTCAAAGTCCCAGAAAGTGTAGTTAGGAGCAATCTGTGTGTCATCTGGTCCCTGCTGGCTTTCTTGATTTATAGAGGTGTTGACATGCGCACTGTCCCACCCCTCCTTCCTCAAATCTATCTTTTTCAAATGGTGTCTACCTAAATATTTTTCTGTAGTGTAGAGCACCCTATCCCACCCCCAACCGCCAGGTTGAGTGTCAAAAAAAAAAAAGATTAGAAATGTTCTTACATCGCCAGTTCCCCCAGTGTTCAGCAAAGCCGGCAGCCGAATCTGTGATTGGCTGCCTTCAGTTAATCACAGATACGGCTGCGGATCGGCCCCTGCTTGCAGTTTCGGCAAATAGAGGGCCAAGATCTGAGCTTCGGGGGAACAAATGCATGTAAGTACTATTCTGATCTTTTTTTTTGCAATCACACCTGGCGGATGGGGGTGGGATAGGGGGCTCTACATACAGAAAAAGTTTCTGTTAAGGGTGGAGATACCTTAAGATCTTTGCAAACAAACTATTTATTTTGCAGTAGATTTCAGTATAGGAAAATGTACAGATGTTCACATCATAAAGGGCATATCCACCCCTAAATTCGTTTTTATATATTCTGCTCCCCCATGTCCCCCAGCCCCAACCGCATGTTTCTTTTTTCCAAAAGCTCCCAAACTCTTACTTACCTCCCCTCGATCCTCCGCCGCACTGCCGGCCCTCTGCTTGCGAGAATGCAAGCAGAGGGGCGGGACGGCAGTGCGTCTGTGATGGTGAGCGGCAGCCAATCACGGACGCGGCTGCCGGTCATTCAGTGCAGCGGAGGAAAGCGGAGAGGTAAGTAAGAGTTTGGGGAGCTTTTTAAAAAAAGAAACATGCGGTTGGGGCTGGGGGAATGGGGGGAGCAGAATATTAAGGGGGGTTAACGCTAGGGGGGAGGGATAGTAGAACGGGAGGGAGAGGGGAGGGGGAGGGAGAAGGGCTGCAGTGCACATGGCAAATATCTACCGGAGGCTATAGCAGGCAGGACCTGCTATCCTCCTGGTGGTAGTTTTGAGACTTTGGGGGGGGTTTACAGGAGAACCCTATGGAGCTGGGATGTGAGGTAAGGATTAAACTACACTACATGGTGGGGCCAGTAGTTGGGGGGATTATAGTTTGGGGGTGGACATGCCCTTTAATATGTACTGTAAAACAAAACATTCCAAGTTAATAAACCAAGAGAGAGACGTAGTTTACATAAAGAGGTGGGCTTTACAAAGCCCTGGCTGACCATTATTAAAACAATATCAGAAGCGCCCAATCTTGCTAAGGATGAGGGCCCCCCCACAGCAGAACCCTAGCCAGTAAAGTCCATTCCCTGATTTTCCATGACCACCTAAATGCTCTCGAATGGGCTACTTCCCGTGATTTACATTATAAATAAAATGCCAATGTGGGAAAACATGCTAGAGTGGCTGACCCTAAGAATCGCAGCGTAGTGTACATCAATGTGGGTGAGCACATTGCAAGCAATGTGATCCGTTATCAGAAATTGTGAAATTACCTTTTCTTGTAGATCGAATCCTCCGATGGGACTAGTGGCAGATTGCAGCACAAACGGAGTGTGGTATCAGCTTAAAATATCAGATTGAACCAGGGTGTGCTCATAGAAACAGGACACCCCCAATTGCCTGTAAACAATTAAAATGTTTGGACATGTAGGACAATGTATGGAAATTTTATAGCCAGGACGAGACTTTATGAGTTTCTAGTACAAGACTTTATATGAAACTAGCAAAAGTGTGCCCGTTGGTGCACAGTGGGTTTTTTAGTGTTCATTTTATATAGTTAATTTGCTGGAGTGTTACATATATTTATTAAAATATATTAATATATAATAAGTGTAAGCTACCCACCATTACAAGGCCCTCCATATTAGGGTAGTCCTATCTAAGAATAACATATATTAAGTAATAATGCTGTTATTTGTAGTGTAATATTATGTTTAAGATACGTTTTTACCTAATGATAACTTCCCGCGGCACTTGGAGCCTTTCCCGGTTAGTTCCGTCTTCCAGGGGTAGTTTGCGGCTGGTTGCGGCTGATGAAAACCAGGCTCCCAGGCCCCACCGCGAGTGTTTGAAGGGTCCGGGGGACTTCCCGCTGCACTTGGAGCTCTTCCTGGTAGTTTCAACTTCCAGGGGGTGTTTGCGGCTGTTCGCGGCCGAAAACCAGGCTCCCAGGCCCCACCGCGAGTGTTGGGAGGCTCCGGGCACTTGGAGTCTTTCCCGGCAATTCTGTCTTCCAGGGGGTGTTTGCAGTTGTTCGCGGCCAAAAAACAGGCTCCCAGGCCCTGCCGCGAGGGTTGGGAGGCTCCGTGGGGCTTCCATCGGCACTTGGAGCCCCAGACCAGGTGCTGTCAAGTTGTATACATACAATACTGTACACACATTAACTCCCTCCTCCAGCTAACCCCAGGGCCCTCAAGCAGGAACAGGCAGCGTCTCAATACCTAGCAAACAGCAGGGATCACCCACCATTTCTATAGGCAATGCCTTCTCTCCCAGTTAAAGGAACACACTTGGCTTTTACCTGGATCGACCAATGTGAAAGGGCTTTGTTAGATGCTGTACTTTACACACATCCGGCAGTAAGGAGGCACCGGTGCTTGTTTAATATGGGGTTTCCTATTGGCTGCTAGAATACAGTCCGCCACTATTACAGTAATGGGACAATTTATAATAATTGCACTAACCTGGAAGCTGATCATTGTGAGCACTGCTGCTAACAGAATAGGAGAAAGAGACAGAGAAATTGACAGAGAGAGACAGACAGAAAGAGAGAGACAGAAGACAGAGGGAGAGAAGAAGAGGAAGAGAAGAGACAGAGACAGAGGGACAGACAGAGGGACAGACAGAGGGACAGACAGAGGGAGAGAGACAGACAGTCGTTTGGCCACGCCAACCCGCTTCCACTACACATTGCATCAGGATGTGAAGCACTCTCCCACAATGCAATACAGCTGGATATCATCTACACTTACTGGGAAAGCAAACTTTCTTTTGATTGGCCATTAACTCGCACATGCTCAGTAAGTCTCTACCACAATGCAAAGCTAAAGGATGTTACTGTAAAGCATGCATTGCGTCAGGATGTGATGTAGTGCTACAGCAGCTACCAGAAGCACACCTATTGGATAATAAGGACAATAAGGAAATGGAAGCAAACTTCCATGCAGAATTTAATAAATTTGAGAGGTGTGTCTATAGCTCCCATTTTGACCAGTCCATTCAAACGTGGGGAGATTCTGTAGGTTAGTACTTTTTTATTTTTTATTTCATATGCCATTTACACACTTATATATCTTTATTTTGTACATATTAATAAACTAATTCCTGTTATACCTTTTACATTACAATATACACTTTTACTATGTATAATATTATTTTAGCCTACCCCCACCTACATAGTACAGTCTAAAAACTCAATGCAATCTCCACAAAATGGAAAATAATTTTATATAAAGGAAGGATGTTTGTCATGTTTTGGTGTCTTTGCCTCTCTTGATTCTGGTACATGGAGGAACACATTCCAAATGTAGATATAGAAAAACACAGGGAAGAAGGAACTGCAATAGACACATTCATGTCACAGGCCAAACACGAGGGACTGCAGTAGGTAAGTTTGTGCCTTGGGTGAGCCACATGTACCGGTAATCTCATTTCCAGATTACTTTTAAAAGTAAAATTGGTGACAACTGTACATGATTACAGCGCTCCAGGCCATAGTACTAAACAGCATACTGTCAAAATGTTCAATAGCAGATTTAGATAGATCAAACATGAGGAAGTGGTGTAAGATTTCTGTCCTGGAGGAGCCCAATGGAAATTGTCCACTCAACCAAAAGTAAAGCGGCGCAGGGTATGTATTGAATCTATACGAAGACTATCTAACAGTTATTATCAAATGGAACATGAGCTTTTATTACATGCAGAATGGTTTGGCCCTTTACGGGTGTGAGGACAATAATACAGTAAGCTGTGCTCCCTAAAATATTCTGCAGGAACTGAGGACATTTGTTTTTTCATGATCTTATAGATTACTTGGAGCAGTAGTATTCTAGGGTAGGTAAACACAAGCAGATACGTTGGGCTGTATGACGGTTATTTCTGTATCTTGGTCCATCAGCCAGAAATATTTGATGTCATTTTTCAATCGTGGGAGACCTATATCGGTAGATGTCTATGTCGGTAGATCTATCGTCCAGACTCGACAAAAGGGCTTTTAGACATGTTGGTAAATCATGACCAACTGGTCGTGGCGAATTTTTGACATTGGCAAATAGTCAGCCTAGGCTGAAAAATCATGCCATGGGTAAATAGCCTAATTTGTTCTAATATGTATAGTTCAATTGCCAAGACATAGAAAGTTCAGAGGTTTACTGAAACTAATGTAATGTAATTTCTTTTAGTTTTTTTTAAATAGTCTTGTTTTACCGCCATAATAACCTTATATTATGCTTTCTGTATTATCATAGTCTATCTAACCATTGCAGTTTACAAACCTTGGCAGAGTAGGGGGAACATACACAATCAGCCTGTGTGTCAGGGAGACAATGTCCTGTCCGTAGGCATTACTACTTTCTTATTCATTGTAAGAATACAGGAAATACAGTTTACCGTATATACTCGAGTATAAGCCGACCCGAGTATAAGCCGAGGTACCTATTTTTACCTCAAAAAGTAAGAACCTATGATTGACTCGAGTATAAGCCGAGGGTTGAAATTATGGGAACTCTGCTGTCCATAAAAAAGCCTCATCCCTTGGCACTCCAGATGTTTTGGAAACTACAACTCCCAGCATGCTTTATTAGCTGGGAGTTGTAGTTTCCAAACCCCTTTAGTGCCAAGGAATGAGGCTTTTTTTATGGACAGCACCCCCAGGAAAGGCCCAAAAACATTCACATGTGGTAAATCAGGGTAAATCTGCAAAAATCTGCTGCTGCTTACCGGTACCGTACTTCTCTATGTAACCAGCTACAGGGGTTAACTTAATTCTCGGATCCTGCTGCGCTGCATGTCTGTACTCGGCGGCTGTACTGTCCGGTGCTGAGTAGTGGATCCTGCCTGCTGGCACTGCACGCTGCTCTGCATGTCCGTACTCGCCGGCTGTCTAACTTACTGCCCGGCGCCGACGAGTGACGTCACTACTCGGCGCCGGGCAGTAAGTTAGACAGCTGGCGAGTACGGACATGCAGAGCAGCGTGTAGAGTGCCAGCAGGATCCACTACTCGGCGCCGGACAGTACAGCCGCCGAGTATGGACATGCAGCGCAGCGCAGCAATATCCAGAGGATTAAGTTACACGTAGCTGGTTACATAGAGAAGTACCGGTAAGCAGCAGCAGATTGTGAAAATTTACCATGACCCGAGTATAAGCCGAGGTCGGGTTTTGAGGCTATTTTTAAAGCCTGAAAACCTCGGCTTATACTCGAGTATATACGGTACCTAAAATTATAACAGAGTAGTGCTCGCACAGAGTAGAAACACTCTAACTAGGTGGTGGGTGCACATGTCCAAAATCAACATAATGAAAAACTTCAAGAAAAGAGCAAACTAGGCACACCACTATGTACAGTGACTAAAAATCCCTTTATTGTTTACATCGGGATAATGTGCATATACATAAGACAAATTAAAAACACTTAAAATCCAATACACATTCCATCACCATGATATGACCCTATAATCAGAACTCCCAGGCTCTAATAGTACACAACTCCCCTTATGTTAAAACATGTCATAAGAGATCATCTCTCTGTCACCAGTCACTAACAGTCACCAGTCACGGGGGATCAGAAGCAGCGTAGTGGCGCAACTTCAAAGCCAATGTAGAGAGCGGGTCACATGGGGAACAAGCGGGTGAGTAACGCGTTCCCCATGTAAGCGTTACTCACCGCTTGTTCCCCATGTGACCCGCTCTTACATTGGCTTTGAAGTTGCGCCACTACGCTGCTTTCTGATCCCCCGTGACTGGTGACTGTTAGTGACTGGTGACAGATGAGTATGATCTCTTATGACATGTTTTAACATAAGGGGGAGTTGTGTTACTATTAGAGCCTGGGAGTTCTGATTATAGGGTCATATCATGGTGAATGGAATGTGTACTGGATTTTAAGTGTTTTTAATTTGTCTTATGTATATGCACATTATTCCCAGATGTAAGCAAATAAAGGGATTTTTAGTCACTGTACATAGTGGTGTGCCTAGTTTGCTCTTTTCTTGAAGTCATACAGTTTACCTAATACACCCTCCTCTTATTATGTCAGTGAAGGTGCGGGTTAAAATCCGATTACACAGAATAGACACTGCAATACGGCTGAAGATCAGAGGCCCTGTTAGTGCAGGATCACTGTGTCCCTACACTCGGTACTCCAGACTTGGATATAAAGCTCCAAGCACCTAATGACAGGAGCAACACCCTGTAGACTGCAAAATGAATACAGGAAAGAAAATGTTAACCCTTAGCAAGTCCCCTTAGGGCCCAAGAACGGTCCTGATCAGAACTGAGAGAGTAAAATAAAACCTGTTGTTCCTACATTTGGAATGTCTAGGATTTGTAACGTGAACGTTCCTGTGTGATTCACATCTTTCCTAACAATATAACAATGCCATGTGGTGACATTCTGTAAGGCAACATTCACAGTCCTAATCATCATCATCATCAGTTGGTTCACACCTTGTTATATGTCATTCCAGTATGACGAGAATCTGACATCAACATTGAAGTCGCTATCTTGATTTCAGTGTGAAATGCCCAGGCAGCCATGCTTGAAGGATGTCCCTCCCAAACATCAAATAATTACAACATTCAAAATTCATGTTTGCTTTGTGGGCAATATTCCTCTATTTTTAAAACTCCTAGTTCTCACCGATAAATCACTATTTGGAAACTGTAGGTCAGGTTACAGATGCAGACAGCATGCGCAGCAGAGTTTAAACCAGCCACAGCAAAAAGATGGGTAACTGAAGTGTGGAAAATCCCTTTAATAAATAATAAATAAAAGGGAATTACTGGATGAAAGAACTGCTACCCTATTAAATAGATTCCCCAAACTTACTGGTGTGCTCATTGTGTAGTCTATTCACCACAGGACAGGCACAGATAGAACTGTACAGCTTGGGGCTTCATCAGGCAGGATGCTGACAGATAGAATTTTTTTTCTATCCTTAATAGTAGGTAGATCTGGCAGTGGGTAGGAAAACGTTTTCCCACAGTAACCAAGTAAATAATAATACACAGCAAAAATATTAAATATTTAATATTTAACAATTAAATATTGAAAATAAGCACCATCTGGCTCTTAAATGTTGCCGAGTTACAGTGCTATGCATCTATCAAAGGTAATTTGATTTATTGGCTTATCAACACAACTATATTATTATAATTACCATGCTGTTTGCACTGGTGCAGTGTTGTATATTTTAACTAGACCCAAGACAGGAAAAGGCAGGTCACTGTTTAATAGAATAACAGCATTCCCTGTAGGCTCTTTGTAAACAAGCAGAGCACTGGGAAGGGTGGTGGTGGGATCACTAGTCAGAGAGGAACATCTTAGTGAAGCAAAATATAGCACTGCACTAGTGTTAACTCCGTGTATGTTATACATTTAGGCTGAGGCCACACCACACGAGATGGCAACGCATGGGGAAAGCATGTGTGTATTACAGTCCTATTGTGCTGCGATCCATGCCATGTTGTGCAATCGGAGTGCATGCTATTCTCAATAAAATCATGCTCCAAAAACGGATCACAGTGGCCACCCACATTGACATGCACTGCTCTGCATTTCTTACGTGCAATCGGATTGCAAAACGCGATTGTGCGCAAGTGAGAAACTTGCTAGTGCCGCTGAGCCCATAGGGCGGTCAACCAAAAAGTGGACTTCTTTGTGAATGGCCTTTATTCATCAGTTGCCCATACGTCAAACGTCATCCAGGCCAGTGATTTTGCGTTGGGTATTACGATCGTTATATCGATCACAAACCATGATTCATTGCTGGAACGTCAGCAGGTAAAACCCACACACTAGTTAACGTTACGATCGATACAATGAATTGATCTAGTGCTTAGCCAGTGTGTGGCCAGCACTAGGTCTGTTTATTGATTTATTTGACTTTCTATTCTTTGTTTTCTTTTATCTGACAGCCTGAGTCTTCTTGAGGCTACAATGTTCCCTTCATTACACATTGTCCTATTTAACTCGTTTATCTTGCTAATCAGAACCGCTGTGGCTTGACTGCTACCCTAAAGCTAGGTACACACAGTACAGATTTCTGAAAGATGACAGACAGGATCTGCAAGATCCTGTCTGCCATCTTTCAAAGATCTACATACACACAGTCCCGAGCGTTCTCCCTATGAACTTCATAAGGAGAACGCTCGGGACTGTGTGTTTCCAGACTCCACTATAGTGAGTCTAGCGCGGCTGATAGAAATTTTCGACCTTTCCGAACGAGCTTTTGGCCGACCCGACCGTTCGGCGGCCGCACGCTCGTTCGGGAAACGAACGTACACACATAACGATAAAGCCCTGATACTGTCTGACCCGACGGTATCGGGGCTTTATCGTTACTGTGTGTGCCCAACTTTAGCTGGATAAACAAGTGAGACATGGGCAGATATAAGGCAATTTTAAAAAAAATTCCACAACATTCAATAAAATAAAAACTTATAATTGCAATTGGAATTCCATTGTCTGTTTCTGCATCAAAATAAGTATTAATTGAGTTTTTTTTTTTACGCATCCAAAAAGCCAGTCTCTGTATGGGAGGTTAAAAGAACTGCAATTTATCTCTGTAGTTAATCTCTGTCAACATCCCCCTGAGCAAAAAATCCTAGGTTTGTACCTATGAATGGGATCTGTATATACTGTTAAATTCAAACAGGGAGATTCAATAAAAGTTCTTATAGTTTAAAATGGTGCTAATTTTGCCCTAACCAATCAGATCTTATTTAACATTTGTAAGCTTACTAAAATCCTATCCAATTTAACACTACATTCTTGTTGTTCCCGTGAAGTTCCGGACAACTTTCTGGCCCGATAAATATACAATTGAAAGCGGATTTAGGTACGTCTTTTGGAATGTCAAATTGGTTTTAAGTGTATGGCCAGTATAAATAATTTTCTGGTCCCTCCATCCTAAAGAAATACAGAGAAATTGTGTATGTGACGTATGTGACAGGGTGAATGGATAAAGGTTTTGTAAAATGCAGTGTAATGTGTTCAGTGCTATATAGGAAACTAAAGTTACAGTGGGTGACAGGGTGAATGGATAAAGGTTTTGTAAAATGCAGTGTAATGTGTTGAGTGCTATATAGGAAACTAAAGTTACAGTGGGTGACAAACTGGCAAAGTCCCTAGGGGTGTTAACTCATGGGGTGTAAGGGTCACACTGCTCTGGACCTCAGCACGAGTCAGGACGATATTTTGGGCTGACAACCAGGTACCATATACATCGATTGGCAGATCTGTTATGTATTTAGAACTTTAACACAAGAGCAAATGATTTCTGACCAAACACCCAATCAGGAACCTGGGTGTAAATTTGTATATAGGGGTGGAGGTGAGGCGACTGGTGGTGATTCGGGTTATGGGTGTGGGGGTAAAACAGAGAACCACTTGTATACATTTTGCAACTAACTGGCCCATAATTACAGTGCTCCACCCTTATAATTACACTGCATATTGTGTCTTCCTGTGTGTCCAAGTTGTCACACTCTATTTTGTCACATGAATGAACCCCTATAACCAGCACTAGCGGAAACCACACAACACTTTTTTTACAGGCAGTTTGGCACAACAAAGAGTGCTAACAGAACTTACAATCTATTGACATATAGCACAAGGTATACCCCCGTGTGGGTAGTGGCAAGTCCCTGCTCTGGACACCTATACATAATACACCAATAACTATAACAGTCTTGGCCAATCCAATAATCAGAGCTGGGACAACACATGTTACATCTAATTAACATGTATCCCATTTACTAACCCTCAAACATATCAACACAGATCCTGTATCTGGAATAGCCCCACAACATGAATACTATATATAATATAATAATAATCAGTAGCTGAACTGTCTGACAGCAGTAGAATGTTTGGATTTCTGTCTGTCCCAGGTCCTGACTGTAGCAGTTTCAGTAAATTGAAGTCACTCACCTCAGAATCAGATGCAACAGAGAAGATCCTATCTGGTTAATCCCCAATCCCAGATGAAAGAATGCAGATCCCTAGTGCAAGAGCTCTCCTTGCCTGCAGCCTCTCCTCTCCCAGTCAGTTGCCTGTGTGACAGGTGCAGTTCCCCTCCAGCAGGTTTTTCTCACATGGGGCCACACCCACATTCCATTGGGTAACGTGTCATTGGTAACACAGACAAACAGACTGAGATGGATTGAGCACCGGCCCAGGACAGACTAGTTCTGTTTGAGAGGAATCATCAACCTGTTACTGATGATCTGACCACATTTCAAATGCAAAGACTGCATCAATCCAAGGAAGTGGTTACATTTACAAACAGTAACTAGAGGATTTTTAGAGAGTGGGATGGGGGCTTTAAATACAATTTGGTTTGCAAACAACAGCAAAACAATAATACTGATATAAATTATATATATATATATATAATACTATATACAGTTATACATAATATATAATAATATATAATACTGATATAAATTATATATATATATATAATACTATATACAGGTTATAACTATCGAAATAATTCTATACGGATATAATTAATATATATATATATATTCTATATATATATATATTAAAATCTATATTACAGTTTATACATCATAATATTAATACTGATATAAATTATATATATATAATACTATATACATTAATACATAATATATAATAATATATTATACTGATATAATTATTATATATATAATACTATATACAGTTATACATAATATATAATCATATATAAACTGATTAAATAATAATATATATCATATATATCCATTTAACATATATTATATCATATAAATCACTGATATAAATTATATATATATACTATATACAGTTATACATAATATATAATTATACTGATATAAATTTATATATATATATCCTATATATATATATAGTATCATATATATAAATACTTATACAGTATACATAATATATAATACTGATATAAATTTATATATATTAATACTATATACCAGTTATACATAATATATAATCATATATTATACTGATATAATTATATATATATATAATACTATATACAGTTATACATATATATAATATATATATACTGATATAAATTATATATATATATAATTACTATATACAGTTATACATAATATATATAATATATAATCACTGATATAAATTATATATATTATAATACTATATACAGTTATACATAATATATATAATATATTATACTGATATAAATATTATATATAATACTATATACAGTTATACATAATATATAATATATAATAATGATAAAAATGATTTAAATTATAGATATAAAATGATATATATTAATGCTATATACAGTTATACATAATATATAATAAAATAAAATGTTAAATTATATTATACCGTTATACTTGAGTATAAACCGACCCGAGTATAAACCGAGACCCAACTTTTACCTTTAAAAAGGAGTAAAAAACTGATTGACTAGTATAAAACCGGGCAGAATTCCCATACAGTAATAGCCAAATCCAGTATGGCTATTACTGTATGGGGCTCCTGTATGGGAATTCTGCTGTCCATTTAAAGGGCAACCAAAGCCTCATTCCTTGGCACTCCAGATGTTAAGTTGCAGTTGCCACTGCAGCAACTCTACTCCCCCCCCCTTCTGAGAGTCCCCACAGTAGCCTTCTCCTACCTGCTCTGGTTCCCCTTCAGGCTGCTCTGGATCCTCTTGACTTGAGTAGAAACCGAGACTCAATTTTCAGGCTATTTTTTTAGCCTGAAAATCTCAGTTTATACTCAAGTATATACGGTATTTCCCAAAGTGTACAGCAGCACGCCATCACAGCAATGTATTCGGGATCCGAATACCCCCAACAATACACAATTTACAAAGCAGTTGCACTCAGTGTTGCTAAAGATACAAACTATTTGTACAAATATTATGTTTTGTACACAAAAGGGGGGCTGTGGGAGCACTCCTGTGGCAAAATTACTTTATAACAAATAGTGGAAGTGCTACTGATCTGACCAAAACATTAGAACATGTTCTAACACCTAAGCGCTGGCCATTTCCAACCATTTATGGCATAATGTAGCAATGGCTAAATTAAAATCAGCGGAAGAATTTTGCTCTAATTTTAACGCCATTACCACTTTGGCATACAGACCCAATGCAGAAGAAAAAAAGTTGCGGCTTACCTTACCGGATCCTGCAATGCAGTAAGTCTCATATTACAGGTAAGACGTTTGTACATTGTGTATAAATAATATATATATAATACCAAAAAAAGAAAGATGAGCACACACGATTTTTGCAAGATAAAAAAAGTATATTCTCAATACACAGCCATTGCACAGCTGTGCAATGTTTCGGGACACGGCCCCTTCCTCAAGCCCACAACAAAAGGCTATACAAGGCCTCATACTCAGTACAATTTAAAAGTACCCAACAGAAATGAGGTATATGCACCTGTAGATGGATATCTCAACAAACAACATTACACCCTCCCTGTCCATGCATTTTTGATACATTTCAAAAGACCTTACTTCCCCAGTTTGTATGCTCAACACTTTAATAACGTGGTGAGTTTAACTCACCCATAAACTTCACTGGGTCCCAATTTAAACGACCCCTACTACGTTATTCCCAATTAAGTGATTTCCACTAAACCTAAATACAAAATCCAGAGGCATTTGTTACTAAGGGCTGAATCTTATAGAAAAAACACTTACAGTTATCGGAACAGGTGAAGTCCTTATTGAGGCCTTTAGGTGACAATGTGTCCAGTTTGTTTATCCACCAGACCTCTCTTTCTTGAGCAACAGCTCCCTGTCACCACCTCTTGTGTCTTGTGTACGTCTGTTCCAATCCCGCTTGCTAATAGGCATCGCCCTGTGTCCCTTGTTTACAAATGACTACTGGTAGTGCCAGTAGTCACAACTACTGTTGTGCCATGATGTTGAGTTAAGGCGATTTATGTTACACTTCACCTTCTGTGTAGTCTCTCCAACTTGCATGGGAAGATTAATGCGTAAACAACATATTTAGAATTACATGTGAATTGACTCTTAAATTTGACCTCTGACTTATTTCCAGGTGTATGAACACTTTTCCTTTCAGAACCGAGTTACATTGGATGCAATCCATACATGGATGCAATTCCACCTAGTGGTACTTAGCCAGTTTCCTTTCTCAGTCTCTAGTTTACAACATGATGAGGTTACCATTGTCCCTAAAGATTTACCTCTCCGATAGCATTAAACGAGGATTTTGAAATTCCTCATCATGGGATAGGAGTTTTTCAAGTTTCAGACAGGAGTCCTTTCTCAAGCACCAAGCCTATTTCAGTGTTAAATAAAATTCACACAGCTACAGTCCTGTGTTATTGCTATATATACTATACTACTTGTATATGGAGAAAACAGCTAGGCCAAGACAGCACTCTTACCAGCAGAACTGATCTTAACCCAGAACAGGTGTCCTTACTGAACTTGTGCCTGAATACCACCTATTTCAATACCGGGATACATTCTATAAACAAAAACATGGATGTGCTATGGGATCTCCAGTTTCCCCCATGGTTGCAAACTTTTACATGGAGGAAGTGGAAAAACAGCGCTTAATACATTTAAGGGCATAGCACCCAGCCACTGGTTCAGATACCTGGATGACACCTCGGTTAAAATCCCCAGAAGGAAGTACAAGCCTTCACAGAACACATCAATGCCGTAGACCAGAACATCAATTTACAAGGGAAGAGGTACAAAATAACAAACTGGTTTTCTTGGTAGAAGTCAAGGAAAAATGGTAAACTGGAAGTAGAGGTTTACAGAAAACCAACACACACAGACCAGTTTTTGATGTTTGACTCCCACCACCCTTTAGATCACAAGATGGGTGTCATCAAAACCTGCAACACAGAGCTGAGACAATCCCCACTAGCACAGAGGCGAAGACTAAAGAAATGAAACATCTCAGAGGAGCCCTTAAAACTTGTGGATATCCAGACTGGGCCTTTGTCAAAAGAAGTAGAAGGAAAGAAAAGAACACGAATACCAACAGTTGAGGGAAAAGCAAGACAGGAGAAAGAGCATGTCATCCCATATGTAGCAGGGGTCTCCGAAATTAGAGAGAATTTTTCAAAAACACTGTATCCCTGTCTGCTTTAACCAAAGACACACTAAGGCAACAATTGGTACATCCGAACGACCCAATACCGAAACCCAAGAAAAGCAACATCATAACGCAGTGCAGTGCAGTGAAGATGCTCTGATTTGTATGTGGGGGAGACCAAACAGCAACTGCATCAACATATGCCCCACACAGAAGAGCCAATATCTTGGGTCAGGACTCAGCCGTGTACCTGCATTTTAAGGAAAAAGGACATACCTTGAAGATTGTAATGTTAACATAATGGCAAAGGAACATGAATGGTTCAAGAGAGGTGTCAAGGAGGCCATTTATGTGAAAATGAACCCAGCCTAAATAAGATGGGGGGGTTCGACACCAACTTTCTGCCATGTTCAATGCTGTTTTGACACATTACCCTGGGCGTTCCTATAACACCTCTTAGCCGGTGAACTATTCCTTTAATGCATTGATTGAAGACGGGGAATAAGGAGCTATGTCTTACCTCCCATTCTATGCAAGTGGAGCCAGGAACAAACTCACCTGTTACATGATCCCTGCAGCAGCACTGAAATTTCCAACCTCTTCTGTTTTTTTTGTACAGCTATAGGGCACATGCATGAAAATGTGCGCTATAATTTACAGACCCCCGAAGGGGTCGGGAATTTCAGTGCTGCTGCGGATCATGTAACAAGTAAGTTTGCTCTAAGTTTGTTCCTTGCTTCACTTGCATTGATTGAAGAATGGGAGTAAGGCAAGCTCCTTATCCTTCAGGCCTTCAATCAATGCAAAGAATAGTTTCACTTTGGTAGTGAACTTTTCCTTAAAACAAATTTCATCATCTTCCATTGGATCGTGGTACACATATGCCAAAATAGCACATTACGCACAATCTGTATACAACACCACTCCAACACTCTACAACTATACAAATTTGAACAATTAAAGGGGAAGATCTGCAACATTCCACGTTAGTGTGCATTCTGGGTAGAAGAAGGACCGTTAAAGAAACTTACAGTCCTAACTATGTCAACAGCAGGAAAGCAGTATATAAAACAACTGATTTTTCAAAGAGAATATTTAGAATAACTAGGTATGCATAATATAAAGAAATGCAAAATAAATGTAAAAATAAGTATATGCAAGGATTCAGCTAATTTAAACTGTTTAAAGGAAATACCAAAAAACGTATTGATTGTATAAGTAATGTTTATTACCAATAAAAAGTTAATGAACAACAACAAAAAAAAAAAATACAGGGTTTTGCAGGTGATCATTCTAGGTCTGGCATTAGTTGGTCCAGTGTCAGCAATTAATAGGTCCTAGGCCCAGCATTTGGTAGTCCCTGGCAGATGGTTGTCCATGGCTCAGCAGTTGGTGGTCCACGTTCAAGCAGTTGTTTTACCAATGCATTGCAGATAATGCTCCAGGGTCCAGCAAATAATTGTCCAGGGCCCATCAGATGGTGATACAAGGCCAGGCAGTTGTCTTTGGCCATGGCAATGGCGAAGTTAAAGGCCTAATTCGGGGAAGGGTGTACCATGATACTACAATTACAACCTCTTGGTTGTTTTAGTGCTGGTTATATAAAAGGATCAATCTGTACATATTCTTATGGCTTTCATCCTCTCAGTTCTTCTTAGCTTAACAACACATTTTAAACACCTTCCATATATTGCATAGTAATGGGTGCCGACTGGGAAATGAGGTCAAGACTAATCGTCTCCGCTTTTGAGGTTCAGTAATATTTAGTTGGGGATTTATTGAGGTTGAATCTTTCTTTTCTTTAGTTCATCCCAGTCTATCGTCTACGGAACAGGAAATAGAATGTAAAGGGTTAGTTTCTCTTCTTACAATGTCAGAATCAAAAATAAACCCAAACCCCATGTCACAGTTCTAACTGGCTGATACCCAGAATTCCTTGTAAAATGTATTATAAACATACCTCGAAGAAAGGATGTTCCATGATGTCCTCTGCTCCACGAACACCTGCTCCGAGACGCGTGCCGCCATTTTTATCTAAAAGCTACAATTTGAAAGGACAGTATTAGCCAGATATACAGGGAATAAAAGGGATGAGCAGGTGATACCTTTATTAATAACAGTAAGATTCCATAACATACAGTTCCTTTCCCAGAAGGCCACTTATTATCATAACTGTTTCCAGTAACAGATTCGCTCTGTAACTTACCCTACGGATAAAGTCTATGGTGGTCTTGTCCAGGGTCTTGGGAAATTCCGGCTCTTCATTTATCACTGAGTTTATAAATTCCTCTGGAGTAGATCCAGTAAATGGGCACTAAAGAGATTGAAAGATATTTTGTCTAAAAATCAGTTTTACAATTTTCTTCCTGGATAAAGGTTGGACTAGATGGACGTATGTTTTTATTCAACCTCCAATAATATATATACAATGTAACTGTTAGGCATTATGGGTAGGGTATAAAGGTTAGACTAGATGGACGTATGTTTTTATTTAACCTCCATACTATATTACAATGTAACTGTTAGGCATTATGGGTAGGGTATAAAGGCTAGACTAGATGGATGTATGTTTTTATTCAACCTCCACTACTATATACAATGTAACTGTTAGGCATTATGGGTAGGGTATAAAGGTTAGACAAGAGGGACGTATGTTTTATTCAACCTCCAAACTATATTACAATGTAACGTTAGGCGTTATGGGTAGGGTATAAAGGTTAGACTAAATGGACGTATGTCTTTATTCAACCTCCAATACTATATTACAATGTAACTGTTAGGCATTATGGGTAGGGTATAAAGGTTTGATTAGATGGACGTATGTCTTTATTTAACGATTATCACCCGAAATGGCCTTGAATACACATCGTGCATCGTGGGTCGGCCCCTGCGATCGCAAATGAAGCTATAGACAGAGATTATAGGTAGGTATAAGGGTGCCTAGATGGATGTATGTCTATGCAGCCTCCAATATTATGTTACTATGTACCTTTTAGACAAACATTATGGGGTAGGTAGAATTAGACCAATGATGTATATCTTTATACAGCTCTAATACTATGTTACTATGCAACTCTTAGACAGACATTATGGTAGGGTGTAAAGGTTGGACTAGATAGATGTATGTTTTTATACATATTTTATATTATGTTACAATATAACTGTTTCTACATATTGGATACATTGTTTCTATTAATAAAAGTTTCATACTTACATAACCGACCAGCATTTCATAAACCATCCTCCTAAAGACCACCAGTCTACTGATCGGGTGTAGAGTTACACGTGCACATTTCTGGGCTGTGTATGGAGGACTTCCATATAGATCAATCATTCTCATCTTCATAACCAATTCCTTAATCAAAACAGAACATTTTAAGTTACTTATAGATGTCTCTAGGTTTATTGACTATTTGTACTTTGACCTGACCATAGTTCCATGTCATTGTACAGGAAATCCTACCTAGTGCGCCAGCCCGAATCCGCTAATTTGATGTACCCAGAGGCATCTATAGGATTTTCTCATGTTTTAATCTCTGAAAGGAACAGAAGTTAATATTAAGAATAGACTGGGGGTCATCCACAAGAGGAAGTTAAAAAAAAAAAGTCTTATTCCTGTTATCACTTACCGGTGGGCGATCTTATGGTCGTGTAGGTACTTCACCCCTAACACAATGCAGGATATATAAAATCTACAGAGATTTAAAAAAACTTTCATCAGCCATTTTTTAAATTATTACAACACTCTGTACATTAACACATCCATACTGTCTATACACCCAACCTTCCCATAGTGCTCTATGCCTGAGGGAAGAAATCCCAGGATGGTATAAATCTAGAAATTCTACAGCAGTTACAGGTGTGGATAGAGAATCTATCAGATTATTCCTTCATTATCTACCCCTAATAATGGTCCAGATCAGAGATAATTCCTGAAGGTCCCCATGTTAATCTCTCAGACAGGTCAGTGATACTTACACGGCCATGTTATGTGGGATCGGACCGTCCTTCACTGGGAAAAGAAGTCCCCCAGTGGAGCGAATTCCATTACAAACACTCGTGATGTTTTGTCTGGAAGGAGCCGACATAACTGATCAGGAAAGGGGTTTCCTCTCGCTGGGTCAGTTCCAAGACTTTCTTCTCTGTATCAAAGCTAAACCAAGAAATGAACCAAAATTCATTAGTCAAATGGTGCAGGTGAATTTATAAGCAGGAGATGTAATGAAGGAATCCACATTCCCATATTATACATACTTTATTATTATTATAATTATTATTTTAATGTTAATATTAATTCTCTCTATATGTATGGAGAATTCTATTTGCACTGACCATTCGCGATGCACTTTTCCCTTTAGGTCTCTCTTTTTGACGGCTTTAATGGCGACTTTGGCTCCTGTTCTTATTGTTCTGCCAGACAAACCTTGAAAATGGAACATTTCATGACATCCCCTGAATAATGTATAACAGGATCTTCTAATGGCCGACTGAAAAACTTACCTTTCCAAAGGTCCCTTCACCCAGCCAATTACAGAACTGGAAATGTTTTAAAGATATTTCATGGCTCTGCAGATCACTGAAAGGGAAGAATGAACAATTAAAAATGATTGGCCCATCATTAACCAATCATCAATGTAACATACACATTATAACCAATAATAAAATGAGTGATATTGTTTAATTGTAACTTACATTAATTCACTAGGGATTAGCTGAGGACGTCCATCTTCGATGTCTTCTTGTTCCTCAATGTCTCTGGGAGGCTAAATATGGAAATAAAATGCCATTAATTGCCCAGTCACTGATACGGCTCATTACAAAAAACATATACCTGACACTGACCGTATCCTGTGGTGCTATATACACCATGGTGTACAATGGTAATATACTCAACATGAGAACATCATGGACAATGGCACCAAATAATTCTAGTGTATTTGGTTCTTCTGTTTGTCTTGTCCCATGATATTAACACTATCTGTGTCATTGATAGACATAGAGAGGGTAGATTATCTTTACTGGGTCAAACTACAAAAACAAAAATATAATAAAACCAATTTCCATGTTGTCCTCCCCATAGATGTCTACTTAACTCTTTACACATATAAAGGGGAGTTGTATCTGGACCAGGGCCAAGTAGAATAAGCAGGAGAACATTCATGGCCATAGATTTTGGTACAAAATCTACTTACCATGGAAAGATCCTCTTGGGAAGGAAAGGAAACGCATATTCTCCAATTCCCAGATTTTTCACAAGTCCTGAGTCCAGAAATCCTCTTCATAGCTAAATACTGCAGGAACACAAAATATCCTCCAATAAATCCCCATGCTGTTTATCATCCCCATAGATGTACACTAACCTCTGCCCATATATAAAGGGATTTGTGTCTGGACCAGGGCCAAGTAGAAATCAGCAGAGAACATTCATGGCCATAGAATTTGGTACAAAATCTACTTACCATGGAAAGATCCTCTTGGGAAGGGAAAGGAAACGCAATTCTCCAATTCCCAGATTCTTCCCAAGTCCCTGAGTCCTCTTCATAGCTATAATACTGCAGGAAACACAAAATATCCTCCAATAAATCCCCATGCTGCTAACCATCCCCATAGATGTACACTAACCTCTGCCCATATATAAAGGGAATTTGTGATGGACCAGGGGGGAGAATTTGGTACAAAATCTTCTACTTACCACAGACAGAGCATCATCTGAACTGAAACTATAGTAGGAACTGTCTGAATCTTCTGTCTGTCTGTCCTTTCCACTTATATCAGATATTTCCACCGATGACAGAAGAAGAAAGTAAATGTTCTCTACACAGGGACAGATCTACAAAAAACACAAAGTAAATATTATTAACCAACCAGCCCCAGATATTTTATGTTCCCAGTCTAATACCTGGATCACTGAGTCAAGATTAAAAATATTTAAAGGAAAGTCCACCCCTCAAATGAAAAAACGCCTAATGCCAAATCCCCCTCCAAACTGTTTGTGTATAGATGTACACATTGTAATGTACAACAGTAATGGACTTACCACTGAAGGTTCAACGGATTCCAAACTATCCGATTCTCCTCCCTGGGTTTTCGTTCTCCACAGATATTCACCGTATTATCACCGGAAGGAGCTGAATCCATTGGAGGAGATTCTGTTTCCAAATCTACAATAAGATATTATCCAATCAGCTCACGGAGTGTTAATTCTGACTATAGATTTACAGTAGGATCTGTACCCATAGGAAGGTGCTGGGATTTCATTCATATTTATAGATTTTATTATCTTTAGTTTCCCTTTAATAACCCTAATAATAACAGTAAAGTCCGTGGCTATGGTACCTGGTCTGATCTCCAATTCATTCTCTTCTTTAATCTCCGTTCGGGGTGTTTAGCTCCTTTCTTGGGGAATATTTCTTGCATCGAGTTTAAACTTTTTCCAACAAGAAACCTTCTTCTGTTTAGGAACCGTCCCTTCCTCCTGTTGGATATTTCTATCCACGTCATTATGGGGATTCTAAATAAAGGGAACAAATGGCATTACACAAACCATAGAGTGATCTGATACAGACACAGCCCCAACACTATAGTAGGGTTTGTATTAATGGATAGATGTGTGTCTATAGACTGTTAGTGTGACCATGGTGAACACCGTTCATGGTAAATAACCCCCATTTGTGAACCTAGGTTCCCCATCACATTCCTCACCAATGGGACTGGTTATAGAATAAAGAGTTCTGCAGCAGCCTCACCTTACTCTTCTTTCGGAGGAAATCTCTCACACGATTCCCTAATCCTTCCACATGATTCCCATTTCAATGGCTTCTTAGCTACAATAGTTATAAATAAATAACACCGTGTTAGGTTATAATATGTAATAAGAACATTGATATGATCTATACAAAATCTAGAATCATTTTATATTTTCACATGACATTACCTATATTTATATATATATTTATAATCCTACTATGAAAATAAACAATGGCGATGTATATAGTTATCTACTTACTGTAAAATCCGCTTTGTATCCTGTTAAAAATGTTAAGGAATCGACCTTAAGCAGAGATGGACTCAAGCAAAGTGACTCAACTTAACTTCTAACAGCTTAAAATTCTGTTTGTTGTTTGCTAGAGAGAGCAGCCAGCAGTGACCACTCTGCAGCGCAGCAAGAAACAAAATGATGCAAATTACCAGTGATCCTGTCTATGGCATCAATTTTGCATCATAATCGCCATAGCAACCAGATTGCAGGTAAAATTTCAATAACATCACTGGCAGTTTAACATAAAAAAATGTTTACAGGATGAAATATATTTATACGAAATACATATTGCAAAAAAAGCAGAGATACTTGCACAGCAAATGCACATTAAAAGGCACTGTGTATTTCTTTATGTGTTGCCTTGTTCTTTGGTACATATTCTACAAATTATAAATATATAGTTATCTACTTACTGTTAAGGTAAAATCCGCTTTGTATCCTGTTAAAAATGTTAAGGAATCGACCTTAAGCAGAGATGGACTCAATGCAAAGTGACTCAACTTAACTTGTAACAGTTAAAATTCTGTTTGTTGTTTGCTAGAGAGAGCACCAGCAGTGACCACTCTGCAGCGCAGCAAGAAACAAAATGATGCAAATTACCAGTGATCCTGTCTATGGCATCAATTTTGCATCATAATCGCCATAGCAACCAGATTGCAGGTCAAATTTCAATAACATCACTGGCTTTAACATAAAAATATGTTAATATATAAAAAAAATAGGATAAAATATTACAAAAAGAGCAGAGGTATTTGCACAGCAAAAGCACATTAAAACGTACTGTATTTTTTTTGTGATGCAGTGGGGTCTTGCCCTTTGCTACATAATCTGTAAATTATAAACATATACAGGAAGATTAAATAAAAGTTCTTATCGTTAACAATGGTGCTAATTTTGCCCCAACCAATCATATTTTATCTACCATTTGAAAGCTAACATCTGATTGGTTGGGGCAAAATTAGCACCATTTTTAATGATAAGAACTTTTATTGCATAACCCTGTTAGTTATCTACTTACTGTTAATGTAAAATCCCCTTTTTATGCAGTTAAATAAGTTTAGGAATCTAACTAATATAGAGATGGACGCAATGCAAAGCGACTCAACTTCTAACAGCTTAAAAGTCTGTCATTTACTTTCCGATAGGGACACTAATGAAGAATACATTGCACAGAGCTGTGCGAAGCTCAGGTTCACTTCATTATCCTCCCAATGCAGTTCTGTCCAATGTTATTTCTATAAGTGTAATTATTAAAGAGGTGATATTAAAGGAGAACTAAACTTGTTTCTTTAAATCCTAATGTGAAAGCTTTTCTCCCCAGAACACCTATATATTGTATGATTCTTCTTTTTAAAGTTGAATATAGTACATGTAAGAAATAGATTCTGTAACTAAGAAGGCTTCCATGTTTGTTGCCAGTACAACCCACAACCCATGTACCGTATATACTCGAGTATAAGCCGACCCGAGTATAAACCGAGGTACCCATTTTTACCTGAAAAATTAATAAAAACTGATTGACTCGAGTATAAGCCGAGGGTAGAAATTATCACCACTACTGCAAACCTGTAATTACCTAAAATGATTAGAAAATGAACATGAATAAAGAGGAGGTCCATGTTTTATTTTTAGAGTATTTATTTTCAAATAAAACAACCAGTTTTGTAGTCAGTATATGCATTAAAGCAACATTAGATACCACAAACATACCAGTACCCATAAAACTACCGGTACCGCAAAAACAAGTACGGTATGGAAAATATTTTAACTGGGAAACCTTTTTGCTGAATCAAAGTTCAATGGCTTGAGCAGCAATATGAAACATGCGGTACTCTAAAATCCTTCAAAGTCAGCTTCCTCATCATCGGTTTCTCCAAATAGTGCCTCAAATTCATCTGGTGTAATGTTATCTGTATAGACATTATCATCACCATCATCAATATTTACATCATCTTCATCACTGCTGCTGTGCTGAAACAAAACATCATCTTCTGTACCATCCATGGCATTACTTATACCGCATTTCTGAAAAGCACGTTTGATGATATCTTCTGGAATGTCCTCCCATGCATCTCGTACCCACTTTGCTACTAATTGTATGTCAGGCTTCATAAGATTTCCACCTTTTGTCAATTTGGCTTGACCAGATGACATCCATTCGTGCCACATTTTTCGCACACGGTCTTTAAAAGGTTTCTTTATAGACACATCCAAAGGCTGTAAAATAGATGTAAGCCCACCTGGAATAACAGCCAAAGTGGTTTGAAATGACTTAGCCATTGTTTTGACATCTTCACATATATGGGCTCTAAACATATCCCAAACTAGCAATGAGGGTTTTTTTTTTAAAGCTACTCCTGGTCGTCCATTCCAAATCTCCTCTAGACATTTTTTTGTACCTTGTTCATCCATCCAGCCTTTAACATGTGGGCGGACAGTAATTCGCGGGGAGAATTTGGCATTCTTAGGCAAGGTCTTCCTTTTAAATATAATAACAGGCCGCAGCTTGACTCCATTGGCCAAACATGCCAGAACCACTGTGAAATGATTTTTTTCATTCCCGGTTGTTCTAAGGAAAATAGTTTTTTCTCCCAAGGATGCCACAGTCCTGTTGCTTGGAAGATCAAAAGTCATTGCTGTCTCATCCATATTCCCGATACTTCCGAGGTCATAATTATAAAACTTTCTTTGTTTTATAATGAATTGATGGAATGACGTCACCTTTTCTTCAAGATTCTGTGGTAGTTTTTGTGAAATCTTTGTTCGCTGTCGCAAGCAAAGTCCAAACCTATTCATGAAGCGGGTACACCATCCAGCTGATACAACGAAGTTCTCAATACCCACTGTTTTAAATTTCTCATCTTTAGCCATTTGAAGGGCACATAATCGTATTCCCATGCGTGTTACACAGTATCCATTTTGACGACATTCCACAACCCATTTATGCAAGTCAGTCTCTAGAGCCCCATATGAGGTTGTTAAACCACGACAAGCCTTTTTTGACTTTGGCATCTTCTCCAATTCTGACTTCATTTTTCGCCAAACTCGAACCTGCTTTTCGCCAACGCCAAATTCCCGTCCTGCAATGGAATTTTTGCTTTCCTCTGCTCTTGAAATAACCGTGAGTTTAAAGCCAGCGTCGTAAGATCTGCGTTTTTGTTTTCTTCCACGATCAACCGTTTCTAACAGATTAAAAATACACAGAAGAGCCAGTAAGAAAACTTGAACCCCATACCTTAAGAGCAGAGTTTACTGTAGTTAAGTGAGGCACTGATTACTGCTTTTATATCCAGGTATAGTACGGTATTCTGCCTTCAAAATCAGTATTATTTTGAGGCTTTAGTTGCCCTTTAAATGGATAGCAGAATTCCCATAAAGTACGGTAGTGTACAGTAATCCCATACAGTAGTCACACACAATGCCGGTTATAGCCATATACAGTACTGCACCCATTGCCTTGGCACTCCAGATGTTACGAAACACATCTACTGGCAAGTTCAACTACAAAAAAAATCCCCTTGCCCAACTTTGTACGGTAACCCATCGTATTCTTTTGAGGCACTCCAGATGTTTGGAAACTACAACTCTCACCATGCTTTGGTTGCTGGGAGTTGTAGTTTCTAAACATTTCTAGTGGCAAGTTCAAAAAAAAATGTTACCTTTCCCAACTCTGTAACTCTGAGGCTCTCCAGATGTTTGGAAACTACAACTCCCAGCAATCAAAGCATGCTGGGAGTTGTAGTTTCCTAACATTTGTATTGGCAACTCTGAACCCCCAAAGGCAATAATAGACCCATATAAAAAAAATTTCAGTAATTATTATATATTCAACTTCATATACCAGTAAACCTGCTGTTGAATATTTAAAGATGAAGTCAGAACAATCTTTGCCAGCAAATGAAATCGAAATTTGCATGGTTTGTTCCCCCAGTTCCAAGGTCTCCCTCCCGATGTCCAAGGCGGCTGTGCAGATGGCTGGAACCGGTAAGTAAAAAACGTAACCATTTTTTTGCAGATTTGCGATGTGACTCGAGTATAAGCCGAGGCAAGGTTTTTAGGTTTATTTTTAAACCTAAAAATCTCGGCTTATACTCGAGTATATACGGTATTCATCAAAGGGCCCTGTGAGCATGTGTACTTACTGGCCACGCACTTGACCCCCATATTCACTGTCTCTATACTGGTGTCTCCACACCAATATGGAAGTCAAAATGACAATGGAGTCTTAATTAAAGGTGGTGCCTGTAGATATATTAAATACATAGACCTTAAAAGCGGATATAGTATCTACCAATGGCACTTTGCTTTACAGCAACCCATAACATGGTGAAAAGTACCACTTACAATACAATATTAGAACCCAGATCTCAATATAACACATGGACTGAATTATTGAGAAAGTCGCCGACCCCTCCCTCATATCTAAGTAGAAACCACCTTAGCCAGTAACTTTTACCATAGGCTTATACTTTATAATAAAGAGAGAAACACAGAGTGTTGGGTGTAAATAATGGCCAAAGCTTTTCGACGTATGATATTACGTAATGATCCTTGAAAATTAACATAACCTTGGTTGCCATAGCAACCCCACAACCATATATAACATTTGTTTACCATTTGCAAGGATCTGACCGCCACTAGGAGCCGTTATATACCTATCAACGACTCCGACCCCTACCCAGCAAACGCAGAGCTCTCTCTATCCCGTTCTGCAAACATATAAAAAGATATCTTGTCCTAACTCATTAAGGTGAACACCATCTGATCTTAATAAGGCTCTGTTATCACCCTCGAGCTCTCTATGTCTTATAGACACCCCTCCCAGGGATCGGCCAAAATGGGAAATCCAAGTGTTAATTATACGCCTAGACCTCTCTACCGCTAAATGATCCCTCACACCTCTCCAATATTGCCTGGGAATGACCTCAGACCAAATTATCACTGATGAAGTGAAAAATTCACCCAGACAAAGCAGGTCCGATCTAATAGTTGCAATATAATCAGATAACCTGTTGGTACAGAGGTCATTACCAGCCACATGAAGAGCTAACCCCACCGGGCCCTGGCACCTTCTACTAATTGCAACAATTTCCGGAAGCAGCCTGATCCAATTCAGTCTCCTGATGCCTCTCCAATGGATGTCCGCCTCTAGGAAGCTTAGTTGTCTTCCCCCTGGCCGAACTTCTGCCCGTCTCACACAAAAGACTGCCCAATGATCCAGAAAGTGAGCCTACACGAACCAGAGAAGAAAAATCAATTAGTAACCAAATTTGGGCGGATGTAACGTGCCACGCAGTCTGAGCGCCATCTACCTGTCCGCTTGACCTGTGCATTGGTAAAACCCAGGCCACTAGCTTCCATTGCACCACCTATTCAAAATGAATGGGTACCAAAATCTTTTGGGTTCAAACCTAAACGCTGTAATGCGGATTTTAGGACCGTGTCAAATTGGAATTTGGTTAACGGTGAGCCGTCAGCAGGCACCAGAAAATGGAGCTGTGGTCGTCTAAGCTGTAAGTAAGCCTTCAAAGTAGCTACTGGGCAGCAGGGGGATTGCAAGGGGAATAGTGAAAAACAGGACCCTGAGCCAAAGATGTCAGTTTTTGATCTAGATATATGGACTTGTACTAGGGAATCCTTAACCACTACGTCTTTAAATAACAGCCCCCTTGCCTAGTCCGACTAGGAGAAACTAGCTCGCCTACTCGCATGGCTCTGAAGAAGGCTAAAACAAAACCGTCCCTAAGTAGTGAGCACTCATATGCATCCCTAGAGACTTCTTCTATAACCGACCAAAAGTGAGTTAATAGGTTAAAGGATATAGGCCTTCTGGACTCTTTGGAAACATGTTCCTTCTTCCAGCCCATTAAAATGGTAAAAGTAATCATTGGTTTTGGACAATTTAAACCCATTCCACCCATGCCTTACCATGATGTGTCGGTGGCCTTAGAGTTCCATCCGACTTCTGGTCTTAGAGGCAATCACTGCCAGAACTCCTCGTTGTACCTCCACCAGGCAGAGCCGCCATGTATCTTGTACTCCCCGAAACTCAGGTTGCGATCAGGCCCGTGTACCTTGGGGGCCTGGCCGCAGGCAACCAATTTTTGATAACTGTGTGTGTCCGCCGCAGCACCCCTTGCGCATGCGCACCAACTACAGGAAATACAGGCCGCTCGCAAAAGAATCACTGGAAGCCTGAACGGAAGTTCAACTAGTTGCGTGCGGAACTAGAATGTCCCTGGTTGCAATCGGAAATATGAAGTTTCTAGGTCAGTCAGGACAGAGAGAGCCTGTCTCAGAGAATGTGCCTTTCTGTGCTTCTTTTTTTTAGGGGGGGGGAAGGCTCTTACATAAAAAATGTGCCTTTCTGTGCTTTTTTCCCCACAGGGGTTGGGGGGGGGAGGCATCACTAAATTCTGCACCAGGGTCCATTGGTCTGTAGCTATGCCAATGACTCCCCTCCTTCTGACTGGCTGTTGGCTCCACCGCCACTACGTCTGGCCCGTGCCTCCCCAGATCCTCACTGACCCGGCCCGTATACTGGAGCAAGCGTCCATGAACTCCAGTTCACCTTCCTCTGTGGAATCAGTGGCCTTAGGTTGCCTCCAAGTATTGGTGTCAGCCCGCACTTCAGCCAGTACCAGTAATTCGATGAGGGATGGGTAAATGAGTGGGATTTGCCTCTGCTCTCTGCCTCTTGAGCACCCATAACCCCGAAATCCCACCCTGAAGCCTGAGCACTACGCCACTGGGATTGGGATGCCGAGGTTATTCTTTTGCCCTTGCCACATTGTCTGACTCCTGCCCGCTTGGGGGCAGTTGTGGCAGACCTCTTATGGCGAGATGTGGAGGGAGGGCTAGGGCTGAGCCTGGATGGGGCTTGGGACAGCCTGGTGGGCCTAACTTTGGGCCTCTATCTTTAATGGAGTTTACCTGTTTCATTACTAAACTCATCGTCTGAATAGAAAACAGGCTGACCCTTCTGTGGAGCCTTCCTGTATCCTGGAGGGCAAGTCTCACTGCATATAGAAGTTGGTTCCTTATGTACAATAGATATTATTAGAAATAATTTATTTTCAAAGCTAACCACAATTAACATTTTCTAAAGATGTGTCTATTCTTCCAGAGCACCAGCATACAAAGGGGAAATTACATCACTTTCTTATTTTTAAAAATCTTCAAAAGTTGGAGTAATATATATATAATATATAATTATATATATATTAATAATAATATATATATAATACCAAAAAAAGAAAGATGAGCACACACGATTTTTGCAAGATAAAAAAAGTATATTCTCAATACACAGCCATTGCACAGCTGTGCAATGTTTCGGGACACGGCCCTCCTTCAGCACACACAAAAAGGCTATACAATGGCCTCATACATCAGTACAATTTAAAAGTACCCAACAGGAAATGAGGTATATGCACCTGTAAGATGGATATCTCAACAAACAACATTACACCCATCCCTGTCCATGCATTTTTGATACATTTCAAAAGACCTTACTTCCCCAGTTTGTATGCTCAACACTTTAATAACGTGGTGAGTTTAACTCACCCCATAAACTTCACTGGGTCCCAATTTAAACGACTCCCTACTATCCGTTATTCCCAATTAAGTGATTTACACTAAACAGTACTAAATACAAAATACAGAGGCATTTGTTACTGAAGGGCTGAATCTTATAGAAAAAACACTTACAGGTATCGGAACAGGTTGAAGTCCTTATTGAGGCCTTTAGGTGACAATGTGTCCAGTTTGTTTATCCACCAGACCTCTCTTTTCTTGAGCAACAGCTCCCTGTCACCACCTCTTGTGTCTTGTGTACGTACCTGTTCCAATACCGTAAATCTAAGAGCATCTGCCCTGTGTCCCTTGTTTACAAAATGACTACTGGTAGTGCCAGTAGTCACAACTACTGGTTGTGCCATGATGTTGAGGTTAATGGCAGATTTATGTTACACTTCACCTTCTGTGTAGTCTCTCCAACTTGCATGGGAAGATTAATGCGTAAACAACATATTTAGAATTACATGTGAAGTGACTCTTAAATTTGACCTCTGACTTATTTCCAGGGTGTATGAACACTTTTCCTTTCAGAACCGAGTTACATTGGATGCAATCCATACATGGATGCAATTCCACCCTAGTGGTACTTAGCCAGTTTCCTTTCTCAGTCCTAGTTTACAACATAGATGAGGTTACCATTGTCCCTAAAGATTTACCTCTACGATAGGACATTAAACAAGGATTTTGAAATTCCTCATCATGGGATAGGAGTTTTTCAAGTTTCAGACAGGAGTCCTTTCTCAAGCACCAAGCCTATTTCAGTGTTAAATAAAATTCACACAGCTACAGTCCTGTGTTATTGCTACTATACTACTTGTATATGGAGAAAACAGCTAGGCCAAGACAGCACTCTTACCAGCAGAACTGATCTTAACCCAGAACAGGTGTGTTCCTTACTGAACTTGTGCCTGAATAACACCTATTTCAAATACCGGGATACATTCTATAAACAAAAACATGGATGTGCTATGGGATCTCCAGTTTCCCCCATTGTTGCAAACTTTTACATGGAGGAAGTGGAAAAACAGACGCTTAATACATTTAAGGGCATAGCACCCAGCCACTGGTTCAGATACCTGGATGACACCTCGGTTAAAATCCACCAGAAGGAAGTACAAGCCTTCACAGAACACATCAATGCCGTAGACCAGAACATCAAATTTACAAGGGAAGAGGTACAAAATAACAAACTGGTTTTCTTGGTAGAAGTCAAGGAAAAATGGTAAACTGGAAGTAGAGGTTTACAGAAAACCAACACACACAGACCAGTATTTGATGTTTGACTCCCACCACCCTTTAGATCACAAGATGGGTGTCATCAGAACCCTGCAACACAGAGCTGAGAACATCCCCACTAGCACAGAGGCGAAGACTAAAGAAATGAAACATCTCAGAGGAGCCCTTAAAACTTGTGGATATCCAGACTGGGCCTTTGTCAAAAGAAGTAGAAGGAAAGAAAAGAACACGAATACCAACAGTGAAGGGGAAAAGCAAGACAGGAGAAAGAGCATGGTCATCCCATATGTAGCAGGGGTCTCCGAGAAATTAAGAAGAATTTTCAAAAAACACTGTATCCCTGTCTGCTTTAAACCAAAGAACACACTAAGGCAACAATTGGTACATCCGAACGACCCAATACCGAAACACAAGAAAAGCAACATCATATACGCAGTGCAGTGCAGTGAAGAATGCTCTGATTTGTATGTGGGGGAGACCAAACAGCAACTGCATCAACATATGGCCCAGCACAGAAGAGCCAATATCTTGGGTCAGGACTCAGCCGTGTACCTGCATTTTAAGGAAAAAGGACATACCTTTGAAGATTGTAATGTTAACATAATGGCAAAGGAACATGAATGGTTCAAGAGAGGTGTCAAGGAGGCCATTTATGTGAAAATGAAACCAAGCCTGAATAGAGATGGGGGGGGTTCGACACCAACTGTCTGCCATGTTCAATGCTGTTTTGACACATTACCCTGGGTGTTCCTATAACACCTCTTAGCCGGTGAACTATTCCTTTAATGCATTGATTGAAGACTGGGAGAATAAGGAGCTATGTCTTACCTCCCATTCTTCAATCTATGCAAGTGGAGCCAGGAACAAACTCACCTGTTACATGATCCTCTGCAGCAGCACTGAAATTTCCAACCTCTTCTGTTTTTTTTGTACAGCTATAGGGCACATGCATGAAAATGTGCGCTATAATTTAACAGACCCCCGAAGGGGTCGCGAATTTCAGTGCTGCTGCTGCGGATCATGTAACAAGTAAGTTTGCTCTAAGTTTGTTCCTGGCTTCACTTGCATTGATTGAAGAATGGGAGGTAAGGCATAGCTCCTTATCCTTCAGGCCTTCAATCAATGCATTAAAGTAATAGTTCACTTTGGTAGTGAACTTTTCCTTAAAAACAAATTTCATCTTCCATTGGATCTGTGGTACACATATGCCAAAATAGCACATTACGCACAATCTATAATACAACACCACTCCAACACTCTACAACTATACAAATTTGAACAATTAAAGGGGAAGATCAGTGCAACATTCCACGTTAGTGTGCATTCTGGGTAGAAGAAGGACCGTTAAAGAAACTTGACATGTCAGCTAACTAATGTCAACAGCAGGGAATAGCAAGGTATATAAAATCAACTGATTTTTCAAAAGAGAATATTTAGAATAACTAGGTATGCATAATATAAAAGAAATGCAAAATAATAATGTAAAAATAAGTATATGCAAGGATTCAGCTAATTTAAACTGTTTAAAGGAAATACCAAAAAACGTATTGATTGTATAAGTAATGTTTATTACCAATAAAAAGTTAATGAACAACAACAAAAATCTACTTACCATGGAAAGATCCTCTTGGGGAAGGGAAAGGAAACACATATTCTCCAGATTCCCAGATTCTTCCCAAGTCCCTGAGTCCAGGAAATCCTCTTCATAGCTATAATACTGCAGGAAACACAAAATATCCTCCAATAAATCCCCATGCTGTTAATCATCCCCATAGATGTACACTAACCTCTGCCCATATATAAAGGGAATTTGTGTCTGGACCAGGGGGGAGAATTTGGTACACAATCTTCTACTTACCACAGACAGAGCATCATCTGAACTGAAACTATAATGAAAATAAACAATGGCGATGTATATAGTTATCTACTTACTGTAAATTCCGCTTTGTATCCTGTTAAAAATGTTAAGGAATCGACCTTAAGCAGTAGTTGCCCTTTAAATGGATAGCAGAATTCCCATAAAGTACGGTAGTGTACAGTAATCCCATACAGTAGTCACACACAATGCCGGTTATAGCCATATACAGTACTGCACCCATTTCCTTGGCACTCCAGATGTTACGAAACACATCTACTGGCAAGTTCAACTACAAAAAAAATCCCCTTGCCCAACTTTGTACGGTAACCCATCGTATTCTTTTGAGGCACTCCAGATGTTTGGAAACTACAACTCTCACCATGCTTTGGTTGCTGGGAGTTGTAGTTTCTAAACATTTCTAGTGGCAAGTTCAAAAAAAAATGTTACCTTTCCCAACTCTGTAACTCTGAGGCTCTCCAGATGTTTGGAAACTACAACTCCCAGCAATCAAAGCATGCTGGGAGTTGTAGTTTCCTAACATTTGTATTGGCAACTCTGAACCCCCAAAGGCAATAATAGACCCATATAAAAAAAATTTCAGTAATTATTATATATTCAACTTCATATACCAGTAAACCTGCTGTTGAATATTTAAAGATGAAGTCAGAACAATCTTTGCCAGCAAATGAAATCGAAATTTGCATGGTTTGTTCCCCCAGTTCCAAGGTCTCCCTCCCGATGTCCAAGGCGGCTGTGCAGATGGCTGGAACCGGTAAGTAAAAAACTTAACCATTTTTTTGCAGATTTGCGATGTGACTCGAGTATAATCCGAGGCAAGGTTTTTAGGTTTATTTTTAAACCTAAAAATCTCGGCTTATACTCGAGTATATACGGTATTCATCAAAGGGCCCTGTGAGCATGTGTACTTACTGGCCACGCACTTGACCCCCATATTCACTGTCTCTATACTGGTGTCTCCACACCAATATGGAAGTCAAAATGACAATGGAGTCTTAATTAAAGGTGGTGCCTGTTGATATATTAAATACATAGACCTTAAAAGCGGATATAGTATCTACCAATGGCACTTTGCTTTACAGCAACCCATATCATGGTGAAAAGTACCACTTACAATACAATATTAGAACCCAGATCTCAATATAACACATGGACTGAATTATTGAGAAAGTCGCCGACCCCTCCCTCATATCTAAGTAGAAACCACCTTAGCCAGTAACTTTTACCATAGGCTTATACTTTATAATAAAGAGAGAAACACAGAGTGTTGGGTGTAAATAATGGCCAAAGCTTTTCGACGTATGATATTACGTAATGATCCTTGAAAATTAACATAACCTTGGTTGCCATAGCAACCCCACAACCATATATAACATTTGTTTACCATTTGCAAGGATCTGACCGCCACTAGGAGCCGTTATATACCTATCAACGACTCCGACCCCTACCCAGCAAACGCAGAGCTCTCTCTATCCCGTTCTGCAAACATATAAAAAGATATCTTGTCCTAACTCATTAAGGTGAACACCATCTGATCTTAATAAGGCTCTGTTATCACCCTCGAGCTCTCTATGTCTTATAGACACCCCTCCCAGGGATCGGCCAAAATGGGAAATCCAAGTGTTAAATCCATACTGTCTATACACCCAACCTTCCCATAGTGCTCTATGCCTGGGGGTAGGAAATCCCAGGATGGTAATTGTTATAAATCTAGAAATTCTACAGCAGTTACAGGTGTGGATAGAGAATCAATCTATCAGATTATTCCTTCATTATCTACCCCTAATAATGGTCCAGATCAGAGATAATTCCTGAAGGTCCCCATGTTAATCTCTCAGACAGGTCAAAATGATTGGCCCATCATTAACCAATCATCAATGTTACATACACATGTTTAATCCACATGTTTAATCCAAGTGGGTTACTATGTAACTTACATTAATTCACTAGAGATTAGCTGAGGACGTCCATCTTCGATGTCTTCTTGTTCCTCAATGTATCCATACTGTCTATACACCCAACCTTCCCATAGTGCTCTATGCCTGGGGGTAGGAAATCCCAGGATGGTAATTGTTATAAATCTAGAAATTCTACAGCAGTTACAGGTGTGGATAGAGAATCAATCTATCAGATTATTCCTTCATTATCTACCCCTAATAATGGTCCAGATCAGAGATAATTCCTGAAGGTCCCCATGTTAATCTCTCAGACAGGTCAAAATGATTGGCCCATCATTAACCAATCATCAATGTTACATACACATGTTTAATCCACATGTTTAATCCAAGTGGGTTACTATGTAACTTACATTAATTCACTAGAGATTAGCTGAGGACGTCCATCTTCGATGTCTTCTTGTTCCTCAATGTATTAATTGCCCAGTCACTGATACGGCTCATTACAAAAAACATATACCTGACACTGACCGTATCCTGTGCGGCTCATTACAAAAAACATATACCTGACACTGACCGTATCCTGTGGTGCTATATACACCATGGTGTACAATGGTAATATACTCAACATGGAAGGAACATCATGGACAATGGTATCTGGACCAGGGCCAAGTAGAAATCAGCAGAAGAACATTCATGGCCATAGAATTTGGTACAAAATCTACTTACCATGGAAAGATCCTCTTGGGGAAGGGAAAGGAAACGCATATTCTCCAGATTCCCAGATTTTATCATCCCCATAGATGTACACTAACCTCTGCCCATATATAAAGGGGATTTGTGTCTGGACCAGGGCCAAGTAGAAATCAGCAGGAGAACATTCTCTTTGTTTTTAGTGGGGGGGGAAGCTTCATACATAAAAAATGTGCCTTTCTGTTCTTTTGGGGGGGGGGGCTGATCATTAAAAATATGCCTTTCTCTGCTTTTTCCCCCACAGGGTTGGGGGGGGAGCATCACCAATTCTGCACCAGGGTCCATAGGTCTGTAGCTACCCAATGACTCCCTCTTCTGACTGGCTGTTGGTCCACCGTCACTACGTCTGGCCCGTGCCTCCCCAGATCCTCACTGACCCGGCCCGTATACTGGAGGCGAGCGTCCATGAACTCCAGTTCGCCCTCCTCTGTGGAATCAGTGGCCTTAGGTTGCCTCCAAGTATAGGTTTCAGCAGGCTTTTCAGCCAGTACCAGTAATTCGCTGAGGGATGGGTAAATGAGTGGGATTTGCCTCTGCAGACCCCTTATGGCGAGATGTGGAGGGAGGGCTAGGGCTGAGCCTGGATGGGGCTTGGGACAGTCTGGTGGGCCTAACTTTGTGCATGGTCGCAGGCATACCTTGTCTCTCCTCCATGGGTTGGCTCTCTGGTGGTACAGGGCCAGGAGGCTCCTCAGTTCCCACAGCTTCCTCCCATCCAGCACCTTCCCTGCCCATCCTTTCCAGCACCTGCCATTGCAGCTGGTCAACTCTGCCATCCTAAATACCCACTACTACTGCTTTTCCACTATATTTAGGCAAGCAAAGTTTAGTCCCTGAGCTAACTCTAAACAAAATGGCACCGATACCATGCAACGAACGTCTTTTATATGGCGCACTACCTGCGTCTGACGTCGCCGCGCATTGACGTCATCAGCCTCGTCAGCCCACCTACTCGCAATGCATCCTTGGGACCGTGCACAGGGCCCCATCACAGCCGCGGGTGGACGGACCAACCTATCGATGACACCGGGGTGAGAGAAACAAGGAGGGGATAGGTTCCCCCCTCTTCAGTCAAATAACCTTCCATAATTGTTATAGAAAACAACATATAACATTTGTAGGGAGGCACACTCAGGTAAGTATTCAAATAATACTCATTTATTAAGTGCTGAAAAAAGAAAAAGCCAAGTACACAATGTTTCGGGAGGTCCAACCCCCTTCCTCACCTGAAGGAACAACTCCCATCCTCACCTATCTGGGACACCACATAACTATTGAAATGATAGAAAACAACCCACACCAATATGCTTAAAAGATCTTGTGACCGGGAGGGTTCCAAAAAAACTTTACATAACCTACACACGTCCTCCTGGGGCATACAAAATCCTTGGCTCATTTTACCTTTAATCTGCTTAAAATCATTCAGTAATTTTTCTCTTTTTTTTTGGAGTTTACCTGTTTCATTACTAAACTCATCGTCTGAATAGAAAACAGGCTGACCCTTCTGTGGAGCCTTCCTGTATCCTGGAGGGCAAGTCTCACTGCATATAGAAGTTGGTTCCTTATGTACAATAGATATTATTAGAAATATTTATTTTCAAAGCTAACCACAATTAACATTTTCTAAAGATGTGTCTATTCTTCCAGAGCACCAGCATACAGAATGGAAATTACATCACTTTCTTATTTTTACACAAAATCAATTTATTACATTTGCTCACTAAGATCAAATCCAACAAATCAAACAGAAATATTTCCCAGAAGTCACAGTCGCTCTGTACTAACCGACGGCAATGTCTATATTCCAATGAAATGATACCTTACGTTCAACACCCACTGTAGTACATAAACTTGTCACCCATGACTCATAATATACATATAGAATTTCTAGCAAATAGTTATTTACACAAAACTTTAGTTAGTATTTAAAAAAAGAAAGCAGAAGCTCGGTCACATGAAGTGCAAACACAGCACAAGAAGCACGAGCCGTGATTGCACTCATGACACGAGAAGCACTTATATATAGAAAGCCTAGTCCCGCAGTACTAGTCACACTGTGGCAATTTATATGTACCATTCACTCTGTGGGCAATAATATATGTACCAGTCACACTGTGGCAATATTATATGTACCATCCTCTGTGGGCAATAAATATTGTACCAGTCACACTGTGGGCAATATTATATTGTACCAGTCACACTGTGGGCAATATTATGTACCAGTCACATGTGGCAATATATATGTACCAGTCACACTGTGGGCAATATATATGTACCAGTCACACGGTGGGCTATTATATGTACCAGTCCACTGTGGGCAATATTATGTACCAGTCACACTGTGGGCAATATTATATGTACCAGTCACTCACTCTGTGGGCAATATTATATGTACCAGTCACACTGTGGGCAATAATATATGCACCAGTCACACGGTGGGCAATAATATATGCACCAGTCACACGTGGGCAATATTACATTTACCAGTTACACTGTCCGGCAAACATTTATATACAGTCAGTGTGGAAAACTTATATGTACCAGTACCGGTGAGCAATCTTAATATACCCTTCACACTTTGGGCAACATTATATGTACCAGTAACACTTACTATGGAAAAACTTATATGTACCAGTCACTGGGAAAAGTAATACTACCAGTCACACTGTGGGCAACTTATATGTACCTGTCACACTTATTCTGTTGTATTCAATTAGAACAACTGGTCTTGAAGTTTAGTTCTTGAAGACATTTCGCTAGCATATCCGACTGGCTTTCTCAATTCAAATGACTTGTACAAGAATCTGTGGCAATTATGTACCCTGGAAAGTCCCAATTAGCATATCACAGCCAGGTGTTAGGGTGGTGATTAGATAGTGGCTAAGAGGTGTTATAGGAACGCCCAGGGTAAGGTGTCAAAACAGCATTGTACATTCAACAGTTGGTGTCGAACCCCCCCCCACCTCTATTTAAGCTTGGTTTCTTTTTATTTGACACTCTTAACACCTCTCACGTTCCTTTGCCAAATGTTAACATTACAATCTTCAAAGGTATGTCCTTTACCTTAAGATGCAGGTACACGGCTGAGTCCTGACCCGAGGAATTGGCTCTTCTGTGCTGGGTCATACTTGATGCAGTGCTGTTGGTCTCCCCCCCACATACAAATCAGAGCATTCTTCACTGCACTGCACTGCGTATATGATGTCGCTTTTTCTGTGTTTCGGTTTGGGTCTTTCGGATGTACCAGTTGCTCCTCATGGTGTTGTTCGGTTTAAACAGACAGGGATACGGTGTTTTTTGAAAATTCTTCTTAATTTGCTAGGGACACAGCGGCACTTACCTTACCTGGCGCTCCAGTCCTCCCACTGACTCGTGTGCGACTAGCCGTTTGCCCGACCCGATCACGCGCTAATACAAAAGATAGGCGCGCGATCGGTAGAGCAGACAGCGCGCTGTCAGATCAGAAGGACCTGCGATTGGAGCTCCTGTAAGGTAAGTTCGGCGTGTCCCCTGAACAACTATTATTCACAGGGATGGGAATAAGCGTTCTCACCTCCCTGTGATAATATAAACGATTGGCAAACATTATTTTTTTAAGTTTACAGTTCCTTTAAGATGGGTATGTACATCTACATACCTTATAAAATCACCCAAAATATACCCAACACGTTTTCCACCATTTTCCTCCTTTGAAGAATCTATTACAATAAATATTCTCAACTCCTATCAAACTTCCCCTTATAAAGCACTTTTTAACTTGAATGTAAAATGGCGGAGAGACGCACTCACTATTACTTTGTGCTTTATTGTGCCATGTAAGAAACTTAAGCAGCTAGAAACCATAAGGAGCAGGGAAGGAAGGTAAGATTTGTTTTAATTGTACAGTGGGGCCGTAGTAGTGGGTGAATTTTTAGTTTGGGGGGTGGACATGCCCTTTAAAGAAACATACAAGAATAATGTAAAAGTATCTGTAATGATTCTGTCATTTAAACTGTTTAAAGGAAACACAACTTATTGACTGTTATAATAATGTTTATACCAATAAAATGTAAATTAAAAAAAAATCGGGTTTTGCAGGTGATCATTCTAGGTCTGGCATTTGTTGGTCCAGTGTCAGCAATTAATAGGTCCTAGGCCCAGCATTTGGTAGTCCTGGCAGAGTGGTGTCCATGGCTCACAGTTGGTGGTCCACGTTCAAGCAGTTGTTTTACAAATGCATTGCAGATAATGCTCCAGGGTCCAGCAAATAATTGTCCAGGGCCCATAGATGGTGATACAAGGCCAGTGCATTTGCTTGGCCATGGCAAGGGCGAGTTAAAGGCCAATTCGGGGAAGGTGTACCGATATACTACAATTACAAGTAAAGTATTGGTTGTTTTAGTGCTTGTTATAAAAGGATCAATCTGTACATATTCTTATGCTTCATCCTCTCAGTTTCTTCTTAGCTTAACAACACATTTTAAACACCTTCCATATATTGCATAGTAATGGGTGCCGACGGGAAATGAGGTCAAGACTAATCGTCTCCTCTTTGAGGTTCAGAATATTTAGCTGGGGGATGTATTGAGGTTGAATCTTTCTTTTCTTTAGTCATCCCAGTCTATCGTCTACAGAACAAAGGAAGATAGCATGGAAAATAGAATGTAAAGGGTTAGTTTCTCTTCTTACAATGGATCAGAATTAAAAATAAACCCAAACCCCATGTCACAGTTCTAACTGGCTGATACCCCACACTGTGTGCAGATTTATATGTCCCACCATCACAAACGGTGGGCAATAATTATGTACCAGTCACCTGGTTGGCAATATTTATTTACCAGTCACCTGTGGGCAAAATATAATGTACCAGTCACACTGTGGCAATATTATGTACCAGTCACACACGGTGGCAAAATATATGTACACTATGTAACTGGCCCAATTTCATTGACAGTCCGGGTGGGCAATAATATATGTACCAGTCACTCTGTGGGCAATAATATATTGTACCAGTCACTAACGGGGACAATAATACAATACCATCACACGGTGGGCAATATACTATGTACAGTTCACACGGTGGGCAATATTAGTCCATATGTGGCACTTACATGTAGTCACACTGGGGGCATATATATGTACCAGTCACACGAGCGGCAATATTACCTGTACCAGTCAAATTGGTGTACCAGTCACTGGGAAAAGTAAAACTTTACCAGTCACACACTGTGGGCCAAACTTATATGTACCTGTCACACTACTATCTTTTGTATTCAAATTAGAACAACTGGACTTGAAAGTTTAGTTCTTTGACGTTTCGCTAGTCATCCAAACTGGCTTTCTCAAATTCAGAATGACTTTGTACAAGAATCTGTGGCAATTATGTACCACCTGGGAAATCCCAATTAACATATCACAGCCAAGTGTTAAGGCGTGGATTGCATTGGTGCTAAGAGTGTTATAGGAATGGCCCAGTAGGTGGTCCAAACAGCACTGTACATGGCAGACCAGTTGGTGTCGAACCCCCCAACCTCTATTTAAAAATCGTTGGTTTCCTTTAATTTTTCCACATAAAAAGCCTCCTTAACCCCTCTCTTGAACCAGTCACGTTCCTTTGCCAATATGTAACATTACACAATCTCACAGGTATGTCCTTTATCCTTAGATGTCAGATGCCACAGCTGAGTCCTGACCCGAGGAATTGGCCTTCTGTGCTGGGCCATACTTGTTATGCAGTTTGCTGTTTTGTTTTGTCTCCCTCCCCCAATCAAATCTGAGCATTCTTCACGGCACTGCACTGTGTTATGATGTGTCGCTTTTCTTGTGTTTCGTATTGGGTCTTTCGGAGTACATTTGCTGCCTCAGTGGTTGTTGATGTTCGGTTTTAAAGCAGACAGGAATCAAGGGTGTTTATGAAAATTCTTCTTCTTAATAATTTGCTCAGGGGACCAACAGCGGCACCTACCTTACCTGGCGTCTCCCCAGTCACTCTCTACTGATCTGACAGCCGTGTTGCCCGACTCCCGATCACCGCTAACCAAAAGGATAGGCCCGCGATCGGTTAGAGTCAGGACATCGCGGCCGTCAATCAGAATGACCTGCGAGTGGGAAGCTCCGGTAAGGTAATTTCGGCTGTGTCCCCTGAACAACTATTATTCACA
Source organism: Hymenochirus boettgeri (assembly GCA_019447015.1). Classification (NCBI taxonomy): domain Eukaryota; kingdom Metazoa; phylum Chordata; class Amphibia; order Anura; family Pipidae; genus Hymenochirus; species Hymenochirus boettgeri. The sequence goes on from CM033475.1 coordinate 192,390,004, forward strand.
GGGAGGTGGGAATAAGCGTTCTCACCTCCCGGATGGATAATAGAACGATTGGCAAACACTATTTTTTTTAGTTTCAGTTTCCTTTAAGATTGGTATGTTACAACATCTGCATACCTTATAAATCAATCACCAAAATATACCCAACGCGTTTCCACCAATGTTCCCTTCCTTTGTAAGAATCTATTAAATAATCTATTCTCACTCCAATCAAACTTCCCCTTATCAACAAGCCACTTTTAATCTTGAATGTAAAAATGGCGGAGAGAGACGCACTCACTATTAACTTTGTGCTTTATTTGTGACATGTAAGAAACTTAAGCAGCTAGAAACCATAAAGGATCAGGAAGGAATTAAGATTTGTTTTAAATTGACAGTGGGCCAGTATGGGGAAATTTTAGTTTTGGGGGGTGGGACATGCCCTTTAAAGAAACGTAATAAGATATGTAAAAAGTATCTGTAATGATTCTGCTCATTTAAATGTTTAAAGGAAAGTACAACTTATTGACTGATAAATAATGTTTAGTACCAATAAATGTAATGAAAAAAAAACAAAGGGTTTTGCAGGTGATCATTCTAGGTCTGGCATTTGTTGGTCCCAGTGTCAGCAATTAATGGTCCTAGGCCCACATTTGGTAGTCCCTGGCAGATGTTGTCCATGGCTCAGCATTGTTGTGGTCCCACGTTCAAGCAGTTGTTTTAACCAATGCATTGCAGATAAGCTGTCCAGGGTCCAGCAAAATAATTGTCCGGGGCCCATAGATGGTGATACAAGGACAGGCAGTTGTCTTTTGGCCATGGCAATGGCGAGTTAAAGGCCTATTTGGGTGTACCATGATACTACATTACAACCCTTGGTTGTTTAGTGCTGGTTATATAAAAGGATCAATCTGTACATATTCTTATGGCTTTCATCCTCTCAGTTCTTTCTGCTTAACAGCACATTTTAAACACCCTTCCATATTTTGCTATAATGGGGTGCCGACTGGGAATAGGTCAAGACTATCGTCTCCCTTTTGAGGTTCAGTAATAGGTACTGGGGATATTGAGGTGAATCTTTTTTTTCTTTAGTTCATCCCTCTATTGTCTACGAACAGGAAATAGAATGTAAAGTTAGTTTCTCTCTTACAATGGATCAGAATTAAAAAAAACCCAAACCCCATGTCACAGTTCTAACTGGCTGAACCCAGAATTCCTTTAAAATGTATCATAAACATACCTCGAAGAAAGGATGTTCCATGATGTCCTCTGCTCCACGAACCCTGCTCCGAGACGCGTTCCGCCATTTTTTATCTAAAAGCTACAATTTGTAGGACAGTATTAGCCAAATACAGGATAAAAGGGATGAGCAGGTGATCCTTTATTAATAACTATAGTAAGATTCCATGACATACAGTTCCGTTTCCCAGAAGCCACTTATTATCATAACTGTTTCCAATAACAGATTCGCTCTGTAACTTACCCTACGGATAAAGTCTATGGTGGTCTTGTCCAGGTCTTGGAAATTTCGGTTCTTCATTTATATCACTGAGTTTATAAATTCCTCTGAGTAGATATCCAGTAAATGGGCACTACAAAAGATTGAAAGATATTTGTCTAAACCGTTTTACAATTGCCTTCCTGGATAAAGTTGGACTAGAGGACGTATGTTTTTATTCAACCTCCATACTATATTACAATGTAACTTTAGGCATTATGGGTAGGGTATAAAGGTTAGACTAATGGACGTATGTCTTTATTCAACCTCAATACATATTACAATGTAACTGTTAGGCATTATGGGTAGGGTATAAGATTAGCCTAGATGGACGTACGTCTTTATTCAACCTCTAATACTATATTACAATGTAACTGTTAGGCATTATGGGTAGGGTATAAAGGTTAGACTAGATGGACTACGTCTTTATATCACACCTCTAATACTATATACAATGTACTGTTAGGCATTATGGGTAGGGTATTAGGTTAGACTGAGAGGCGTATCTTTATTCAACCCTCTAACTAATTACAATTTAACTGTTAGGCATTATGGTAGGGTATAATGGTTAGACTAGATGGACGTATGTTTTTTTTCACCTCCTACTATAGTACAATGTCTGTAGGCATTATGGTTAGGTATAAATAGACTAGATGGACTATGTCTTTATTTAACCTCCAATACTATATTACAATGTAACTGTTAGGCATTATGGGTAGGGTATAAAGGTTTGACTAGGGACTTATGTCTTTATTAACGAGTTATCATCCGACAATGGCCTTGTATGCACATCGTGCATCGTGGGTCGGCCCCTGCGATCGCAAATGGCATAGACAGAGATTATAGGTAGGTGTATAAAGGTTGTACTAGATGGATGTATGTCATGCCACCTCCAATATTATATTACTAGTAACGTTTAACAAACTTAGGGTAGGTAAGAATTGACCAGATGGAGTATGTCTTTATCAAGCTCTACTACTATGTGACTATGCAACTCTAGACAGACATTATGGTAGGTGAAAGGTTGGACCTAATATGTATGTTTTTTATACATATTTTATATTATGTTACAATATAACTGTTTCTACATATTGGATACATTGTTTCTATTAATAAAAGTTTTAACTTACTAACCGACCAGCATTTCATAAACCATAACTCCTAAAGACCACCAGTCTACTGATCGGGTGTAGAGTTCACACCGTGGCATATTTCTGGGGCTGTGTATGGAGGACTTCCATATAGATCAATCATTTCATCTTCTAATACCAATTCCCTTATCAGAAACCAAGATTCAAAGTTACTTATAGATGTCTCTTAATGTTTATTGACTATTTGTACTTTAGACCTGACCATATGTTCCATGTCTTGTACAGGGATCCTACCTATTGCACTCAGCCGACCGAATCCGCTAATTTGATGTACCCGAGGCATCTAATAGGAATGTTCTCATGTTTTAGATCTCTGAAGGAACAGAAGTTAATATGAATAGACTGGGGTCATCCACAGAGGAAGTAAAAAAACCTTATTCCTGTTATCACTTACCGGTGGGCGATCTTATGTCGTGTAGGTACTTCACCCCTAACACAATGCAGTATATATAAAATCTACAGAGATTTAAAAAAACTTCCATCAGCCATTTTTTAATTATTACACACCTCTGACACATTAACCTCCATACTGTCTATACACCCAACCTTCCCATAGTGCTCTATGCCTGGGGTAGGAATCCCAGGATGGTAATTGTTATAAATCTAGAAATTCTACAGCAGTTACAGGTGTGGTAGAAATCTCTCAGATTATTCCTTCATTATCTACCCCTAATAATGGTCCAGATCAGAGATAATTCCTGAAGGTCCCCATGTTAATCTCTCAACAGGTCATTGATACTTACCCGGCCATGTTATGTGGGATCGGACCGTCCTCCACTTGGGAAAAGAAGTCCCCCAGTGGAGCGAATTCCATTACCAAACACTCGTATGTTTTGGTCTGGAGGAGCCGACATAACTGATCAGGAAGGGGTTTTCCTCTCGCTGGGTCATTCAAGACTTTCTTCTCTGTATCAAAGCTAAAACCAAGAAATGAACCAAAATTCATTATTCAAATGGTGCAGGTGAATTTATAAAGCAGGAGATGTAATGAAGAAAATCCACATTCCCTAATTATACATACTTTTATTATTATTATAATTATTATTTTTTATTTGTAAATATTAAACTCTCTATATGTAGGAGAATTCTATTTGCACTGACCATTCGCGAATGCACTTTTCCCTTAGGTCTCTCTTTTTGACGGCTTTAATGGCGACTTTGGCTCCTGTGTCTTTATGTTTCTGCCAGACAACCTTGAAAAACGGAACATTTCATGACATCCCCTGAATAAATTTAATAACAAGGATCATTCTAATGCCGACTGGGTAACTTACCTTTCCAAGGTCCTTCACCCAGCCAATTACCGAACTGGAAATGTTTTAAAGATATTTCATGGCTCTGCAGATCACTGAAGGGAAGAATGAACAATTAAAATGATTGGCCCACATTACAATCATCAATGTAACATACACATCAAACCAATATAAAATGAGTTATATTGTTTTAATCCAAGTGGGTTACTATGTAACTTACATTAGTTCACTAGGGATTAGCTGAGGACGTCCATCTTCAATGTCTTCTTGTTCCTCAATGTTTCTGGGAGGCTAAATATGGAAATAAAATGCAATTAATTGCCCAGTCACTGATACGGCTCATTACAAAAAACATATACCTGACACTGACCGTATCCTGTGGTGCTATATACACCATGGTGTACAATGGTAATATACTCAACATGGAAGGAACATCATGGACAATGACACCAAATAATTCTAGTGTATTTGGTTCTTCCGTTTGTCTTGTCCCATGATATTAACACTATCTGTGTCATTGATAGACATAGAGAATGGTAGATTATCTTTACTGGGTTCAAACTACAGAAAACAAAAAATATAATAAAAACAATTTCCATGTTGTCCTCCCCATAGATGTCTACTTAACTCTTTACACATATAAAGGGGAGTTTGTATCTGGACCAGGGCCAAGTAGAATAAGCAGGAGAACATTCATGGCCATAGAATTTGGTACAAAATCTACTTACCATGGAAAGATCCTCTTGGGGAAGGGAAAGGAAACGCATATTCTCCAGTTTCCCAATTCTTCCCAAGTCCTTGAGTCCAGAAAATCCTCTTCATAGCTATAATACTGCAGGAAACACAAAATATCCTCCAATAAATCCCCATGCTGTTTATCATCCCCATAGATGTACACTAACCTCTGCCCATATAAAAGGGAATTTGTACGGACCAGGGCCAAGTAGAAATCAGCAGGAGAACTTCATGGCCATAGAATTTGTACAAAATCTACTTACATGAAAGATCCTCTTGGGGAGGGAAGGAAACACATATTCTCCAGATTCCCCATTGTTTCACCAATCCTTGAATCCCCTCATAGCTATAATACTGCGGAAACACAAAATACCTCCAAAATCCCCATGCTGCTAACCATCCCCATAGATGTACACTAACCTCTGCCCATATATAAAGGGGATTTGTGTCTGGACCAGGGGGGAGAATTTGGTACTCTACTTACCACAGACAGAGCATCATCTGAACTGAAACTATAGTAGGAACTGTCTGAATCTTCTGTCTGTCTGTCCTTTCCACTTATATTCAGGACATTTCCACCAATGACAGAAGAAGAAAGTAAATTGTTCTCTACACAGGACAGATCTACAAAAAAACACAAATAAATATTATTAAACCAACAGCCCCCAGATATTTTATGTTCCCAGTCTCATACCTGGATCACTGAGTCAAGAATTAAATATTTAAAGGAAAGTCCCCCCTCAAAAAAAACTGCCTAATGCCAAATCCCCCTCCAAACTGTTGTGTTATAGATGTACACATTGTAATGTACAACAGTAATGGACTTACCACTGAAGGTTCAACGGATTCCAAACTATCCGATTCTCCTCCCTGTGGTTTCTTTTCTCCACAGATATCACCGTATTATCACCGGAAGGAGCTGAATCCATTGGAGGAGATTCTGGTTCCAAATCTACAAATAAGATATTATCCAATCACGCACGGAGTGTTAGTTCTGACTATGATTTACCGTAAGATCTGTAACCATAGGAAGGTGCTGGGATTTCATTCATATTATAGATTTTATTTATCTTTGTTTTTCCCTTATAACCCATATATAACAGTAAGTCCGGGGCTATGGTACCTGGTCTGATCTCCATTCATTCTCTTCTTAATCTCTGGTTCGGGGTGTTTAGCTCCTTTCTTGGGGAATATTTCTTGCATCGAAGTTTAAACTTTTCCAACAAGAAACCTTCTTCTGTTTAGGAACCGTCCCTTCCCCTCCTGTTGGATATTTCTTTCCACGTCATTATGGGGATTCTAAATAAAGGGAACAAGGCATTACACAACCATAGAGTGATCTGATACAGACACAAGCCCACTACACTATAGTAGGGTTTGTATTATGGATAGATGTGTCTATAGACTGTTAGTGTACCATGGTGAACACCGTTCATGGTAAATAACCCCCCATTTGGTAACCTGGGTTTTCCCCATCACATTCCTCACCCAATGGGGACCTGTTATTAGAATAAGAGGTTCTGCAGCAGCCTCACCTTACTCTTCTTTCGGAGGAAATCTCTCACACGATTTCCTAATCCTTTCCACATGATTCCCATTTCAATGGCTTCTTAGCTACAATAGTTATAATAAATAACACCGTGTTATGGTTATATATAGTAATAAGAACTTGATATGATCTATACAAAATCTATAATCATTTTATATTTTCACATGACATTACCTATATTTATATATTATATATTATAATCCTACTATGAAATAACACAATGGCGATAATATAGTTTATCTACTTACTGTAAAATCCGCTTTGTATCCGTTAAAAATGTTAAGGAATCGACCTTAAGCAAGATGGACTCAATGCAAAGTGACTCAACTTAACTTCTAACAGCTTAAATTTCTGTTTGTTTGTTTGCTAGAGAGAGCAGGCCAGCAGTGACCACTCTGCTGCTCACAAGAAACAAAATGATGCAAATTAACCAGTGATCCTGTCTATGGCATCAATTTTGCATCATAATCGCCATACACCAGATTGCAGGTCAAATTTCAATAAATCACTGGCAGTTAACATAAAAAAATGTTTCAGGATGAAATATATTTATACTAGAATAACAATTGCAAAAAAGCAGAGATACTTGCACAAGCAAATGCCATTAAAGGCACTGTGTATTTCTTTATGTTTTGCCAGATTGCAGGCCAAATTTCAATAACATCACTGGCTGTTTAACATAAAAATATGTTAATATATTAAAAAAATAGGATAAAATATTACAAAAAGAGCAGAGGTATTTGCACAGCAAAAGCACATTAAAACGTACTGTATTTTTTTTGTGATGCAGTGGGGTCTTGCCCTTTGCTACATAATCTGTAAATTATAAAATCCATGAAGATTAAAATAAAGTTCTTATCGTTACAAGGTGCTAATTTTGCCCCAACCAATCATATTTTATTAACATTTGAAAGCTAACATCTGATTGGTTGGGGCAAAATTAGCACCATTTTTAATGATAAGAACTTTTATTGCATAACCCAGTTAGTTATCTACTTACTGCTAATGTAAAATCCCCTTTTTATGCAGTTAAATAAGTTTAAGGAATCTAACTAATTAGAGATGGACGCAATGCAAAGCGACTCAACTTCTAACAGCTTAAAAGTCTGTCATTTACTTTCCGATAGGGACACTAATGATGAATACATTGCACAGACTGTGCGAAGCTCAGTTCACTCATACCTCCCAATGCCGTTCTGTCCACTGTTATTTTCTGTAAGTGTAATTAATAAAGAGGTGATATTAAGAGAACTAAACTTGTTTCTTAAATCCTAATGTGAAAGCTTTTCTCCCCAGAACACCTATAAATTGTATGATTCTTCTTTATAAAGTTGAATATAGTACATGTAAGAAATAGATTCTGTAACTAAGAAGGCTTTCCATGTTTGTTGCCAGTACAACCCCACAACCCATGTATTCATCAAAGGGCCATGTGAGCACGTGTACTTACTGGCCACGCACTTGACCCCCATATTCACTGTCTCTATACTGGTGTCTCCACACCAATATGGAAGTCAAAATGACAATGGAGTCTTAATTAAAGTGGTGCCTGTAGATATATTATACATAGACCTAAAAGCGGATATAGTATCTACCAATGGCACTTTGCTTTACAGCAACCCATAACATGGTGAAAAGTACCACTTACAATACATATTAGAACCCAGATCTCAATATAACACATGGACTGAATTATTGAGAAGTCGCCGACCCCTCCCTCATATCTAAGTAGAAACCACCTTAGCCAGTAACTTTTACCATAGGCTTATACTTTATAATAAAGAGAGAAACACAGAGTGTTGGGTCACAGCTTTTCGACGTATGATATTACGTAATGATCCTTGCAAATTACCATAACTGTGGTTGCTATAGCAACCCCACAACCATATATAACATTTGTTTACCATTTGCAAGGATCTGACTGCCACTAGGAGCCGTTATATACCTATCAACGACTCCGACCCCCACCCACAACGCAGAGCTCTCTCTATCCCCGTTCTGCAACACATAAAAGATATCTTGTCCTAACTCAATTAAGGTGAACACCATCTGATCTTAATAAGGCTCTGTTATCACCCTCGGCTCTCTATGCCTTATAGACACCCCTCCCAGGGATCGGCCAAAATGGGAATCCAAGTGTTAATTATACGCCTAGACCTCTCTCACCAGCTAATGATCCCTCACACCTCTCCTATTGCCTGGGAATGACCTCAGACCAAATTATCACGAATGAAGTGAAAATTCACCCAGACAAACAGGTCCGATCTAATAGTTCAATATAATCAGATAACCTGTTGTCGAGAGGTCATTACCAGCCACATGAGAGCTAACCCCACCGGGCCCTGGCACCTTCTACTAATTGCAACAATTTCCGGAAGCAGCCGGATCCAATTCAGTCTCCTGATGCCTCTCCAATGGATGTCCCCTCTAGGAAGCTTAGTTGTCTTCCCCCTGGCCGAACTTCTGCCCGTCTCACACAAAGACTGCCCAATGATCCAGAAAGTAGCCTACACCGAACCTGAAAGAAAATCATCTAGTAACCAAATTTGGGCGGATGTAACGTGCCACGCGTCTGAGCGCCATCTACCTGTCCGCTTGATCTTTGCATTGGTAAAACCCAGGCCACTAGCTTCCATTGCACCACCTATTCAAAATGAATGGGTACCAAAATCTTTTGGTTCAAACCTAAACGCTGTAATGCGGATTTTAGGACGGTTTCAAATGGAATTTGGTTAACATGAGCCGTCAGCAGGCACCAGAAATGGAGCTGTGGTCGTCTAGCTGTAAGTAAGCCTTCAAAGTAGCTACTGGGCAGCAGGGGGATTGCAAGGGGAATAGTGAAACAGGACCCTCAGCCAAAACGTCAGTTTTGACCTAGATATATGGACTGTACTAGGGAATCCTTAACCACACCTCGTCTTTAAAATACAGCCCCTTTGCCTAGTCCGACTAGAGGAACTAGCTCCGTACTCGCATGGCTCTGAAGAGCTAAAACAAAACCGTCCAAGTATTGAGCACTCATATGCATCCCTAGAGACTTCTTCTAAAACCGACCAGAGGTGAGTTAATAGGTTAAAGGATATAGGCCTTCTGGACTCTTTGGAAACATTTTTCCTTCTTCCAGCCCTTTAAAATGGTAAAAGTAATCCGATGTACGATGAGGAGTTCTGGCAGTGATTGGCTCTAAGACCAGAAGGGTCTTAGAGCCAATCGCTGCCAGAACTCCTCATCGTACCTCCACCAGGCGGAGCCACCATGTATCTTGTACTACCCGAAACTCAGTTTGCGATCAGGCCCATGTACCTTGGGGGCCTGGCCGCAGGCAACCAATTTTTGATAACTGTGTGTCTCCGCAGCGCCCCTTGCGCATGCGCACCAACTACAGGAAATACAGGCCGCTCGCAAAAGAATCACTGGAACCCTTAACGGAAGTTCAACTAGTTGCGTGCGGAACTAGAATGTCCCTGGTTGCAATCAGAAATATGAAGTTTCCAGGTCAGTCAGGACAGAGAGAGTCTGTGTCAGAGAATGTGCCTTTCTGTGCTTCTTTTTTTTAGGGGGGGGGGGAAGGCTCATACATAAAAAATGTGCCTTTCTGTGCTTTTGGGGGGGGGGGCTGATACATTAAAAATATGCCTTTCTCTGCTTTTTTCCCCCACAGGGGTTGGGGGGGAGGCATCACCAAATTCTGCACCAGGGTCCATAGGTCTGTAGCTACGCCAATGACTCCCCTCCTTCTGACTGGCTGTTGGCTCCACCGTCACTACGTCTGGCCCGTGCCTCCCCAGATCCTCACTGACCCGGCCCGTATACTGGAGGCGAGCGTCCATGAACTCCAGTTCGCCCTCCTCTGTGGAATCAGTGGCCTTAGGTTGCCTCCAAGTATAGGTTTCAGCAGGCTTTCAGCCAGTACTCCATAATTCGCTGAGGGATGGTAATGAGTGTGGATTGCCTCTGCAGACCCCTTATGGCGAGATGTGGAGGGAGGGCTAGGGCTGAGCCTGGATGGGGCTTGGGACAGTCTGGTGGGCCTAACTTTGTGCATGGTCGCAGGCATACCTTGTCTCTCCTCCATGGGTTGGCTCTCTGGTGGTACAGGGCCAGGAGGCTCCTCAGTTCCCAACAGCTTCCTCAGCTTCCTCCCATCCGCACCTTCCCTGCCCATCCTTTCCAGCACCTGCCTTGCAGCTGGTCAAGCTCTGCCTCCTAAATACCACTACTTACTACTCAGCTTTTCCACTATATTTAGGCAAGCAAAGTTTAGTCCCTGAGCTAACTCTAAACAAAATGGCACCGATACCATGCAACGAACGTCTTTTATATGGCGCACTACCTGCGTCTGACGTCGCCGCGCATTGACGTCATCACCTCGTCAGCCCACCTACTCGCATGCATCCTTGGGACCGTGCACAGGGCCCCATCACAGCCGCGGGGGACGGACCAACCTATCGATGACACCGGGGTGAGAGAAACAGGAGGGGATAGGTTCCCCCCTCTTCAGTCAAATAACCTTCCATAATTGTTATAGAAACAACATATAACTTTGTAGGGAGGCACACTCAGGTAAGTATTCAATAATCCTCATTTATTAAGTGCTGAAAAAAGAAAAAAGCCAAGTACACAAGTTTCGGGAGGTCCAACCCCCTTCCTCACCTGAAGGAACAACTCCCATCCTCACCTATCTGGGACACCACATAACTTTGAAATGATAGAAAACAACCCACACCAATATGCTTAAAAGATCTTGTGACCGGGAGGGTTCCAAAAAAACTTTACAATACACCATACAGCCTTCCTGGGGCAATACAAAATCCTTGGCTCATTTTACCTTTAATCTGCTTAAAATCATTCAGTAATTTTTTCTCTTTTTTTGGAGTTTACCTGTTTCATTACTAAACTCATCGTCTGAATAGAAAACAGGCTGACCCTTCTGTGGACCTTCCTTATCCTGGAGGGCAAGTCTCACTGCATATAGAAGTTGGTTCCTTATGTACAATAGATATTATGAAATAATTTTTTTCAAAGCTAACCACAATTAACATTTTCTAAAGATGTGTCTATTCTTCCAGAGCACCAGCATACAGAATGGAAATTACATCACTTTCTTATTTTACAAAAAATCAATTTATTACATTTTGCTCACTAAGAGCAAATCCAACAAATCAAACAGAAATATTTCCCAGAAGTCACAGTCGCTCTGTACTAACCCGGGCAATTCTATATTCCAATGAAATGATACCTTACGTTCAACACCCACTGTAGTACATAAACTTGTCACCCATGACTCATAATATACTTAGAATTTCTAGCAAATTTATTTACACAAACTTTGTTAGTAGTTAAAAAAAGAAAGCAAGAAGCTCGGTCACATAGTGCAAACACAGCAACAAGCACGAGCCGTGATTGCACTCATGAGCACAGAAGCACTTATATATAGAAAGCCTAGTCCCGCAGTACTAGTCACACTGTGGGCAATATTATATGTACCAGTCACACTGTGGGCAATAATATATGTACCAGTCACACTGTGGGCAATATTATATGTACCATTCACTCTGTGGGCAATAATATATGTACCAGTCACACTGTGGGCAATATTATATGTACCAGTCACACTGTGGGCAATATTATATGTACCAGTCGCACTGTGGGCAATATTATATGTACCAGTCACACTGTGGGCAATATATATGTACCAGTCACACTGTGGGCAATATTATATGTACCAGTCACACTGTGGGCAATATTATATGTACCAGTCACACTGTGGGCAATATTATATGTACCAGTCACTCTGTGGGCAATATTATATGTACCAGTCACACTGTGGGCAATAATATATGCACCAGTCACACGGTGGGCAATAATATATGCACCAGTCACACGGTGGGCAATATTACATTTACCAGTTACACTGTCGGCAAACATTTATATACCAGTCAGTGTGGGCAAACTTATATGTACCAGTAACGGTGAGCAATCTTAATATACCCGTCACACTTTGGCAACTTATATGTACCAGTAACACTTACTATGGAAAAACTTATATGTACCAGTCACTGGGGAAAAGTAATACGTACCAGTCACACTGTGGGCAAACTTATTGTACCTGTCACACTATATCTGTTGTATTCAATTAGAACAACTGGTCTTGAAGTTTAGTTCTTGAAGACATTTCGCTAGTCATCCGACTGGCTTTCTCAATTCAGAATGACTTGTACAAATCTGTGGCAATTATGTACCCTGGAAGTCCACTTAGCATTCAAGCCAGGTGTTAGGGTGTGATTAGATAGTGGCTAAGAGGTGTTATAGGAACGCCCAGGGTAAGGTGTCAAAACAGCATTGTACTTCAGACAGTTGGTGTCGAACCCCCCCCCCCCACCTCTATTTAAGCTTGGTTTCTTATTTTACATAATGGCTTCCTTAACACCTCTCTTGAACCAGTCACGTTCCTTTGCCAATATGTTAACATTACAATCTTCAAAGGTATGTCCTTTATCCTTAAGATGCAGTACACGGCTGAGTCCTGACCCGAGGAATTGGCTCTTCTGTGCTGGGTCATACTTGATGCAGTGCTGTTTGGTCTCCCCCCCACATACAATCAGAGCATTCTTCACTGCACTGCACTGCGTATATGATGTCGCTTTTCTGTGTTTCGGTATGGGTCTTTCGATGTACCAGTTGCTGCCTCAGTGTGTTGTTCGGTTTAAAGCAGACAGGGATACGGTGTTTATTGAAAATTCTTCTTAATTTGCTCAGGGACACAGCGGCACTTACCTTACCTGGCGCTCCAGTCGCTCTACTGATCTGACAGCCGTGTTGCCCACTCCCGATCACGCGCTAATACAAAAGATAGGCGCGCGATCGGTAGAGCAGGACAGCGCGGCTGTCAGATCAGAAGGACCTGCGAGTGGACTCCGGTAAGGTAAGTTCGGCTGTGTCCCCTGAACAAACTATTATTCACAGGGAGGTGGGAATAAGCGTTCTCACCTCCCTGTGAATAATAGAAACGATTGGCAAACACTTATTTTTTTAAGTTTACAGTTCCTTTAAGATTGGTATGTTACATCTACAACCTTATAAAATCACCCAATATACCCAACACCGTTTCCACCAATGTTTCCTCCTTTGTAAGAATCTATTACATAAATATCCTCAACTCCTATCAAACTTTCCCTTATAAGCACTTTTAACTTGAATGTAAAAATGGCGGAGAGACGCACTCACTATTAACTTTGTGCTTTATTGTGACATGTAAGAAACTTGCAGCTAGAAACCATAAGGAGCAGGGAAGGAAGTAAGGATTTGTTTTAATTGTACAGTGGGGCCAGTAGTGGGTGAATTTTTAGTTTGGGGTGGACATGCCCTTTAAGAAACATACAAGAATAATGTAAAAGTATCTGTAATGATTCTGCTCATTTAAACTGTTTAAAGGAAACACAACTTATTGACTGTATAAATATGTTTATTCCAATAAAATGTAAATTAAAAAAATACAGGGTTTTGCAGGTGATCATTCTAGTTCTGGCATTTGTTGGTCCAGTGTCAGCAATTAATAGTCCTAGGCCCAGCATTGGTAGTCCTGGCAGATGGTTGTCCATGGCTCAGCAGTTGGTGGTCCACGTTCAGCAGTTGTTTTACCAATGCATTGCAGATAATGCTCCAGGGTCCAGCAAATAATTGTCCAGGGCCCATTAGATGGTGATACAAGGCCAGGCATTTGTCTTTGGCATGGCAATGGCGAAGTTAGGCCTAATTCGGGGAAGGTGTACCTGATACTACAATTACAAAGTAAAGTATTGGTTGTTTTAGTGCTTGTTATATAAAGGATCAATCTGTACATATTCTTATGGCTTTCATCCTCTCAGTTTCTTCTTAGCTTAACAACACATTTTAAACACCTTCCATATATTGCATAGTAATGGGTGCCGACTGGGAAATGAGGTCAGACTAATCGCTCCTCTTTTGAGTTCAGTAATTTTAGCTGGGGATGTATTGAGGTTGAATCTTTCTTTTCTTTAGTTCATCCCAGTCTATCGTCTACAGAACAGGAAATAGAATGTAAAGGGTTAGTTTCTCTTCTTACAATGGATCAGAATTAAAAATAACCCAAACCCCATGTCACAGTTCTAACTGGCTGATACCCAGAATTCCTTGTAAAATGTATTATAAACATACCTCGAAGAAAGGATGTTCCATGATGTCCTCTGCTCCACGAACACCTGCCATTTACAGTAAGTAACCATTGCTATATACATTTTTATTTCCAGATTTTTTCCCCACATAATTTTAATGACTTTAAAGGGCATATTCACCCCTAAAATAAACGTCTTACTGTGTGTAGCCCACCCCAGACGTCGATGCCGGCTATTTAGAGCACCGGGGGAACGAAGGTTTGTAAGTATCTTTCTGCGGCTTTTCTTGCTAAATCAAATTGTCGGTTTCGGGTGGGATAGGGTGGGCTACACACAGTAAAAAGGTTTTAAAGCTAGGCTACAGCAGACGGAAGGGATCTGGAGGGATGGAGGGGGATAGGGATCCACTGCGCATTTCCTTTTTGAGGTTAAGGAAGAAGCAGGGACAAGATAACTCACTGACAGCTCACCTGCTGGAGAGCCATATGAGACAAGAAAAGGTCAAGATTACACAGTGGGGCCAGTATGGGGTTAAATTTTAGTTTTGGGGTGGACACGCCCTTTAATGGTTCTGCTCACGGATTTTCAAATTGTTTTGAAAATCCACAAATCCTTGAGCGGAACCCATTTTCAGAAGTTTGTCCATCTCTAATTGTTACAAGTGACTTTGAGATGGCTTCACGGTGGTTGCAGAATATATTAGATATATTTTTTTGCGCTGAAACCAATTAATGAAATATCTTTTGAACAACTTTTTGCCAGAAAAAATAGTGCACAATGATAGTTTTCAGTGCATCAACAGCCACTATCGTTTTTGTACCTCTAGATAGAGGGGGCCAAGCAGTAGCGACTCTCCATATTTCCTTTTTTGCTCACAGATGGGTCTGTAACATAAAATCAGCAACATTATGTAGCTATTACTCTATAAACCCGGCTTAACAGCACTAGTGAACTTTTGCACCTCTTATTGCATAAGACTTTTTTGCTAAGAATTCTAGATCAATTCTAGATCAATTCTTCTAGGTAGAAGAATCCAATGTAACTTGCACTAAAGTTGGCAACACGCTTTAAGATACAGGGCAAATCCACCAGATCTGATGGGATATGCCCTATATTGTCAAGGTGTATGGGGCTAAAATCAACCTCTATGATACTGATGACCTACTGCTGTCGGTATCATGGAACATTGGTCTGGACAGAAAAGCTTCCTTTGCTCCTGATGTGGTCGGAACATTTACGTGCACCTGTCCGACCTTCCACATGAAGAATGATGTTGCTTGGTTGAGTTTTGCAGCTGCCATTGCATTTTCCCATTCCGAATCCATGCTGCAAGACGTTACATGTATATGGCAGTTTTACTTGTAAAGGGGATTACAATTTCAGACACGTCGCGTTTGCGCTACATTTTTAATTCTAAATTTACTCACGCTCGCAAATGCGATATTAAATTCGGGAACATAGATTTCCCCACAACGACAGCGGCTCTGGGTAAATCTCACTGCAAATGTTTCCTGTCTCTCTATGTGGTTTCTAAACAGAAATACAGTTCTATAAATTGTATCTTTATTCCCAGTAAAGCTCTTGGTGTCCACCTCTCCAATCATAAGAGGAAGGGGATGTAAGGAGGAATTTTTACCAATCAGGTAAAATGAGATTTAGCCTAGCTTTTCCTTTAATTACAGGCTAGAAGGCATTTCTCGTTAATATCCAATCAGTAACACTTCAGCTATTATTAAGATTTTTTTGCATGAATAATCGGAAAGGAAATGTGAAGCATTGAAGCCATTAACTTGCAAGGCATGGTAAATTACCAGTATTGTGAATATGCATTTCATCTGGATGTGTGTGTTCTGTCAATAAATTACCCCACCCACTTATTGTATAATGTTATTTTTAAGACACACATAAAAAATATGAATCATTGCATTCAATACATTGATACATGTCAATAAACGTGTTTCTGCATTTCTTTTAGAGTATCAGTGCAGGTCACCCAACAATCATTCATTATCAGGAGGAACTTATGTAATTATGAGACCTAGAGTGACAAAACCACAAGCCTGCCTAGTGCTCTATTCACCGTGACAAAGAGTTAACTGTGGCCACTTATCTGTGGCCAGATTATAGTTTACAAAATCACATGACTGTGGAATTATTTAGTGTACGGATGTATTATCAGCCTAAAGATTAAAGGGGAACTAAACCCACACTAAACTAAACCCACTAAACCCGCCACGCGCGAGAGTGATGTCATGATGCGTGCGACGTGAAAGTAGCGAGCGCACAGTGCAGTTTGTGCGTGACGTCATCACGCCACGCATGCTTGTATTAGCGCGTGCAGGGTGATGGCATTACGTGTGCACTATGTCGCACGCGTCATGACATCACTTGCGCGAGTGACGGGTGGCGCGCGCATGCACGGATCGAACTCGCACAGAATATTTAGACACAAGTTTGAAACGAGGTCCAGAAAGTCTCGGGGGGTGGAGCTTACCGGACTTCATTCATGTTCCAAGATGGCCAGCACTTTTCAAGGGCTCAGGTAGGCTCTGAAGGGACCTAAAAAAAAAGGGGGGGGGGAAGGTTAGTTAGGGATTCAGCTACCATTTAAACTGTATTTGTTGTTTTTTTTTTATCCTTATCCTTTAAGGGAAGACATGCAACAATACATGTTTCTCAGAGTAAGAGCTACTTACGGTATATTAAGTTATTTAAAGATTAAGATGAGGCAAAGTCATTTTTTTCTTTATAGTTGCCCTTTATGTATTTTTCGGACAGGTTCCATGATTCCACAATATTCCATAATAAGCACTACAGTTGTAGTCTAGGAAGTCATTATTAAGTCATATTTTAATGATCACTTACCTGGTTGACTAATTCAAGCCATTGCAAATCTTTCTTTTACTTTGATCATGGTTTGCAACATTGGCCCTTAAAGCTTCAGGCTGAGGCGACACTGTTGCTGGAAATGAGAACGCATGCAATTGTGCAAAAAAATGCAGATTGCATGTGAAGCGTCTGGCAGCGCACTAGTGTGGACCACTAGTGGGCTCTTTTTATAGCACGATCGGATCATGCATAAAAGTGCACTAGTGTGGATATAGCGCGATTGGATCATGCATATAAGCGCACTAGTGTGGATATAGCGCAATCGGATCATGCATAAAAGTGCACTAGTGCGGATATAGCGCGATTGGATCATGCATAAAAGTGCACTAGTGTGGATATAGCGCAATATAGCGCAATCGGATCATGCATAAAAGCGCACTAGTGTGGATATAGTGCGATTGGATCATGCATAAAAGCGCACTAGTGTGGATATAGCGCGATATAGCACAATCGGATCATGCATAAAAGCGCACTAGTGTGGATATAGTGCGATTGGATCATGCATAAAAGCGCACTAGTGTGGATATAGCGCGATATACGCTCGGATCATGCATAAAAGCGCACTAGGTGTGATATACGCAATTTCTATAGCAAAAAAAAATTTAAAAAAAAATAATAAAAAACATTATTAATACATAATACACAAGCTCCTCTCTCCCTCTCCCCCTCGTCCCCCCACACTTCCCCCCCTCCTACCCACCCCACTCTCTCTTCTCCCCTCCTCCCCCCCCCCCCCCTCTTCTCTTCTCCTCTCCCCCCCCGCCTCCCTCCCCCTTTCCCTCCCTTCCCCCCAGTCCTTCCCCCCTTTTTTCTCCCCCCAGCCCCCGTCTCCCCCCTCTCTTTCCCCCCCCTTTTTTTTTCTTTCTACTGTACTCCCCCTTTTTCTCCCTTCACTTCCCCCCCCCATAACACCCCCTTTTTAAAACCCTCCCCCTTTTCCTCCTCAACCCCCCCCTCTCCGCTTTCCCCCCCCCCCTTCCCCCACTCCCCACCCCCTTCCAGTCCCTCCCCCCTCTTTTTTTCCCCTTTCACACCCCCCCTCCACCCCCCCCGGACGCGCGCTAGCACAATCGGATCAATGCATAAAAGCGGCACTAGTGTGGATTAGTGCGATTGGGATCATGCTCAAAGCCACTAAGTGTGGATATAGCGCGATATACACGATCGTATCAGCAATAAAGCGCACTAGTGGTGGAATATGCGCGATATGCACAACGGGATCATGCATAAAAGCGCACTAGTGTGGATATAGCGCAATATAACACAATCAGATCATGCATAAATGCACACTAGCGTGGATATAGCGCGATTGGATCATGTATAAAAGCGCACTAGTGTGGCCCTCAGTGGGAAAAATACAGTAAAACTAATTTTAAATAAAAATGAATATATTAATCTGCCATTTAGGGTGCATCTATTTTGAACTTTGCATGGACACCATGATAGCACAGAAATGTCTGTGTCCATGACCCACTATGTATGTTTAAGTTCACTTACCAGATGCAGATTGGATGTGATTTCCATTCCCATAACCAGAATGGGGAATTGGAGCACACAAGGAACTGCAAGTAAACTGCACCAAAGAACTGCAAGGTTTTTTTATACACAGCGGGTGGGACCTTATACTTACAAATCATTTTACTATTTGCATCAGACCATTTCTGTCTTTAGTAGAGATGGAACTGAACCTGGTTCCAAAGTGGATTTTATGGATCTGCCAAACTCAGAATTGGCACTGGGCCTTTACTTGGAGACAGGGCCCCACAATTACAGCAAATACGGTATCTACACCTTCTTGCTACCCCCTGTGCATCACTGTCTGCTGACAGTTTCTCTTTGGCACAAGTTAAAATATGATTTTTTTCCCCGATCCAATAAAACATTAAATATAATTCATCTGTGTTGAAAACAGTGTGAAACGTATCTTACTTACACACCCTAGACACATTAAATATCCTCAGCCCAAGAAATTCCTTGGAGATAAGATTGTTGTCAGGACAGATGTGTAGAATGAGAGAATACAAGATACCTGCATTGTGTATCCTTGAATAACCCACACATGTAAATCACACGGCTTTTACCCCAGTCTCATTTAGGGCTAGGCCACACTAGCGCGTTTTTCATGTGATTGCGCATGCATTTTCCTTAACGTTGCAATTGCGGCATCGCACCAAAAATGCGCGTTTTCTGGTGCGATGCAATTGCGATTTGCGGTCTGCATTTTCGAGCAATCTTTCTAAAGAAAAAACACATGTGCAAACACATCAAAACTGCTCACGAAATTGCATGCGATTCCGCATGCCCGTGCCCTTACTGTTGGAACAGTACGGGGCCTTGTTTCTAAGGGAGGAGACATAATTGACCATGAAACACGCTGTGCTGGGACCATGATGGCTGGTTGCATATAGAAGATTCCTGGGTACTATAATGACTGGGGGTCCATAGTGTTTGTTTCATTCTTTATAGAACACTGTCATCTAGTGACCACAGTTTGTGATGTGGAAACTCCTAAACCTGGACTAACAATACTGCAACGCCTTTCCAATGGTAAATAGGCAGGTGGAATTATTTAGACTGATTCAGACACTGGGCAATGTTGACGTTTATGGCTCGTCCTTTGCTCAGTACTTCCAATCTTCCAATAAACAATCATTGTCTTTAGGTGCAATAGGTAAAACATATAGATCCTACTGTTATCTAGAATATGGATTCTAGAGTTGTAACTGGGTCAACTGATCATTTCTGAGCCCTAAACATTGGGGATAATCTGGTTCTGTGTAGTAACATCATTATACCTTTATAATTTATTTTGTATATATATTGAGTAATCCCCACTATAAACAATGATAAATTCAGTGCTCAAACCCCTTTAAACATCTCCTTAAGTCATATACAGCATGTAAAGATATATAATATATAAGGCTCTGGCATTTCAATGGGGAGGTGCAGTGGCGAGGATCTATATTACAATCACTCAGTGATGTCACTGAGTGACTTCCTGTATTCTACTGCCCCTCCCACTGTGTCCCTCTCCCTGTATTATTCATTTATTTAGGAATCCCTGTTTATTCTTGACATACAATGTTCAGTCCTTCTTTATCTTTTCAATAGGAACGGTAATTAACTATTTATACATTAAAGGACCTGTAAACTCCAATATTTTTTAAAAATGACTAAGTGCCATTCGTTTCTATTATTCACAGGGAGGTGAGAAAGCTTATTCTCACCTCCCTGTGAATAATAGGACGCTCGGGGGACCAGGAACTTACCTTACCCGCCGCTCCACTCGCAGCCGCTCAGTCTCTGAACAGCTGTTCTGTCCCGATCGCGCACCCTATCTTTTGAATTGGCGCGCATGCGCCTAAGATAGGGCGCGTGGTCGGGACAGACTGTTCAGAGACTGAGCGGCTGCGAGTGGAGCGGTGGTAAGGTAAGTTCCTGTCCCCCGATCGTCCTTTTATTCACAGGGAGGTGGAAATAAGCGTTCTCACCTCCCTGTGAATAATGAAACGAATGGCACTTATGTCATTTTAAATTTAGTGGTCCTTTAATATAAATATTATTATAAAAAATAATATTTATAATAATTAGCTAACTACAGTGTAATATAAGGAGATTAGGCCACCTCGGGGGTTCCATGACCTGTATAAAAGCACTCGGCCTGCGGCCTCGTGCTTCTATATGGTCATGGAACTCCTCGTGGCATAATCTCCTTATATTACACTGTGTAGGTAGTGTATTATCCCTTATATACAGCACTCAAACTAAATATGGAGTGACCCGGATGCACATATGCCCCAGGTCCTTCGCTACCTTGAATACCAATCCGTGTTGGTGGAGATGACTTTTGGAGACACACAAGTACACAGAGCGTTAACTCACCTCCGTGTATCTGTGGTACGGGTGCTGCCTGCCTCAGACCCTTCGCTACTGGTCCGCAGTACTCTGATCCAAAACCAAAGGAGCTGAGATGCACACCGGAACGCCATACACATGTGACTCATCAATACAAAAGACTTTATTCAAACATGTGACATCATAAACAAGACCTTCTTATATTGATTAATGACTATTCATGCAAGGATAAATCACACAACACAGTGTAACATTTTCTTCCTGTGAAGACATTGCCTACTACCAGAGAGCCCTAATTAAACTATAGGAGCAGGATACAGTGGCAAGAGCAGGATTTTCAGGGGAGGGATTTCTGAAAGAGAAATCATGGGCAGCGTTGAGCGCATCACATCACGATTCTAGCCCCGCACACCCCTTTTTAAAGGTCATTCCGGTGTTAAAGAATACTTTATTTATATTTTCCTTGCCCCTAGATTTTTGCTTTTTGAGTAATGCTCTCCTTTCTTTTAAAAGACAAGAATATAAGATGTCACCAAGGAATTCCATGTAACAGTACCATTTAACAGTATGAGGCGTAGATATATAAAGTATTTCAAAATGCAAAAAAAAATTCCAATCCTTTGTTACAATTGCAAACCTCACTATTGTAAAAACCTTGTTCCTTTCTGGGGTCCAGCTCATGTTAATACTGGTGAATACTGCTAGGACACTATTCGGAAACAGAGGTAATAATGGTGCTTTACAGGTACTAAAGCTGAAATATCTGAATAATCTACAAAAAGAAAGTAAAATCTGTGGCACTCAACAACTAGTCAAAAAATGTATAAAAACCCTTTATTGTGATTAACCATGGGCTGTACAATATAAAATCACTTAAAAACATGAAACCCCACAATAAAGGGTTTTTATAAATTTTTTGGCCACAGGTTTTTCTTTCTTTTTGTAGATTATTCATGTTAATACTAGTATCAGGACAATAACATAAGACTGATACATTTCCATTTGTGCAACTGTGTGGTCTCTATCATTGTCTATGTGATCAGTTCAACACCTGTTTGCAAACAAGTAACACTTACCGTAATTTTCACATCTGTATCTTGGCTCCCATTGTTTTAATCCCCTTTAAGAATGACACTCCATATACTTTCTGAGTGCCAGAACTGCATATCCCATATCCTATGGGATATTGGACCAACTTCTCATTTGCCAAAATTTACAAATCTGTGTCTATGGAAACAATTCAGTTATGTTTGCTGAATTGTAATAGATGGCCCAAATGGCTAAAACCCCAGAGTATAACATAACAATTTTTTTACGCCAGCAGGTCCTTGTATAAAATGAAAATAAAATGAACCTGGGGTAGGGAGGTAGGACTGATTATTCCTACCTGCATATATTGTTTAATTGAGGAGCACAGGCACATCCAGTTTTTATCTGCCAGGTTAGTGTCCTGAAGCCCTGAGGAAGCCTGGCAGAAGCAGTTTACTTTGTGCTGGCACTCCTCACAGAAACAATATTGGGAGGTAGGAATAAAATATCCTACATCTCTGCTCCAGGTACTTTTCATTTTAACTATTTAAAAAAAAAAATTAATATGCACAGAAGTTTTACTTTAAATGTAAAGTTAAAATGGGAAAGAAATGCGTTTTAAATTTGTTTGTTGTCACCTGGTTTGAAATGTATTTACTTAATGTGTGTCAGCGCTCAAATGAGGGTGTGGAATGGGAAAGATTCATTCAGCAATAGATAAGGTAATGCGCAAGGATTAAAACTTTGATTCCTGGCCAGGAAAAGACTGAATTGTTTGCCATAGAACATACAGCAAAAAAGAAAATGCTAAGAAGCTGCAAAAGAAACAAGAAAAGAGATGATCAATGCACATTCCTGGGCCCCATATATAATATCTGTGCTAGTGCAAACAGTAAAAACATGGGGGGTTTAGTTTTTTTTTTATGCATAAAAGGGAAAAGCCTTCCAACCACGTCAAGGTAACCCCAGTATGGAAGGTCCTAACAAATTACCTTGGGCCATTTAGGTAATGACCTGACACCCTCTGATTGGTTGCATTTTCCTGGGAATATTGTCTTCCTGACCTTGCATTGGATTAGTGTTAAATGTATGTATGTATGTATGTATAGTTTATTTATAAAGCGCCACTTGGGGACGCATCGCTGTACAGTAACAAAATACAATAAAGTCAATAAAGTCATACAAGGGGGATAAATACATAGATAGTTCAGTACATAAATATATAAATTATATAAATAGAAGTGCTAGAGCTTTGCCACAAGAGGAAAGGAGGTCCCTGCCCTGTAGAGCTTGCAATCTAGTTAGGTGGGTAACATACAGATACAATGGAGTGGGTATAAGTGCTGGAGTGAGACGTATGCAGTGCAAGTAATACAATCATATACTGTGCTGGTTACTATCACACGCTGTTCAGAAAGTCCTGTGAGACGGACAAAACGCGTCCGGCTTTTTTAATTGCTCCTGAGTTTCTTCAATGACCTAGGATGGGCTGGAAGGGCTGAGTATCTTACTGTGCCATTGTGCCTTACTTTATGTGTTTGGTTTATGTTACGCCACTGGTCTAGTGATTCTCTCCTGTCTCTATACCTAAATTATGGAGTCAATACTACGTAGCTAGCTAGAGTGGGGTATTTACCTTTATTTTGTATCCATTAGGCTACTATATATTGTTTGATATATACACTGTTAATGTTGTATTTTTCAGTTATTATATACATGCATTAGGTGTATAATTGAGTGAGAGTGTGATATACCAGTATATCAGCCAGACTATATTTCATATTATATGTATACTTGTTGGTCTTGAACTTACACAGGATGTGTTTTTAATGGGGTATTTATTTGCACTGTTGAATATTTTACTTGCCTATTCTGGCATCCTATTTGTACGCAAAATAAAGATTTAGGATTTTTACCATACATATATATTCATTTTGGACATATATATTCATTTTGGACTCTGTTCCTTCCTAGATATATAAGGGTGTGCCCTAATTAGTACTGCAGCTTTCTTTCTCATGTGTTTCTGGTTACCAGATAGGTAGGATATAAGGATAGATTTAAACCTGCTGGTTGAGGTTTCTTGACATAGAGAAAGGAGAATAGAATTCCAGAGGATGGGAGCCCCAAAGAGAAAGGTTTAAGGCGAGAGGAAGCAGTACGAGTGGGGGGTCTGTACAGGAGCTGGTTCTGTGATGAGCGGAGGGTACGGGCAGGAACATATGGGGACACTAGCGAGGAAATATAAGGAGGAGCAGCAGAGCGAAGGGATTTAAATGTTAGGAGAAGGATTTTATGTACAATGCACTGTTTAACGGGGAGCCAGGTCGTTGTCCGGTACAGAGGAGATTTGGGATGCTATTTATTAGAGAGCAAAACAATACGTGTGGCAGAGTTAAATATTGACTGAGGGCGAGAGAGGTGGGAAGCAGGAAGACAAGTAGTAGGTTACAATAGTCCAGGCGTGATAGGATAAGAGCATGCATAAGCATAGCGGTGGTTGGGAGAGAAAGGAACCTGCAGATTTTCATTATGCTGCGAAGGAAAAAGCAGCAGGTTTTCGCTAGAGATGGACTAGAACTCGAACTCGAACCTGAGTTCGAGCCGAACTATTTGAATTCGAACGAATTCGGACTTCTAGAACTATCCCGGACCCGGATTTTCGATATCGAATTTTCGACCGTTCGAAATGTGCGAGTAAAATGCCTATTATACCTATACGCGAGCATCGAATCCGCGAGTAAAGGATCCATTAAAACCTATACGCGAGCATCGAATCTGCGAGTAAAATGTCTATGGGATTTAGGCCCAAACGCGAGCATAGAATCCGCTAGTAAAGTGTCCATTAAAACCTATACGCGAGCATTGAACCCGCGAGTAAAATTTCCATGGTATCTAGGCGCGAACATTGAATCTACGAGTAAAGTGTCCATTAAAGCCTATACGCGAGCATCGAATCCGCAAGTAAAATGTACATGGTACCTAGGCGCAAACAAGCTTGAAAATAGTGCGAGTGAGAGTAAAATTGATTTTTCAAATGTCCTGGATATTGGAACATGTTCCCCAGACCATTTCCCAGGTCCCACAGCCATTTACATTAAGTTACCACTGATATTTTAATTGTATTTCATTAGAACTTTTCGAACTATTTGACTCCCATTGACTTTAAAGTGGTCCGTTTTCGAACTTTTGAACTTTCCATATAGTTCGAAAGTTAGAAAACGGACCGAACTTTCGAAAGTTTGGCAATCTCTAGTAGAGACTTTACGGAAACAATCGGATCACTGATACTCCCTCGTTTAGTGTTTTCCCATGACGCCTTTTCAGCCATCAGACACGTTCGGATCTATGGGTCTGGTGCAAAGATTTGTCCATCCTGAAGATTTGATCAGCAATAGAGGATTCTGGGAAGGATAGGTGGAGATGGAACCTCCAAATGCTTCAATTATTATTCAATTACTTTATAAGGTTCCCGCGGGGAATCATCTTTGTTAAAATAATTATTAGACTTTAGTTATCCTTTAAGATGCAAATTTCCCCCCATTAAGATAAAAATGATCTAGAGACAGGAATCCACAGAATGAAGGATGCGTTTGATTGGTCGATATATATAAAATATTCCCCGTGCTGTAAACGTCTCTTTAAGTCATCATAATGAACGTGCGGGGTGACAAAACAATCAATACAATATCCAAGACTCATTACTCAATGGTACAAAGGTTTATCTAGGAAGGATCAGTCCGCAGCCCTCAAGGCTACATTGAAATACAATTCCCTCAACTGTCAGGGGATTCTGGGATGTGTAGTTTAATAACAGCTGGATGGTGCATGAAGCATCGTTGTGGCATAGGATGGCCTTCTGGGTATTTAACAAACTATTCTTTTCCTTCCAAAATGTGACAGCAATGATCGCTAGCCTGCCTGACCGGTCACATCAGATAAACCAGAAGCCTTTCAGATGTTGAAAAACTACAGCATTCCCCAACTGCCCTGCAGTATAAGTTGAAATATCCAGTCCCAGAATGCAGTATGCAGTTTAAATACTCCTAGGGCTATGCACGGAGAGTCGGTATCGCTCTCTATTGCTTCCTCTAGGCAATGCACTGAGCCGATAGCGGCTCCCAATGGGGTTTACCATCTAAAGATTCTGTCTTAAAGAGACGTTATTGGCTCGGTACATTTATTCCGCAACACGTTTTTTTTTTTACCCCCGCAACCGTCATTAGTTATGTCTTAAAGTCACATTAACCCTTGGAACAAGCACTCGTTACGGAATAAAACACTGTTATATTCTACAGGGCATCGTTCATCGCTTAATGATGGGGAACCAGAGAAAGATTCCATAACAGAACCAACAGAATGAGGACAGACAATATTCGTGGGTCTTCCTGTCTCCAGTGATCGCACACAGCTGATTGGC
The DNA here is from genome assembly GCA_019447015.1 of Hymenochirus boettgeri. Lineage (NCBI taxonomy): Eukaryota > Metazoa > Chordata > Amphibia > Anura > Pipidae > Hymenochirus > Hymenochirus boettgeri. Next base: position 192,416,494 of record CM033475.1, read on the forward strand.
TGAGGATACCCAACTGCGACAGTTATTAGTCTATGGTCGTGCGTGTATGCGTCCATCGCCTGTTCAGGACCCATCCTTTTAATATTAAGACTAAAATTCATTTATCATATAGCATAGAAACTGTAGATTAAACTATATATAAACATTATTATAATGCAGGAAGATCTTTCACTTAAATAAACAGACCAATCATCTTACACCACCTCCCCTTAGCACAGACGGATACAAAGTAGCTAATGGAAGCAAACTGAGCATGTCCTGGGCCATAAAACAAGAGAGGGGGTGGACACTGGGGGGCCAGGTCTACTGGGAAGGAAGACACATTTTTTTCATGGTTTAAATTGCCGATGTCAAGGTCATAAATCAGGGTGGAAAAACAGATTTTTTTTCCTTTCAACTCAATGAGTATTTTTGTCCAGATGTTGCAGTGAAACTCTGTTTACGTTTTTTATTTTGCCTTTGACCTTCAAGCACCCATTCCCCAAACAGTCTGAGTTTAACGCAACTCTGATACATGTACTGAAGCCTCATCAAATACAGATCCTCTTCCTTCCACTTCTGTATTTCAGTTTACAAAAGCGCATCCTAAAAAAGGTCAAGGCAATTCAGGGACAGATAAGCCCCGGAGCACAGAGATGTCCCAAGAGACAAACATTTAGTCTGTCTCCAAGAAGAAGCATTATTTAGGGCTAGGCCACACTGCTGCGATTTTTGTGCGTTTGCACTTGTGTTTTTTTCAGATCATTGAAAGCGCGGCAACGCACCGAAAACACGCGTTTTCGGGTGCGTTGCGATTGCGATTTGCGTTCCGCATTTTTAATCGCAATTGCATGCATTTTCCTATATCTAATAAAGAAACCGCATGCGCAAACACAACAAAACCGCACATGAAATCGCATGCGTTTCCGTGTGCAATTGTGTTTGCGTTGCAGTGTGGCCGTGCCCTTACAACCTGGAAAATATGTAGCAAGGATCCAGGCTGTACAAACTAATCTGAAAATCTCCTGCAGTTGACAGTATCTGAAAACACCATGAAAGGGATTTATAGGAACAGGCTCACCAGCTGTTGCTAAACCTAAGCTATAAGTTTTCTGAGGATGCTGGGAATTGTTGCCTGTCAAATTGTACAGATGCACAATTCATTACAAACAAAGCAATGATAGTAGGTACAATGTCACATTGAGGATGCTGGGAGTTTAAGGGCAGCAAGTTTAAACAAAAACCAAACCAAACCCCTACCAATAGTAGAGTAGCCAGGGATAAAATTGGTAATCTCTGGGCTACCATCACTGGTCTGGTCTAGAACCACCTCAGTCCAAGGCTTGTGCAATTAAATACGTAGAACTTGCATAGTGCATCCTGTGATTGGTCAGGCCCCAGGCCAAAGTGGGCAGAGCAGTTTAGACCAAAATTTGTAACTTTAAATTACCAATCTGGTCTCTCCCGTCATGTGACAATCCAATACAACTTCCAAAACGACAAATTACACATAGGGATCAGATTTCCATTCGTAGTCAGATCGAAAGGTTTGCCAAGAGCCCACTGTGTTTTATTTAAAGTCTAAATACTATTTAATAAATATATATTAATTCATTAAAGGGACGTGTTGGGGGTGCTACTACCACATGGAAGCGTGGTCTATCTTCCTGCAGAGAAGCAAAAGAGGGGCTGTGAGAGCACTCCTATGGCAACATTATTATAACATATAGTGGAAGTGCTACTGATCTGACCAAAACATGCAGGAAGAATGACCAAGCTTCCATGTGGTAGTAGCACCCCCAACACGTCCCTTTAATTGGAGGTCTTATGCCTTGAATACTAAGCATTGGATGGGAGGCCTTTTGCCTCCTTGTTAAAAGCCAGTAGGCGGGGGGAAGTGATTGCCTTTAATACTAATCCAATGCAAGGTCAGGGAGACAACCTTCCCAAGAAAATGCAACCAAGCAGGGAGTGTCAGTCCAGATAAAAGACCCAAGATAATTTTTTAGGACCTTCCATACTGGGGTTACCTTGACGTGGTTGGAAGGATTTTCACTTTTATGCATAAAATTGAAACTAAACCCCCCATGTTTTTAGTGTTTGCACTGGCATAGATATTATGATATATGGGGCCCAGGAATGTGCATTGATCATCTCTTTTCTTGTTTGTTCTAATGTTTTGGTCAGATCAGTAGCACTTCCACTATATGTTATAATAATGTTATAATAAAGCTGCAGAAGAACAATAATCATTGCAACATTTGCTGAATGTCAATTATGTAGTGTTAATTACACTACATGGCAGAAACTTTACCAATTGTCCAGAGCGCCAATCGTCATTGGTGCTTCTTGACCCTTTGGCATCTGAGCCAACAATTTTATATCTGCCCCTATATCATTCTGCATCATGAAGTGTGATACCGCAAAAAGTTGGACGTGGCTGTGGATGTGGTGGGCTGACTAACACTGTCTGGTGAACTGGAGGACTGACTTGATACTTGCAAGTGAACTGAAGGGCTTTCCTAACAGTGGATGCTGAACCCTACAGCCCTCCAGTTCAGCAGACACTGTAATGTCAGCCCTCTAGTTCAGCAGACACTGCAATGCCAACCCTCCAGTTCAGCAGACTTCTGCAAAGAAGAACGGGAAAGGCGGTTCTGGCAGGATTGGTCTAAAGCCGTGGGATTGCTTTGTCGGGTAAGTGAAATCTTTCTAGTGTATGGCCACCTTTAGAAGGGGGCATTGAGAGCAAGGTCTCTGTGTTTGCTGATGACACTAAACTATGCAGAGCTTTGAAAACTTCAAATGATGTGCAAGTGCTGCAAGCAGACCTAGATAGATTATCAAAGTGGGAAGCAGAGTGATTCAGTGTTGATACATGTGATAAATGGCTCTGTGCTTATTATTAAATATTATACTCCTTAAACCACTGGTAAGGCCTCATTAGTAATATGTGGTGCAGTTTTGTAATCCCATATACAAAGTTCAGAGAAGGGCAACTAAAATAATAAGGGGAATGGAGGGTCCTGAATATGCAGGCAGAATAGACAAGTTAGGGCTGTTTACATTGGAGAAGCGACGTTTGCGTGGGGATATGATAACCATATACAAATATATTAATGGCCCATACAATGAACTCTCTGGTGCATTGTTACTAATAGGTCATATCAGAGGACACGTGGACATCCTTTAAGGTGGAAGAAAAGAAGTTTCATCTTCAGGTTTGGAAAGGTTTCTTTACAGTGAGATAGGGGAAACTGTTGAACTGTCTTCCAGCACCTGTGGCAGTACTGTAAGCAGTGTAGCAGTAGTGTAAGCGAGGAGGGGGGGTGAGGGCGGTAAGAGGGCCCGCCACAACCTCTGTGAACAGCGTTTTTTAAACAGCTGATCGCGTGTGTGAAGGAAACATACGCATGATCAGCTGTTTAAAAGACCGGACCTGAACTTCCGGAACCAAACCGGAAGTTCGTGTCTGGTCTTTTAAACAGTTGATTGCGCATACGTTTCTAAAAATGTTTCTAAAACTAAAAAATTTTGAAAATTACTGGTATTAATACTTATACTGCAGTTATGGGTGATCCAGGGATACTTTCCAGTTGCCATTTGTCTGGAAGCAACCTCTCCCCCCCCCCCCTTTTTAACTGTTTTTTGCCTTCCTCTGGATCAACTGTTAGGTCAGTGCGTTTCCCTAAAAAATAAATTAATGTGAGATGTTGAACCTTATTGTTAAAGGGGAAGTTAAAAATATACACTTTAAAGTTTATTATATTAACGTCCCCTTTAACTATAAAGTGTATCATATTAACTTCACCTTTAACATTGGGGTACAAGATTAAATAATTTTTATTTACTGCATTTTTATTGGTTCTTTTATTGCAAATTCAAATTACATTATGCCTATCTGGTTCCTGCTTGGTTCTGTTTCTGTTTACCGCCTTAGCCAGTGGCCGTCAGCCAGCGGCGCTTTGGTTTTCTCGGGTATCCCCAGCCCCAGTACAGATACCTTGCACTCAAAGTCCACGGGCAAATGTGTCCGGTTAAGCACTTCTATGGTTCCAGCAAACGAGGACTTGTCTATTGGCGAAGCAAGTGGTGCTGAAGGGATTCTCAGGGACTATGGAGCGTTACACAAGGTTGGTCAACTATAAAGCAAATATCTAGATAAATCCATTTCACCTTTAGTTATTTTTTTCATGGTGAAGTTTAATAATTTACCACGGAAACTGAAATCTTCCGGCTATTTAACCAATGTGGGAAACGCCCTGCCAAGCGACCTGACAAAAACATCTGTCAAAGAGCAGAGACAACAATGTTATTGTACAGTTAACAGGTGATTCATGGGTTTGCTTATGAAAAGGTGCGATTTAATGAGCATCATGTTAAGATCCAAAAGAGAAAGACAGAATTTGTGTAAAGACAGACAAGCTTCCCAGTGTGTGAGATGTGCTAATCAGATGGATGCCAATTCGTCAGTGAGGAATGTATTCAAATTCATTCCTTTTTTTTCATTGCACACTGTCCATGATGTTTAAGTGGGATTACTGGTCTGTTACCTCCTCCAGAGACGTATTGGCATTGATATCAAGAAGGATTCCCACCCATCTGGTGTATTCCTGGTGGCTCAATAGATTAAGGCTGGTTACACACCAGCCGATATTTTTGGTCGGTCGGCCGATAATATCGTCTGGTGGGGGCCGTCCAGCTGCGACTGACTGTTCGTTCGGTCATCCGGATCGGACGAACAAACGATCAGACACGTCGGAAAATTCCGATCAATCGCGCGGTTCCCTATGGGACCACACGATCGATCGTCCGCAAATTCATCCGCGGCCGAATTTGCTGCTCATAGCGAGCACTCGGCCGTGACAAATAGTCCGGCCGTGTGTACCCAGCCTTAGAGGTTTGCAGCCTCATTTCCCCAAGGCTCTAGGTAAATCTCCCTGTGAAATTCAATATGAGATTTGCGCATGTGGGTAAATCCTGTTATATGGGCAAACCGCATATTGAATTAATTGTGCCAGCTGCGTGTGTGTCTTTTGCAATACCCGTGCAGCCAGCGCAATGAAGGGGTTAAAGTCATGGTAAACAATATTGAATCGGTTAGCAAGACTTTAGCCCCATAATAAAGTGCTACAGAAATGAGGCTGATGGGATTGTGAATCCTGATTGGGATGGGAATTTTGTGTTACTTATATGTGACCGAACAACTGGCTGTGATTTAACGCCATGTCCGTCTGATCAGGAGAAATGGACAACCAAAATCATGCAGGGAATACCCTTCCACCCTCCCCAACCGCTCTATTCATAATTTTAAATGCGCTTCCAATCACTACTTACACATCCTTGTTCCTGCACTGTTCTGGTCCGGTGCCCCTGCCCACCGGAACTGCAAGCAGGGGGCTGGACCGGCAGCCATGGCTGTGTTTGGCTGAGAGGCAGCCAATCACAGCCGCAGCTGCCTTCAATGACGAACAGCTCTGGAATGAGGAGGTGTAAGTAGCAATTGGAATCGCTATTAAAGTTATGAATAGAGTGGTTGGGGGTGGGAGGGTATCCCCTGCATGGTGGCAAAAGCTTTAAGAGCTAGAAGACTGCCAGCCGCGGAGGGAGAGAGGGAGAGAGAGGGGGGAAAGGGCTCTACTGAGCATGCCTCAGACCTTGCTGAGGTTAGCAAGGATACAGGCACCGGATGAGTCTTGGGGGTGGACATGCCCTTTAAAAGTTCATATTTTATTCCATATTTTTTGCAAAGCTCCCAATCCAAGCCATAAACTGATGTTGTCTAAAGCGTTATAGGCCTCATCCTTAATCCAAGACATGACTATGATTATGGGCCATGAGGAAGCCTCCCATAATCTACATAGAGAGCAATCATTCAGCGTGACCCACACTTTGCAAGGTCATCAACTTTAGGCTGGTAACACAGTAAGTATCACTGTCAGTCAAAAGTATGCTCTAGTAACAATTAGCTGCAACTGATTGTGTGGTTCATGGGAGACTGCACGATTACCCATGGTTTATCATGTCTGATTGTCTGTTCCTAAGATCCAAATTTCTTCTTGGCCATAAAGATATAATTGATAAAAGCACAAGCAACATTATTTTGTTAAATTGGCTACTAAGCCTTTCTGCATGGCCTGAAGCCAATCCCATTCTCCCTGTGTGACATTAGCCCTGTAAGTCATTCCAACCTGGGTAAATGACCAAATGTTTATCTCATTTATCTCTAAAGGGATATTCTCTTCATTCCAAAGAAGGAAATATTGTTATAGTCAGTGCTGTTTACATTTGGAATTTGTAATGAATAGGCACTTCATGGAAGAGATTAGCATTCCTAATTAAACAGCTGTTGAATGAATATCTCTATACAGCCATGTGATGTGTAGTATCACAGAATATAACTGCAGATAACACATGTGCATGGCGTGTGGAATCTCTGGAATGCAGAGTAACCAGGGTAAGGATCTAATAAGTCCTCACACTGTGTCCTTTATAGAAATGGCCAAACTTTTTAAAGTTCGGTTCGTTTTTAAAATTCAGAACGGAAGTTCGATAGTTCGAAAATGGACCCATTAATGTCAATGGTGACAAGAAGGTTGAAAAGTTTGGATTAAATACTGTAAAAATTAGCAATGATAAACTTACTGTACATGGCTCTGGGACCTGAGTAACACGTATCACATATCACTAAAACTTGTTTAAATACCAACTTTCTCCACGATTGGGCTATTTTCAGGCTTCCGCAGTGAATTTTCAAGGGTTATTGAAATCAAATGCCATATTTGAGGGTTATTGCCTAATTTGACGGTTACCGAACGCCTCATTCGGGGGTTATGAAGCGATAAAGTCAAGAGTTATCATCAATTTGAGGGTTACTGAAATCGAATGCCATATTTGGGGGTTATTGCCTAATTTGTGGGATACTAAACTTGGCATTCAAGGGTTATGAAACGATAAAGTTGAGGGTTATCGTTGATTTCAAGGGTAACCGAAAGCCACATTGGAGGGTTATGGAGCAGTAAAGTTGAGGGTTCTCGAATGCCGCATTCTAGAGTTTTGGAGTGATAAAGTTGAAGGATATCGTTTTGAACGTTCGAAGAGTTGGGAAAGTTTAAAATCTGGAATAGTTCGAATAGTTTGGGTTTGTTCGAACTATTAAAGTTCTGGGCAAACTCGGGTTTGAGTTCGAGGTCTAGTCCATGTATACTCCTTTCCCCAACAGCAGTAAAATTCACTTAAACTTTACCTCTGCACTCTGGTCCATTCCTCCCCTCTGCCTCAGTCAGTGACAGTCTGCGATGTAGCCAATGCAGAGCATTGTGTCTTGTGTTGTGTCTTTCCATTGGCTACATAGTAGACTGCGGAAGAGGACCAGAACAGAGACGGAAACTTTACAGCTGTTAGTTAAAGTACCCAAGGGTGAGGACAAAGTGGTTTAGTTCCTCAGCCTGTGTACTATTCAGCTATGGAAGAAAAGGAACGAGAAGGATGTGAGTATAATTGTAATTTAAGGATGCAGGTTCTACTTGGTATTCCCTTATTAGGGTCACTTTTAGAACTCCTGTCTGGAATTAACCAACATCTGCGTTCTATAGATGAGAACGTCATTATGTTCACAACACAATAAATGTATTCTTCATCTCTGAATAGCTAAATGTTGCTGGCACAACACAATTATGACCTTTATATCTGTACGTATTACAGCATTATGCTTCTTGGTATTAATAGGTAAAGATCACAACAGATGATCAAACAGTGGTGTAGGCTCTACAGTCACTAGATCCAGAAGCAAGGTAGAAGATACAATATAACCTTTAATGAGACTTTAGAAACGATAATAGCAAGCCTATAACTGTCTCAGGACAGGTGACTAAGTCACTGTGATAAAATTTGTCAAAGTTATTTTTGAAAATCTCTAGTAGGGAGGTCACCAATATCAACTGTGAAAAAAGCAGTCATAACGAAATGGTCAGACATATAATAATCTACTCTGTGATTGGACGGTACAGCATCAGCCTATCACATATAGTGGGCATCAGCTCTTATAGTCAATGACTCCCCTCCTGTTAAGCTTCTGGCCCTTTTTAATTGCTCATACAAGGCAAGACGGGGCCATATTAAAAAATTCCCAGTTTCTGTTATTACTGATATAGCAGCTGTCTTTATAATGAATGAAGCATCTGTATTACTGGCCAATATCGGTTGTGTTCAGCTGTGTGATTGCTATATGACCTTAAAGACTGCAGAGCCCATCTATTGCCAATACTGCACAGTTGCAAAATATCATGCAGTATGAGTATTTTGCATTCTAACTTTGTAACATACAGATGACTTTGTGAATAGGCAATGCTAGTTTGTATTGTACAAAGGTGGATACTGTGCCGTTATTAATATAGTGGATAATGCACCCACAACTGTAAATTATAAGGATATTAGAAGTCACCGAGGAGTTCCATGACCATATAAAAGTACGAGGCCGCAGGCCGAGTACCTTTTATACAGGGCACGGAACTCCAAGGTGACTTCTAATATAATTATAATTTACAGTTGGGGGTGCATTATTTATTATAACCTACCCCTTTTTGGCTTCTGGTTTCTTCTCCTCCTGGAACTGTAAGATTATAAGGCTATAATCTTACAGTTCCTCCCATAGAAATCCACCACAGGGGTAGGTTATATGCCCCATAATGTCAAGTTTTTACATGTATGTTTAAATTGAACAAGTGGTTAGAGACGTGTATGTTCAAACACGTCTCTAACCACTTGTTCAATTGGTACTTTAAATACCTAAGAGAAAAAGTTAAATCAATTTGAAGCAACCAATCAGGTTGCTGCATATTAAGTGTGGACAAACTTTTGCACCACTATGCCTTATAAAATATATTGCTGATTTCACAATGGAATGAATGACAGATAATTATTCCAACCTGGTCTCTCTAAACTGTGCGGTTAACATGGGCAGGAATCTGTCTAGGTTGAAGATTTTCAGACGTCGACATTCCATTCCTTAAACACAGGTCTAAACAACTCAGCTCATTAAAATAAATTATTTTAGAGAAAAAAGAATTTTAGTGAAAGTTGCAAAAAGTGAGTTTATTAGTGTCACCTGCATTTCCCAGCACAGTAACTATCAGACAGGACCAACCAGGGGCATAGCTACTAGGGGTGCAGGGGATGCGACCGCACCAGGGCCCTTGGCCAAGAAGGGGCCCCATTTTGTGCTAAGGTTCCAAAACTATAAGTCTGTGTGCCAACTGTTTTACCAGTGGTCTGTGTACAAAGCATTTTTACCATTATCAGTGTGCCAAGCATTTAACCAGTGCCTGGCTGTGTTCGGTGCCAGTTTCTCAACCAGTTTATCAGGGTCTGCATGCCAAGCATTTAACAAGTCTTTGTGCCAACTATTTTACCAGTGGTTATATACAAAGCATTTTGCCAATGATTATTTGGTTTGCGGTGCTGATTTGTGTTTGCGGCAGTGTTGGGGGGCCCATGCCCAAATTTTGCATCAGGGCCCATAAGTCTGTAGCTACCCCACTGGGACCAATGTGTGTGTTCTGTGTATTTGTACAGGGTGGCACAGTATGAAGGTGGGAGTTATTAGGCTGTACACATCATTAAAGGAGGAGTCCAACGTAAAGCAGTTTCTCCTTACTTAAAGGTCAGGTACTGCTTATATATCACTTGCCTTCTGTGTAACTTAATATATTCCAGTACGGAATACGGGTTCTGTAAAAAAAATTATTTTGATGTATCTGTATACCATTTGGTTCTCTTTAAAAAGCTAACATCTAATTGGTCGCTGCAAACTTTTATTGTATCAGCGAATGAATTTCTTCTGCGTCAGTCTGGTATAATTTGTATCTATGAATTCTCTATCTTACACTATTTATAGACTTTATTTCAAAGGCGTTGACTGCTTTCCTAATCTGCTGTGAATAGTCATCATGTCAGGAATGCACAGTCATTCTTCTTATGTCACACACACTGTACATCATGATACAGACCGACCTGGAAATGTTTACAGTCACAACACCTTGTTAAATCAGACGCACATTAAAACCATCACTATTCTTACAAATGTATCTATTTTGGGAAATCGTTGCTTAGTAAGATTATATTTGTTCATGTGTTTTCAGTATCATAGTTGCCTCTCATCATATATATATATATATATATATATATATATATATATATATTTCACCAGCTGAAATTTGTATTTAACTTTCACTTATTATTAATAATTATTATAATTAGCACCATTAACATAACCATTTGGAGGAACTGTTGTATTCACAATACGATCTTGTATTCCGATGGAGACTCCGAGTCCATAAACTATTATGGCTGCTATCGGGGACGCCCGAGTTTTTAATATGCAGATGTGATGTGATTTTTATATGTGATAAGAAATAAAGTTGAGGTTTTTGGATATATATATATATCACTTGTATGGCATTTGTTAGAATGTAAGGGGATGCAAGATTGATCACAGTTACATTAGGGTATAAGGGTATAGAGTTTTTTTTTAGGATCTTTTCCATATTTATTATATATTACAATTTTTTATTGTCTGGTCACAAGGAAGAAAGTGGGGATATGGAGCAATCAGTGATGATGTCACAATGTGGTGTTGCAGTATTATGACATCACGATACTTTGCAGGTTTTATAGGCACCGGGCTGGTGGGCGGTGTGATGTTATAGAAGAGCATTGTAACCTCCACCTACAGTAACTTCAACAAGAAGTTCAGCCAGATCTTCCACTTTTTATAACCTGCAGTTCTGCTTTAAAACCAAGTTTCGGTTTGAATCCGGGAATCATCTCTTATGGCGGAGTATTGTGGTGCTTATTCTGTTAACTGTGGTACCTGATCCCCATACTTCAGCTTGCAGGTGGTGAATGAATCAGGTAGGGTACATTGCACCAATTAAAGGAGAAGTACATCCTAAAAAACCCCACCCACCCAGAATAGCACACTTCCCACCTTTTTTCCATTTGTACATAAAACCAAACAGCTCAATTGTTAAAATTTAAATTGCCATGGATAGCCTACAACTTCCCCAAAAAGCCCTGTTGCCTCTAATCTCCTCTCCTGCAATCATGGCTGGGGCACTGGTATTGCTCATGAGGTAGGCGGCAGAGGTGGCAATCTTATGATAAAAGGACACCGTGCTCCTACATTCAGGGCCCTATCTACCATGAGACAGAGTGAGACATCTGTCTCAGGTGGCAACACTGCAATGAATAAGAAATGTGGCAGACAGACAGGAGTGAATTTCCCCCCCCTTGACCGGTGCAAGATGTGTGTGTCCGTGAATGCGTGGCCACAGGATGCTTCACCTCTGCTTATTAAGAGAGTCAGGACACACACCCTGCTGCTCAGTGCTCACCATAACGTACGGCTCCTAGACAAGGAAGGAAGTCAGTGGAAGTTGGAACCAGTTAAAACGCTCCCATAGTGCACAGCACTATTTATTCCTCTGAAGCTTCTCTCTTGTGTCAGCAAGTGATTAACAGTCCAGCAGCAGCCAATAGAGAGAGGGAGGGAGGGGCTGGTGTGGCACAGTGGCAGTGCGGATATTACAGAGAGAGCAGGCTGAGCAGATGCAGCAAAGTGGTGAATCTTCTCAGCATCTGTTGCCTTTGCCTTCTACTGTGATGGTGACACTGGGAGTTTTTTTGTGTGATAAGAAAAGTTCCTTCTCTGCGTGTCAGTGAGTTTCTGGGAGCCTTTGGGGTGGGGTGCTGGGTCTTGATGGGTGCACAGGCTATAAATAATAAAATAAAACCTGAAAGGAGCAATATGGCAGTGCCAACACAAGCTGTTGTACAAATGTAATATCTGTTTCCAGTCATTTACATTATTGATAATTGATTGCCTGAGGAAATGTTTAAATAACTATGTGATAGGAAGTTCAAAATTGTAAAATTTTCACCACACCCATAGACAAAACCACGCCCACCAAGCCACTTTAGCACGGCGGTGGTGAGCTTTGTGCGCCGCCCGGGAATAATCAAGGGCAGCATTCAAAAGTTTGGCTCAGGAAGCAAAATCTCTTGAAGTGCCCCTGCCTATATTCTTAAGCTGACTGTATAGTTTTTAGATGTACAGGAGACGATATGGGGGAGATTTCTCAGTAGACCACCTTGGCTGTGGCAGTGCCCCCTCCTTATTACAGCTAGTGCAGAACTGCTCCAGGATTATCTTATTGGTTGCAAACCTCTGGAATCCAGATAGCGTTGTGATGGCTTTACATGTGTGAAAATGCCATGTCATGCTTTACATGCCACCTTCTCCAGTGTGCCAGAACACTCTGATTAACCGATGGAAAGCAAGCAGTCTGCAACATGTCCTTTGGCTCTGCTCTCTCCTCTTTCCCTTTCCAAATATATTTCTGCTTTCTGCCATTCTACCCATTGTGGATGAGACTTTTATTTGAATTCATCTGTCATTAGCTGTCAAGATGCAAATTGTTCTGTAGCAAATTCCAATTCCAAAGCCATAGTGAAGTGTTCGGAAAAAAGCTATGGGTTACCTTGGTTCATATTTGGTCTGTTTTTTAATAACAGTTTGCACAGCACCAATCTGTGTAACATTCACACGTAATCTGGTGAGGACCTGTTATTACTCCACCCTGGGTACTTTAACGGAGAGGAGGAAAAAGAGTTGCATTTTAATACATAGAGCTGTCCTTTAAGGCTTGTAAGCTAGAATTTGATACTGTCTGGTATTAGCCCACTGACATCAACAAACTGCTGTAAGACATCCAATAAAATGGCCACCTAGTTTTTAGAAGTGTATGGCCCATTAACCTAAGTACGATTAGTGGGATGAGAAAAGGAGTCTTAGATGTTGGCTTGGTCATAAGAATTGCCATGAGATCCAAGCAGCCATCATAGGCAGGCTGCAAGAATCTTATATACAGCATAGAATTTGAGGGTTATGAAGAAGAAAAAAAATTCTTCCTGACTCCAAGTGGCAATCGGAAATTTTCCTGGATCAACTTTATGTATCAATACCAGTAACTTGCAACATTCCTTGTTTGCAGAAACTCATCCAGCCTTTTTAAAAACATATCCAATGAACCTGCTATCACCACAATTCCATAGTTTTACCGTTCTCAGTAAAAAAAAACCTTTCTGAACTTGAAGACTCAACTTCTTTATAAACTTCCACTTCAAGTCCAGTTGATCTAACTTAATACAACAGATATACCATGACCTGAATGAATGAGAACCTTCACAAACATATTCCTTATTCCTATTTATCCTGACTATGTAACCATTTCTAACTAGTTTTATTTTTGTACCTGAAGTTGTGCTCTCTAGGTTAATATCAATAATAAATTAAATAGAAAGCTGGTAAATGATAAGGGAAACACAATAAAGGCCAAAATAGCCAGGGAAAGTGTCTGTTCCTACCAACATGTATCAATAGAAATACATATAGAAATGAAATGTTGGCTAGTAGACTTGCTGGCAAGCTGACTACTGGACTTGCTGGCAGGCTGGCCTTTTATAATTCACATACTAGAACAATACAGCACAGTCTGTCTATCCCTAATAAAACTGCAAGCTCTTCTTTATGATATTGAAACCAGAAATGCAAATCATTTTATTTATGCAAATCATTTAATCATTTTATTCATACAAGGGGGTAAGAAATTGAAATTTTGTACATTAATAAGTATAGACATATACAAGTGTTTGAATCTAAGGACACGAGAAAAAAAGGATTACTTTGTAGAACTTACAGAAGGTTATATATATATATATATGGGGCAACGAGCTCCACCGACTAAGTGCCCATACAAGATTATCTCCCCCGAAACGGCCATGCATACACATCGAGCGTTGCGGGCCAGCACCAGCGATCGCATGTGTGTATGAAGCTTTATACAAATTAATGATAGTGTCAGAGTTGGTTATAGAGGAGAGAAGGTAGATGGTGTTAGTGCTGGAAGATCTATGGCTTTTCTTTTGTCTTTTTCTCTGATCTTCCTTTGGTTTCTTCTATCTTCTCCATTATGTACTTGGTTGGACTTTTGCCACCTTTTGGACCTTCTTCATGGGCCATCAGAGAAAATTTGAGACAAGTTGAGTAAACTGAGGTGTAGAATTTATGTTCCTGTCTGGCCTTCCCCAGAGCCCCTAATGTTGGGGATGTTACGTGGCAGACAAGAACCAGGTTTGCACATTTCACTTTTTCTACATAACTTTTCACATTTGGGAAGATTGTGCATTTAGCAATTCATTCAGCACTTGAAGCCTGTTTTCAAGATAGGCCATTCTCTCAACAATCAATAAACACTTCTTGCATAAAGGAGGACATTGTAGCTTTGGCTCTGGTTCCAATTCTTCTGGCTCTTCATCCTCATAGATTTTCTATAACTATACAAAAACCCCTTCTCCGATCATCTCCAAATCATCATATATGGCGGTGTGATCCTAACAAAATATAACAAAATCATTGTACAGGAATAATGTAATATAAAGGGGCAGGAAAAAAAATGGTACAATATAAACGCCTTGCAGACCAATTAGGGATAATCACATATATAAAATATCTTGATATTATACCTCTCCATTATATTCCTTCAAAATGAAAAAAAGATCAGTTTTAGGTATTTTAGCAAGACACCCTGTATTTATCAGATAAAAAAAGTTTCCCCACCCTATTTACAGAATATGTCATCATGTATTTGTATTAGGGCTCGTACGTACAGGCCAACCCCAGACAGATATTTCTGCCCAACAGACTGTCAGACAGAAAAAAGGAACTGTCAATATTAAGGGCCGATAGATCTTTTAATGCCTAATCACTAAGACTAACCAATCTAGTCTGAAAATGTTCAAGAGTGATTGGTCACATTGATAATTATGGATAATACTGACATCCCCCTGCAGTAGGATGTTTAACTATTGGCCAAATAAAAATTGCTGATTTTGCAACCAATTAAATAGTAAGAGAGATTGGGTTAGCATTTCGCTGTATCTAAGTTGTGTTGATAAAAAGAGCTTATGAAGAGGAGAAGGAAATAGTTTCTTTTTTTGCATTTAGCATTCTTTTTTAAAATCATAATGAATGGTGGATCCAAGGACAGCAGGGCCTATATGTAAGAAAAAGGTTTTACAGCAGAAAATTATGAATTGAAATAAAAAGTTATAAGATGAACATACGATAATACAGGGTAGATCCTTAAATGAATGGCTTTTATAAGACACTTGTCCATATCATGTAAAAGGATATTATAGAATTAGATTTATTTGTAATTCACTCTTAAGCCGGTTTTTAAAAAAATGTAACTTTCGCAAGATTTATTATGTAGGATTCCAATCTGCCCTTTGTTCTTAGATTTCTAGATTTTCTACTTACATCGGATGATGAAGTTTCTTTCTCGACGTTTGGCTGAAGATAAAAAAGAACAGTTATTATTTTCATATGAAAGCATCACCATTCAATATAAACATTAAAGAAGGAAGGTGCAGGTAGATATATGTATCCAGATATGGCCCAATTCCCTTCTATAGCAGGAAAAAGACTTACAATAGAAGATTTATTAGAAATTAAAAAGCCAGTCTGGTCTGATATTTCTCATTCCGTTTTCTTAAATAGAAACTTTGCTTGAGTTTTTCTTTAAAAAGATAATCTAAAGTAAAACTACACTACCAAAAGGAATATGTGACTTAAATAAATAGAAATCAATGGGGAAAGTATTGTTATATTGGATTATATATTATATCTATGTCTATATCTCGTGTCAAAGTCGACCTCGGTGCTTTGCTAAAGTAAAGAAAAAATGAACAGTTGTCAATTTCCATGTTATAAATAAACCGTGAGATTTTGGGGGGAATTAACAGACCCTCATATAAACCAGGGACCATGTGATACTGGGAGATTTGATTGGTTTATAAAGCATTTGAATTACTGAAGAAACGTTTCCATCTTCTATCCACAACCCAGTATGGAAAACCTCAAAGGAATCCTAATAACAGATTAGAAGAGGATGATAACAAATGCACTAATGGATAGAAATAATAGATTGAGAAGATTGATTGAGATACTTACTTCTGGTGTAAAAGGCCAAACTCCCATTCCATAAGTCGACCTCTGAGCTTTGCTAAAGTAAAGAAACAATGAACAGTTGTCAATTTCCCTGTTGTACATAAACCCTAAGATTTTGGGGGGAATTAACAGACCCTCATACAAACCAGGAACCATGTGATAAGGGGGGGAAACCATTATTGAATAGTTAAAGGAGAGGGGGGAGTTAGATTTCATATTTATAATAGCAACTGACATGGGCAGAAATGGAAATAGTAATAGGTTCTAGAAGTGTTCGTACTGGTTGATTTGATTGGTTTATAAAGCATTTGAATTACCGAAGAAACTTTTCCATCTTCTAGCTACAACCCAGTATGGAAAACCTCAAAGGAATCCTAAAGACAGAATAATAGAGAATTATAAGAAATGCACTAATGAATAGAAATAATAGATCTATTATAATGGATCCCTGACGCATCCAGGACCACCCAAATCCCAACCCTGGCCACTCTAGCCTTGGCTACAATAGGATCAATGGTGGTGGTCTAGGACAAAATGTGATTATCCCAGTGATATTGGCATGGTTGGGTTATGTATATAGCTGTTGCAGCTGTTGTCAGTCGGCATAAAATAATGTCTCAAGTAGAGATGGACTAGAACTTGAACCCAAGTTCGAGCTGAACTATTCGAATTCGAATGAATTCGGACTTCTCGAACTGTCCCGGACCCGTATTTTCGGACTTTAGATAAATATCGAATGTTCGACCTTTCGAATATGCGAGTAAAATGCCTATTATACCTATACGTGAGCATCGAATCCGCGAGTAAAGTGTCTATTAAAAACTATACGCGAGCATCAAATCCGCAAGTAAAGTGTCCATTAAAAACTATACGCGGGCATCAAATCCGCGAGTAAAGTGTCCATTAGAAACTATATGCGAGCATCGAATCCGCGAGTAAAGTGTCCATTAAAAACTATACGCGAGCATCAAATCCGCGAGTAAAGTGTCTATTAAAAACTATACGTGAGCATCGAATCCGCGAGTAAAGTGTCCATTAAAAACTATATGCGAGCATCGAATCCGCGAGTAAAGTGTCCATTAAAAACTATACGCGAGCATGAAATCCCGCGAGTAAAGTGTCTATTAAAAACTATACGTGAGATCGAATCCGCGAGTAAAGTGTCCATTAAAAACTATATGCGAGCATCGAATCCGCGAGTAAAGTGTCCATTAAAAACTATACGCGGGCATCAAATCCGCGAGTAAAGTGTCCATTAGAAACTATATGCGAGCATCGAATCCGCGAGTAAAGTGTCCATTAAAAACTATACGCGAGCATCGAATCCGCGAGTAAAGTGTCCATTAAAAACTATACGCGGGCATCAAATCCGCGAGTAAAGTGTCTATTAAAAACTATACGCGAGCATCGAATCCGCGAGTAAAGTGTCCATTAAAAACTATATGCGAGCATCGAATCCGCGAGTAAAGTGTCCATTAAAAACTATACGCGGGCATCAAATCCGCGAGTAAAGTGTCTATTAAAAACTATACGTGAGCATCGAATCCGCGAGTAAAGTGTCCATTAAAAACTATATGCGAGCATCGAATCCGCGAGTAAAGTGTCCATTAAAAACTATACGCGAGCATCAAATCCGCGAGTAAAGTGTCCATTAAAAACTATACGCGAGCATCGAATCCGCGAGTAAAGTGTCCATTAAAAACTATACGCGAGCATCGAATCTGCGAGTAAAATGCACATGATACCTAGGAGCGTACATCAAATGTTCAAACGCGAGAGCTCGAAAATAGTGCGAGTGAGTTTAAAATTGATTTTTCAAATGTCCTGGATATTAGAACATGTTCCCCAGACCATTTCCCAGGTCCCACAGCCATTTACATTAAGTTACCATTGATATTTTATTTGTATTTCATTAGAACTTTTCGAACTATTTGACTCCCATTGACTTTAATGGGTCCATGTTTGAACTTTCGAACTTTCCATATAGTTCGAAAGTTCGAAAACAGACCGAACTTTGGAAAGTTCGGCCATCTCTAGTCTCATGCTGGGTACACACCTTGCAATTCTATGTCCTGACTGACTGTTTGGCACTTGACCGGTTGGCTAAGGACTATCGGTCACGGAAAAAGTATCCGCAGCAGCTGTGATCGATCGTGCGGCCCATTGAAAAACTGAAAATTGCATAGTGTGTACGCAGCCTACAGGTATAAATTCTAAAGACTATGGGACAGGCCATACTATTAAATGCCTTGAGGTGTATTAGATATGGGAAAAATACTGCGATCTGTGCAATGTTGTGCAATCTGAGCGCAAGCAATTTGCAAAAAAATAGTGATCGCATGCTCTCCGGGAATCGGATCACAGTGCACCTAGTGTGGCCAGACCAAATTGTACTCCTCCACCGCCCTCCTCTCCATTAACTTTAACATTAGGATATCCAGGTAAATGTTATTATTCTTACAAAGCAAGGTATTTCACAACAGTCCTTAAACTTAGCTTGCAACCAGTGCTGAGCACAGGACCAATGCAGAAAAAATGAGTATGTACAGAAAAAGTACAATATGTAAACAAAAATGTATGTTTATGTCTCCATTCTGGTACAAAATATTTCTATTAGAAGAGGCCAGTACTCCAGACCCTGATACAGTGTTGCAGTATCGACAGGAAAAAAAAACAACAACTCGCAAATATATGCGTTCTTTATATATTTCATTATTGTGATGTTGTTGCTAATTTTCCAAACTTTGTGAAAGAAATAGATGTACTCTGTAGGATCTGTAGAATATTCATACTTAATTAAGACAAGAAAATAGCTTGGAAAAAGAACAGCCTGACGCATGTTTCTGCCTTGGCAGTCCTACCTTCAATCTAATTTGTCTTTGGTTCCTTAAATTCATTTTAGAAATGGTTTCAATATTGTCTTCAGCATCAACGAGTTTAGTTTGTAGCTTGGAAATGGTCTGGAACTTCTGGTTCACTTTGATGTCAAGGCTGTAAAACTGGACACTTAGGCAGTGGATTGCAGATTCTATAGAGCTTAGTCTGGACACTAGGAAAAGCAATAGAATATTCATTATTTTACAAATTGTGGTAATGTACCTAATTATCTCACCTGATGCTGGAATTCTAAACATTTCAATTGGCTGCTTTCTTTTACACCTCGAAAGTTCTTACATTTTGATAGGCCGGATGTTTGTTCTAGCCCTACCTGCTACAAACGTGATCACGCAGTAAAAAAGTAATTAAATAGTTTCATACACAGCCAGTAAAATAACATATCTTGGGTAGATTGTTGTAATTCCCTTAAATGAATTCCTTAAATAGGTTTTTATTACGTTCTGCAACTGAATAGCCGTGTATTGAGCTATTTTCATAAATGTATGAACAATAATTAATTATACAACTCCATCCCAAACATAATAATGCCATTATCCTTACAATGTATCTCTTTATCTTGGCAGAAAATAGAATTTATTCATAAGAAGCTTTACTTTTAACCTTTTAATCCTGCGATAATAGCAACCAACAAGTGTCATCTCTCGGCCATCTTTATCATCATGTGGACATGTTCTGACCCCATACTTCGTTTACCTGTTGTCTGAATCCCTGCATTTCCTGAAAGTACCGCTAATTAGTTTGGGCGACTATATACCCATTATTACACAAGCTCTACTCTACTTTGGTTAACAAGAAGGGATGGGATTGACCCAGTTTGTTACAAAAAAAAAAAGAATGCCGCACGTATTTCTGAAAACTCGACCCTCTATTAAGGGCTAGGACACACGCAGGTGTGTGCCTCCATGCAAGCTTCCATGTGCAGGCTCTGCTCTTCCGCAATTAGACCCTATCAAAGCACAACCAAAAATGAGATTGCATGATCTCTGATAGCACACAGAAACACAGAGCATGTAGTGGGGCTGCTCCCATAGGCTACTACATGCCTCAGCTCCCCCACACTAGCACATCCAAAAAGCCCTAAAAGTACCTTGGACCTGATCTGCTTGGTCCTCAAACCTGGGATTGCAACATTTTGGGAGAAATATAATTGACTAAAGGGCTGGTTTTGGTCTGACCCAATGCATTTGACTTGGCCAATGGAAAGAAAGATACATCTTTCTATTGATTGCGCCCTGCACACACCGAAGGGTACGGGGTAAACCAGATCTCAACTTTCAGTAAGAATCTCTCCCAAACTATTGCAAATGGTTATGGGAAGGGAAGAGGTGAGTTTAATGGGTTCAGTTTTCAATTAAGAAAGGTGGAAATGCTTTATAAATACCAAGAAAAATTTGCACTTAGTGAATAATATTCTGCCTCCACCTTTTCTTCTGTGGCACCTGGGCTTTGGGACCTCAGGGGCCCGTGTGGCACAAGGAATTAGATATTGTGAATTTCAAAGATTTTTTTTTGGCAATCAGAGACAGTATTTCTAAAGGATCAATATCGTTATATCACAATAGCGATCTTTTATATTGATTGTAAATTACTGACCGTTTTCGGTATCGTAAAATAACATCTACGGCATAAATTGCAGATAATGTACGGTATTTTAATACCGGTTGGTCCATTGTAATTTTAAGTTGTGGTTGTAAAATTACTTTACATAATTAATAATGTTCGGTGCCAATTGCAGCAGTATTTATTTTACCGCAATAAAGGAATGGTAACGGTATTTAGCAATATTTATAAATTCTTCCCAGGTAACCTTGCTTGACAGACATCCTGCCTTACAGTCACATAATGATGTGCATATCTCCTAGCCCACAAGGATGAGATGAAATCTCTAACAAACAATCTAAATTTACATTTACAGTCATGTTTCTCCCTGCAGCTTAAAAAGTCTCCAGCCGCAAACAAAATAATGAAAAACATAGTTTACTGGTTCGTTGGAATGATCGGTATGGCAGCATAAAAGGTAGCCTGATCTAAAGGAGTAATTTATATAAAATAAAATTATTAATTTCTAAGAATTCCTTTAAAAATAGCCTCTACCCATCAGTTGTACTAAAAATTAAAGTAGGTTTACTTCAGGGGGGCTGCAGGTTGCCTGAGTTAAAGGGACAGTTCAGTGGAAATGATCAATATTTGTTAAATTGTTAGTTTGTATAATGCCTTCTTAGTTCTATTCTACAGCGTCATCATCCTATTTCTCAGAAATGGTTGTACCGTGGGAGGTTAGTGTTGCCTTAGTTCCTGGTAGTAGTGTAGGGACAGTTACCTCTATTGTTCCCAAAATCACCTAAAGAAATTAATATTCTATTCATCTTGTTTTGTTTTTAAGGGCATGTTCACCTTTAAAACAAAAAACTGGTTACATGTCAGTTACCTGCCCCCAGTTCCAACCGATATATTCAGCACAGTTTTACCTGCATTACTAACCAGATATTAAAATATAATCATTGCCTTCAGTCTGGCAGAGTAAGCTGACTCCTCCCTCCCTGCTGACATCACAACCAATGATTGACTGCTGATTCCCTTGCTGCCTCCTCTGCACAAATCAAGCTTATAAAAAGCTCTGTGAGACAAGGGTGGAGGCAGATACCTTTTCTATAAAAATGTACAACCAGAAGAGTAATCCTGCACACACCTTATTCCGTTTAGTAAATCACATGCTGGGTGCCAAATGGCAGACTGAGGCAAAGTAGTCACAAATGTAGAAAACAAATTTAAGCCATGCACACCAGACTTGAATGATCCTGTGTACTTTATTGTGTCATACACAGGTACATCAAAGTGACGTTTCGGTACAGAGTACCTTCTTCAGACAAAATATTATTTTTAATAAAAATTTTGTCTGAAGAAGGTACTCTGTACCGAAACGTCACTTTAATGTACCTGTGTATGACACAATAAAGTACACAGGATCATTCAAGTCTGGTGTGCATGGCTTAAATTTGTTTTCTTCATTTTCTATAAAAATGTCTCATTAAATGTGGCTACAAATGCATGTAATAAACTGGTAAAAATAGCAGTTGGGATTGCAGGCAGACAAGTCACCAGTTTTTTGTTTAATAAGTAAACAACTAGCAGGTTACAATATCTCACTCCTTGTCAGGCAGGAGGAATTTACTATTAATGAAAAGGTCTTGACTTCAGCAAGGTACAAATGTTTATAAGGGTTAAAGAGTCCAAAAAGCTTCAAGCTAGAGTGAAAAGAATATGTAAATGACATAGCAATGTAGAAAGTAATTTGTACATGTGTGGAAGAATCTTCATTGCATTAAAACCTTTTATGTCTCTTCCCACAACAGACACAAACGTTGTGACGAACCTAAAAATATTTTAAAATCAGATTTAGAAAATGTATTCTGAGAAATCAAATTCCCAGAGGTCAGGGGTATGGACACAGGCTTTCCCCTGCCCATACATCCTGAACCAGATCACATAGAGAGATGGGCATGGGTTAATTGGTTAGTTATTTGCATTGTCTCTTAGGCTGGGTACACACCAGCCGAGTTTTTGTCCCAAACGGCAGGACAAATGACTGTCAGTCGAGGCAATAGTGGTCGCGGCCGACAGTGCATGCGACCAATCGTGTTGTCCCATAGGGAACCGCAATATCGGCCATGATTTACCAACAGATGGCTGGTTGCCCCACGCCATCAGCTATTTCCGGCTGACCGATCAGTACACGGCACTGTCGGCTGGTTGGCTGGAAATATCTGCTGGTGTGTACCCAGCCTTAGGGATTGATGTAACATCAGGTTGGTGCCTTGTCTGCGCTGCTTTTCATTAGTGGCTGAAGGCTCCCAGTGCAAAAAGGAAAACCTTTGTTTTTCTGCTACTTCGTAGAGTGATGACCAATGACTTCTGAATGGAGGCATTATGCCGGCCAGTGCACATTACCCACAATGCAGTAAATCTCGCTCAGTGATTACTGCATAGAGGGAACCCAGAATACTAGTAGGTTGTATGTGTAAATAAAGTCATTAGATTGTAAGCTCTTCACGGCAGAACCTGATGTGAATTGAGTAAATAAAGTGTGGTGGAATATGTATCGCTATATAAGAAATAAAATCCATACATACCACCTCCCCAAAAATCAGTTTGCCCCCCTTAGTCATTGGCCAGGATGTCCTCGGTGACCTGAGAGGGAGAGGAACTTGGGCTGTCTACCCGGTGTAACTATTGTGGTTTGGGGTGTAATCTAGATATGGGGAATTTTAGTTATTGGGGTGGACATGCCTTTTAACAGTTTAAACAGTAAAATAAAACCTCATTCTTTATTTCAAAACTTGTCATCTTAATATATCAATAGACATTGTAAACATGGTAACCATTAAACACCCTGTTAATATACATTAAAATTGAAATCAGTGGAACATACAGTTAATTCCCAAATGTTGACAAGATAATGCTGCAGAAATGATATCAGTGAACTCTATCTGCAGCGCCACCTAGTGTTGATTGGCCTGCAGTGGTATAGCTGCTCTCTGCTTTTGATGAAAACTATGGAAAAGAAAGCTGCAGTCAAATTCACTCGTCCTATTTCCATTTTTGTTATTAAGAAATATAAAGCTAGCTACACACAGCTTAATAGACTGCAAGATGGTGCAAACTATCAATACATCCTGAGTGTAAGGGCTAGGCCACACTAATGCGCAATCCAATTGTGCATGTTAGTGTACTTTTAAACTGTTAGGACCTTCCATACTGGGGTTACCTTGACGTGGTTGGAAGGCTTTTCACTTTTATGCATAAAATTGTAACTAAACCCCCCATGTTTTTACTGTTTGCACTATCATAGATATTATATATGGGGCCCAGGAATGTGCATTCATCATCTCTTCTTATTTGTTATAATGTTTTGGTCAGATCAGTAGCACTTCCACTATTTGTTATAGAGTAATTTTGCCACAGGAGTGCTCCCACAGCCCCCTTTTGTGAGTGTAAGGCAAAGAGGCTGGCCACATTAGTTTGTTGACGCTGCACTGCGTTAATCGGAGCACCTGTGATCCCATGCACTCTGTTTGTGCAACATTATGCACATTTTCAGATCGCTCATATAGGCTATAGTGTGGCCTCAGCCTAAATCAATCAGAAAAAAAAAAAGGAAAAAAAGTCAGAGTTTTGTCTGATCTAAATTTTGTTTTAAATGTTAATACATAGTAACATAGTATTGGAGGTTTAATAAAGACATACACCCATCTAGTCCAACCTTTATACCCTACCCATAATGTCTGTCTAACAGTTACATAATAACATAGTATTGGAGGTTTAATAAAGACATACACCCATCTAGTCCAACCTTTATATCCTACCCATAATGTCTGTCCAACAGTTACATAGTAACATAGTATTGGAGGTTGAATAAAGACATACGTCCATCTAGTCCAACCTTTATATCCTACCTATAATATCTGTCCAACAGTTACATAGTAACATAGTATTGGGGGCTGAATAAAGAAATACTGTACATCCATCTAGTCCAACCTTTATATCCTACCTATAATGTCTGTCTAACAGTTATATAGTAACATAGTATTGAAGGTTAAATAAAGACATACGCCCATCAAGTCCAACCTTTATACCCTACCCATAATGTCTGTCTAACAGTTACATAGTAACATAGTATTGGAGGCTGAATAAAGAAATACTTTACATCCGTCTAGTCCAATCTTTATATCCTACTCATAATGTCTGTCCAACAGTTACATAGTAACCTAGTATTGGAGGTTGAATAAAGACATACGTCCATCTAGTCCAACCTTTATATCCTACCCATAATGTCTGTCTAACAGTTACATAGTAACATAGTATTGGAGGTTGAATAAAGACATACGTCCATCTAGTCCAACCTTTATATCCTACCCATAATGTCTGTCTAACAGTTACATAGTAACATAGTATTGGAGGTTGAATAAAGACATACGTCCATCTAGTCCAACCTTTATATCCTACTCATGAATCCTACCTAACAGTTGAGAAAGACAAAAGAAAGAAAACAGTATGAAGTGGGGGGAAAAGAATCCTTCCTGAATCGAACTGGATATTGAAAATGATCCCTTCATTAAGTATATGTATTAATACTTTAATAAATCTCCATATTTTTACTGTCCCTCTTGAAAGTCCAATGAAAGTGCATATAATATATCAGTAGAGACTGAAAACATAGTAACCATGAAATACCCCATAAAGAATAAATTAAAACTTAAAGGGCATGTTCATCCTAAAAACAAATACATATTTTTGTAATCAGACATTTAATAATAAGTTTTCTTCCATTCTAGCAAAGGGATCTGCCTCCTCCATCCATGAGATTTTTTTAAGTAAGAGCATGTTCAGTGGAGGCAGCAGAAGAAACAGCAGTCAATCATTGTTTGTTATGTCAGCAGTCACAGCCATGATTGACTGGATGGAGGGAGGAGTCAGCTTACTCAGCCAGAATGGAGACAATAATTATTAAAATAATAATAATAATAAATTACTTAAATATCTGGTTAAAAATTAATCTAATAATATGCTGAATATATCAGTTGGGGTTGGGGGCAGGTAACCAACCTGTGACCAGTTTAAGTTCATTATCTATTGTCAACCATTTCACCAGTCTGTTTGGTCCGATTGACTATTGACAGTTTGACCAGTGTCAGTACCATTTATTTGACTAGTGTCAGTTTGCCAGTCATTTGACCAATGTCAGTTTTCCAGTTATTTGATGGGTGTTTTTTCACCAGTCTGCAGAAACAGCCAGGGAATGCTGGAAGTTAAGGTGCATACACATGTGCGATCGCGGGGGCCGACCCTTAACACTCGAAATGTATTCACAGCTGTTTTGGCCGATAATCCTGCCGTGTATGGGCACTTTAACGGACGAAGCAACTGTTCAGTTGGAGCTCATTGCCAGAACCAATACAAGACCCCATACACGGCACCATTACCAGACGTGCATACACATCGTGCATCATAGGTCGGCACACGCGATCGCATGAGTGTATAAGGCTTTGTAGGTCTGCAGGTTTGACACCCCTCTTTAGGCAGTGACCCATGGTATTGGATTGCTGCCTTTTCTATTGTCAAAGTTTTATATCTAGCCTTTGGCACTCCTTTTTAAGTACCTATGGGGCAATATAGGGTAGAGACCAAGAAATGAGATAATAAGACTTTTATTATTGGTTTATTATTGGTTTGGGCGAAACCCAATTCTAAATAAACACTCTAAGGAGAGGAAATCACAAAGCTAGTTAAACCAGTTAAACAGGGAGAGTCAAGGGAGGGAATCTGTGACAACAGAAGGAGAAAAAAAAGTTTGTGTTGTTAGCGGTCTTGGAATGAGTGATAAGATTAACCATTTCCTTTTAATAATGTCATGTTACATTCCACAGATTCCTGATTAAAAGTCATGCCCCTTTAACTGTCATTTCTCCCTTTGCTAGAATGGATATCTGATTAACTTTTATTTGTAGAAATATATACAGTTATTATTGTAAAAGAGGTAAGGGGTATGTATTCCTCTCATTCTGCTTTACTTAAAAATGTATTCGTTTTAAAGGTTTAGACAGTGAATTTTTGCATATAAGGTACAGCTGTCTTTTAAATGGATATTAAAGGGGTCCCCATACAAGTGGCCCACCTTTCTCCCAATCAATGAAATGCAGTGATAATCAGCCACAATCACCTGTTCAAAATACAGACTAGCATTTTATTGTCTTGATTTTCAATAAGCAGCTTATAGCACAGATAGTGTAGTAGCCTATAGCTTAATGGTTAGACTTTACATGATTCTGCCATTGCGTATTGAAACAGCATGGAATTAAAGGATAACAGACAATTTGTTACATGCTGTCATTTGTAGGGAAGAAGAATGTCTCATTGTCTTCCATGGAATATAAGTAGGACATGTACAATTTGTTACATAAAAAGTTTATTTTTTTTAAGTTAAAGTGTTGAGTACCTGGGTCAGGGAGGTAGGATTGGTGATTCCTACCTCCCAATAACATTTCTGTGAGCAGCACCAACACTAATAAATCTGCTTTTGCCAGGTTTCCAAGTTGCTTCAGCAATATTTTTAATACAGAAAAGCCCAGTACATTTACCTGGCTGATGAAAACCATACGTAATGGCACACCTCAACATGTGGGTATAGTGCAAGGGATTGTGGATGTCAGGAAAGCTTGGTCGCAGGTAAGTTTGCTGCTTTCCCTGCCTGCTCCTCATGGATTCATTGAACAATGGGAGATAAGACATAGTTCCTTAACCCCAGTTTTTCAGTTAAAATGGCACGCCAGTTTTATTAGTGGAGATACCCTTTAATGTGGATTGAAAGAGCAAAGTTACTGTTCTTTCTATTTCTTCTTCAGCTTTATTCTTCCTATATTTTGGACTGCATCTCCTCCTAAAGTTTTCGAGACACGCAATTCGGTACAGACATGCGGGGCACATAGAAGTGTTCATAGACTTGAATAGACATTTGTCACTGGTGCAATCAACACTGATTACCTTCCTCTGGAATACATACATGTGACACAGACCTAATAAGGGTTGATTAGCTGTCTCTTGATTGTGTTCACCTGTGAGCAGTCTTGACTGCCTGTGTCAAATAATCAGGTTTTAAAACTCACAGCACACCCAGACACTCATATTAATAGAACTTTACTCAGCTTTTCAAATCAAATTCAAAGGCTGAACCCTAAACTCTCCTAGTTTTAACTGTCATTTGAAATGTCAATTTTACAGGGGGAGGGGTGATGGGGGACATTAGAGCTAGTGTACCACCAAGAGCACCAGTACAGCCCCAGTTACACGTACATCACCAGTTTAAACACTAATTAGCCGTTATCGGGGTAACGCCAGTTGTGGCGATATGCAGTTTATGTACCAGTGTACTCTCTGTGGGCAAACTTGCGGTACCAGTCACTGTGAGCAAACTTGTATATACCAGTCACTGTGGGCAAGTTCTATGTATTAGTCACTGTGGGCAACCTTATATGTACCAGTCACAGTGGGCAAATTGTATGTTCCAATCTCTGTTCAGGGGCACTCTGTTTAGCACATATTACCATCCTCCATGTGGAATATATATTTTCCCAGCCAGTTGCGTAACTACTGACCCCGCCACCCAGACGGTAGTAGGGCCCGCCACAAGCCCATAATCCGTGCAGCAACCAGCCTTTTTAAACAGCTGACCACGCGTATGAAGAAAACATAACCGCGATCAGCTGTTTAAAATAAGGGACCTGAACTTCCAGTTTAATTCCGGAAGTTCGGGTCCAGTATTTTAAACAGCTGATCGCGCATGTTTTCTTCAAACGCGCAATCAGCGGTTTAAAAATGCTGGTTGCTGCATGGATCTTGGAATCTGCGGAGACCTGTGTGGAGGAAGGAGGGAGTAAGGGGGGGCTTGGGCCCCTTCAGGTACGCCCCTGTTCTCAGCCACTGTTAGGTCAGCCCTCCAGTTCACCAGCCAGTGTTAAGTCAGCCCTCCAGTTCACCAGCCACCAGCAAAAAAAGTGGGTTTGGCTTGTGGTGGTGGGCATGTCTTGTGGAGGTAAATGTGGTGGTCTAACTAATACTGGCTGGTGAAGTGCTGACCTAACAGTGTCTGGTGAACTGGAGGGCTGACCTAACAGTGCTGAACTGGAGGACTGAATGGTTCAGGAGACACTGTTTACCAGCCAGTTTTAAGTCAGCCCTCTAGCTCACCAGACACTGTTGATTAGTCCACCATGCCCACCTCCACAAGCCACACCCACTTATTTGTGGCAGGAAAATATAAGGCAGCTTAAAAAGTTTGGCTCCAGTGCCAAAAGGTCTCTAAGCACTCCTGCTCCTTTCTTATGCATTTTCCCCTTTTCTGGTTATGCTGGGTTTATTGCTGTGTTTGTTGGGAAATTTATGACCACACACGGTTATTTTACAACCAGCAGTCACTGGCCAATAATATGGGTAAAATACATTTGGTATTAGTATTTTATGACGCTAATGTAAATTTCTGCCACAGGTGCAAAATTACCAATATTAGTTGTATTTTAAGACCACAAATAGAGAGCAATATTGGTATTTAGCGATAGTGTGTTGTGGCCGATCCTGTATTAAATAAAATGTATATTCAGAACATACCCACCCATCCTGGCTTTGGTGCTGCCCCTAATCTAAATCTCCTAGGATTAAAATTAAAGGGCATGTCCACCCCGAAATTTAACTTTTGATATGTGGTAGGGCATGCTCCCCCAGCCCCAACCGCATTAATATAATTGTTAGAAAGTCCCCCGATTCTTACTTACCTGCCCTCTCTCCTCTGCTGCAGTGTTCAGGCCCTCTGCTTGCATGGAATGGAAAGCAGGGGGCGGGACCGGCAGCCGCGTCCGTGATTGGCTGAGAGGCAGGGAGGGCTGCACTGAGCATGCCTCAACCTTGATGAGGTTGAGGAAGTCTCAGGCACAGCATGAGTCACACACTGCTCCTACACAGCAGTTTCCTGGACTTTAGAGGGGCACAGCAGGGGAACTATTTTGAGCAGGAATGTAAGGTAAGGATTGTTTTAAACTACTTGATGTGGCCAGTAAGGGGTTAAATTTTAGTTTTGGGGGTGGACATGCCCTTTAAATGTCGGAAACAGTGCATTCTGGATCAGCTCAGTCATCCAATAATAGCATATTTAATAGTAGTAGTAATGAAATGCAAGTTCCTTTTTATACAAGAACCTTTAAACCTGGCCCATCATTCAAGGGCAAAAAGTGGGTTTGGAAAATATCCAAAAATATTTCTGCCACCAGTGGTAAAATATACGCCTTGAATTAGATATTTCATTTATAACCTTATTCATTTTTGGACATTAGTCCCCCTTAAAAACAGACTTTCCTTTTCTGACAAACAGTACATTTAGCATATACAATAATGTCACATAGGCTGTATTGAAAAGGCATTCTACCACAGTGTTGCAATTCTTACCACAGCATTGCAGAGTTACACCTGGACTTTGGTGCATATTTGCTTTAATAACTAGACTAAACCAGCAACTATGATTCCACAGCATTGCCCTGATGGAAGCTTTGTTTCTGGTTGCCAAATTTCTACATCCACCATCTTCCAGTTCCCTTTACCTGTTAATTTCTCGTGAGTTTGATTCTAAGTTTAACTTTGTCCTGTTTTCTGATTAAATCTGTAATTAGGTGTTATAATTGGGTTATTATTAGAAAATCTTTTGTTGGTCAAGCTTGTATAATAATGTTGGTATTGGCTAATTCCACTTAAGCGTCCACAGCTTTGAAATACCATCGGTTAATTTTCTTTACCTTTTTCTCCTTAAAGGGTAACTGTGGTCTCCATACAAGTGCATATTCATACCTTTAAAATGAATCCAGGATCATGCTTCTATCCATAGTTATAACAGTATAAAAGGTGGTGTTTTCAGCTAGCACATAACCAGTACCATTGCTCTGCCCCCACTGCCACAGGCACTGAGCATGTCCAGTTGCATCCTACTGCTGTAACAGCATCTGCTGCATCATAAGTCCCACCCCTAAACTTCTTAATAATTTTTAAAGCTAGACACAAGCCTGAAAAGAAAACTAGGTAAAGGAATGTACAAAGAATTAAACATCTGAAATATGTGTTCCATTTTTTTT
Organism: Hymenochirus boettgeri; assembly: GCA_019447015.1. Taxonomy (NCBI): domain Eukaryota; kingdom Metazoa; phylum Chordata; class Amphibia; order Anura; family Pipidae; genus Hymenochirus; species Hymenochirus boettgeri. Next base: position 192,447,106 of record CM033475.1, read on the forward strand.
GTACTAGTTAAAATATATATGATCGAGGTTATCTCTAATGTTCACCAATAAAAAAATGTTTCCTGTTACAGAGAACCAAATAACCACATTAAATGGTAACACCCTGAATCTGTATATATTAAACAATTATATAATAAATATATAATAATCCAGAGTAAGTGAAGGAAAAACCAAAGATCATATAAAAAATAATTATATCCGTTTAATTTATTTCTCTATATAAAAAGCCATGCAAAAGTACAAATCGTATAAATCCCTTTAAGAAGCTGTAGTTCATTGATTGGCAAGTCCAATTCATCCATATCCCAAAAAACAACAACAGATTATAGGGGCATATTAAAAAAACCACTGTATTGGAAACTTGTAATACTGCAGGTTATCATAAAAGTATGATTAGGCCTGTGGTCGCACAGTTACAAACACACTGATACACTTGCCAATCAAATTGATTTTTTTCCCTGAAAGCATTGATTCACTTTGAAACTTGTGATTTTTTTCCTGTAGATTAATAACATCACATTAATGAACTACAACCTCTTAAAGGGATTTGTAAGTGGGATTAATGAATATCATTAATTTATTGAAATAATTATAATGGTCTTTTTACATAGAATAGAATTTTTATATATAGAAATTAAACAGATGTGATTACTTTTTACATGATCTTTGGTTTTTCCTTCACTTACTCTGGATGAATATATAGTTGCTCATTGAATATCTAGTTATAAATCCATATAATAACGTTGTCCTTTAAGGCTTGTGCATGCACTCACCCAGTAAAGTATTAGTGTTCAATACATTTTTATTAAATGTATGGTGAAACATACATACATTGTATCAAAGCATTAAGATATTTGTATTACACATTACAAATTATGTATTATCTCCATTTTTTTAAAGAAGTAATGTAAACAGAAATAGATGTTAACAGAGATAACATATAACAGATAATAACAGTTTTAAGAATTAGCATATTGTTTATTTATATCATGTTGTTTAGATTTCTCAATTGGCCCAGTAAAGTATTAATAGGATTTCCTACCTTCCTGGGGAATGGACTTTAAACACCAACAGGGATTACTTTTCTTCACTATAGGTGCCATTAAAGGGCATGTCCACCCCCAGGATAGAGGGAAGGTAAGTAAAGATCGGGGGAGCTTCAGGCAATTATAATAATGTGGTTGTGGCTGGAGGAGGAAGCCCTACAACATATAAAACATTTTTAGAAGGGTGGACATGCCCTTTAAGGTCATAATAAATACCTTATAAAACTATCCTGAAATCTGTCTTCCATGGTTCCATGCTGGCAATGGCAGCATGGACTCCCCTTAGCATGATCTCTTGCTAACCATAATATTGATCTGGGGCGACTGGCTAGTGGTCTCTTTCCTACTTGCTTTCCAAGTGACGAGTGTCACATTTCATAATAAAACACTGAGTCATAATTACCAAACAGAAAATAAACAAAAAGACATTTTTAGAAGACCTTATAAATAAACCGTCTAGTCAGTCTGAATAGACTTTAAGTAGATAAAACATGGTGAAACATATAATGCATTGACATATTTTTATTTTGTTGTTACTATGGTGTCTTCCAAAGAAATTTATGCTCCATTTCGTAGGAATCTTCATTATTCCTCCTCTTCCTCTCTTATTTCACTTCCCAAGCCCCAGGGTCCAAATACAAGCAGGGGGCAGAGCAGACAAGCACAACTTTAGACTAATATTGCTAGTTATTTAATGTAATACGAGGCATCATGGTATATATATATACATTATATGGGAGGTGTTTTTTATGGTTTGTGTAATGTAACAGCCTATCGCTAGTATGAATGAATATATAGATCTTTTAAGTCTGAACTTATTCAAAATTTATAAACAATGTACTGCGCTCAATATAGATGAAAGTGAAAACGTACAAATAACCTTTTTATCCCTTGCAGGGCGTTGAATATGTATGTATTCATTAATTCACTGAACTGTACAATAGTTTCAGCAATGCCCTAACAAATAGCTCAATGTCTGAGCTCAATGTAACCCAATCCATTTTCTCCAGCACACTTCACCTTTAACCCTTTCAGGGTTATTCAATAAAAGTTCTTATCGTTAAAAATGGGGCTCATTTTGCCCCAACCAATCAGATGTTAGCTTTCAAATGTTAAAAAAGATCGGAGTGTTTGGGGCAAATTTAGCACCATTTTAAATGATAAGAACTTCTATTGGATCTCCCTGTTTGAATCACGTGTTTCTGAGAAATGCTGTGCAATTCGACTTATGCTTTTTCCTTTTGTCCTGTGCTTCCTCACATTCTGAATGTTCGAGTAATGTCCAGACAGACATGGTCTCAACTGCTGACTTGTTTTTCCTATGTACAGGAGATTACAAGTACAGGTAAGTACTTACAGTTTGCATAGTCCTGAAACTTATACTGTTTATATTCATAGAGAATACTCCGTTTCTATCCATATAAACACAGAAAGAGCATCCTCCGCATGGGTGCGTCCCTTTAAATTTAGCACTTTTAGTTTTAATGGGTTTTTATCGAACGGACTATTGGAGACATTATTTTCCCTACTGGGTGTCAAGACAGGACTATTATCAATAAATTGTCCTTCATCTTTTAGATAACACATATCAGTTAAAGGGCATGTCCACCCCCAAAACTGAAATTTAACTCCATACTGGCCACACTGTGTAGTGTTAAAAAAAACCTTACCTTACATCTCTGCTCCTTGTGGTTCCCCTGCAGAGCTTGTCCAAAGTCCAGGAAACTGAAGAGTAGGAGCTGTCTTCCTCTGCAAAAGGTTTCCCCCTCCTCCTTGTCCTCTGAAAGGACAGTAGCATGTGCAGGGGAGCCCTTTCCCTACCTCCCTGCATCCCTCTGTAGCCCTTTTTGCTGCCATGTACCCTACCTCTAAAAGCTTTAAACATATTGTAGGGCACCCTGTCCCCTCGCCCCCCCACAACCACTAAGGCTGAGGCCCCACTACAATGCGAGCTTTATCGTGTGTGCGATTTCTGTGCGTTGTTGTGCGTTGCTCCACGTTTGCGCATGTGTTTTGGTAATTTAATACTATAAAAACGAATGGGTTTGCGTAAATAAATGGTGCACACAAAATGCAAACGCTTGCGCATTGGAAATTGCGGGAATATTTGCGTACCTGCGATTTCCATGTTAACCAAAATCGCATGCACAATCGAGTGCGCAAAACAGGGGCCTAGCCCTCAGTCCGTTTGTTTAAAAAGGCTGCAGATTTCTACTTACAATCCTTTGTTCACCCAGTGTTCTGTATTGTGGCAGTCATGTCTCGGATTGGCTGCCTCTCAGCCAATCAGAGGCGCAGCTGCCAGTCCGGCCCCCTGCTTGCAGTTCCGGCAAGCAGAGGGCCGAGATCAAAGCACTGAGGCATTGAATGATTGTATGTAGAATTTAATAGTTCTTATTTAGTGTCAGAAAAAAAGACTTCGTAAGCAGTACCTCTATGCTAGTCCAAAAGAAAAAAACATTTAGGGAGATTCAATTAAAGTTCTTATAGTTAAAAATGGTGCAAATTTTGCCCCAACCAATCAGATATTATTTAACATTTGAAATCTAATATCTGATTGGCTAGGGCAAAATTACCACCATTTTTAACGATAAAAACTTTTATTGAATAATCCTGATTGTCTATATAGATCATCCAGTCTAGTGTATTTACTATATTCTTTATTTTTCATTGCATCCATACTATTGGGTCACAATAGAATCGGAAATATCCTTGGATCAACTCCAACTTTGTTTTAATACCAGTAACTTACAACATTCTTTTTTTCTCTCTCTCTTTTAACTATCCAATGAACCTGCCATCTCCACTTGGAAGAGTTCCATAGTTTTACCGTTCTCATAGTGGAAAACCCTTTCCGAACCTTAAGACTAAACTTTTCTTCCGCGTGTCCTCTGACACATTCCACTGTTAAAATATCCCCACGCAAGTGCCTTTTCTTTAGTGTTGTAACATGCAAACTGTCTTCATATTCAATATGACAATGTTTTTAGATCCACCTAAGTAGCATATCCACACAACAACATCCCCAGCTGTCATGAGGGGGGGAGCGATCTGCTGTCTTTTAAACAGCTGATCGTGCGTACCTTTACTGTGGAAGCTTAACCAGAGCGTTCTCCTACAATGATTGCACATTATCTGTAGCTTTTAATGGTTGACAAAGTTATGTGTTGTCCCCAAAGACAGAGACCATACTAACGATACCCATCCCTAAATCATTAATAAACAAATTAAATAGAAGTGGCCCCAACACTTAGAACTTAAGTCCATATTGAAGAAGCCCCAATAACAACTACACTCTGCATGCATTCCATCAACCTATTTACTATCCATGTAGAAATGTGCCACCCCAGCCCAACAAACCATAGCTTATACACAAGTGGCCTTTGGGAGACTGTATGAAAAGCCATAGCAAAATGCAAGTATGCCACATCTACTGATATTCCAGAGTATCAAAATCCTACCCACTCCTTATAAAAGCCAAGCAAGTTTGTATGATACTCATAAATCCATGCTGGTTACTACTTACAAGGTCAGTCCTTGAACCAGAATATGTTCCTGTACCAAACTTTCCAGAATCTTCCCCACCAAAGTTAAACTCACAGGTCTGTATTTACCAGGCTGTGGACTACTACCAATTTTGAATATTGGAATTAGATTGGCTTTTTTCCAAACCAGAGGCACATTTGTGGACATGAGGGAATCTGAGAAAACAAGAAACAATGGCCTGGATAAAACTGAAATTAGTTCCCAGAGGATGTTTTTTTGTGTGGTCCAGGAGCACTATTAATAATAACCTTATTTAGATGTTTCAATATCCTCACTTAACCAAAGTGCAATTGCATCGTTTATATCATTATTGCTACTATACTCTATGATATCTATATTTGGGTCTTCTTTAGTGTATACAGGGGGGGGGTGTGTGTGCGAAATTTGCTTTAACAGCATCCTCTGTAACTACCTAATACCCATTTGGTAACAAAATGGCCCCATCTTTGTAGTAGTAATATACTTATAAAATGGTTTAGGGTTAGTCTGGCTTTTTTCAGCTATTCTTATTTCAGCTAGCTTCAATATAAGTTCTTGATCCCACATTTGCAAGATGCAATAGGAGCCAGGATAGATAATACTCAACACTTCAGTGCTTTCCCTTGAGCAGTGTCTAGGGAATCTGGAAATTGTTTTTCTTTTATTGAGGCAGACACAATGAAACAGAAGCCCCAAACCAAGACTGAAGGTTTATGGCGGCCTGGGTTAAGGTGTGTGTGATTTTAGTAACAAAACTTATTGCAATAATCCCAATTAAAAAAAACCCACAAAGGCCAGTCACAATGGTAATGCCACTGTTAAGAAACTCTTAAAATTTGATTAAGGAAACAAAACCGAAAACATTTTCCATATAGTTTTTAATTCTTTTTGTTCATATTTTCATGTGCTTAATCCCTTAAAGTGAGGAAGAAGAGTGTAGTACAATTGTAATACATGTACTTTAAACTCCACTCTCACTTTAAAGACAGGTAGCTACAGTCTGCAGCTGCTGTAACAAATACAATATATATATTTCTCTGGAAAAACAGAAAACATAAAACAAACCCATGCATATTGCACATTGCGACACTATGTATATAAAATATATGTTTCTATATATACAGATATATTAAGTCAACATTTAACTTGACTTTTCTTCTTTTCTTTTTTGCGGGTTGCACACACATGGCACAGCTTTATAAGTCCATAATCAGAGGTCACATACAGAAAACTGTGACCTATGTGGGTCAGACCTTGGCATAGAGAAGGCAGAAATGGCAGTAAAACTAGTAAGGGTCATTGGATACATAGGTGGATAAGATCGTACACTGACAAGATTTAAAAAAATAAATAAGGAGCAGTATCATAATGTGGATATTTGGATAACATGCAGTACTTTCCAACTGCTGTCCATGCTTTATAGCACTAAGTACATTTTAAAATAGAACTGCTTTCTGCAAAATATTGTATTCACTAAATGTAAAAAATCAATACTGCTACATTGTTTATACTTTTTTCATAGAATAAGCCCTTACTAATATGGTCATAGAATAGAATAGGGGCACATATTGGTCAAACACAAAAGACCCTTTGATGTTGTTATGACTAAACACTACAAGTGCAAAGAATAATCTGATTAACAGAATAGGTTAATTGCCATTGGTCTCGTTTCTCTGGGCTACCAAACCATTGTCAATGGTGTCAGGCCTTTTTACTACAGGACAGGCTCATTTTGAGATTGCCAGAAAAGGTGATTGAAAAGACATTAAGGTCCTTTCACAATAGAATCTACAGGAATTGGCTTTAAAATAATGAATTTGTTTTGCAGATGTGGAAGGCCATGAGCTGACAAGGGGTGTGTGTGTTAGATTTCTTTGGTAAAGGTGGCCAAAACACATGCGACTTCCAGTAGAATCTGTGACCAGCAAATATAACAATTTACCTCTATTTACTGAGTATAGCAAGATCTTGTGTGGCCGCACACACATACCAATGTTATTGGCTCCATCTACTTTAGCAAAGGGAGACAATAGTTTATTGGTATAGGGTCAGCCATTTTTGGGCCTTACACATGGCCAATAATCAGCAAATCAGATCCGACAGGATTTGCTGATTATCAGCCACGTGTATGTCCAGCATAAGGCACAAATGAATTAAGCCTGTATGGTCAGCTTAACCAAAGGCTTTAATCTATTTTAAACTCTACAATACCAGGGGGGATAAAAAAAAAAAAGCGATACATATATGGAGAAAACATTTGGTGCACAGGGAATTACTGCATAGAACTAGAATTATCAATCTGTTCCCCAATCATAAGTAAATTCATTTTCATTTTTTTCTACTTTTTCATAGGTGCAAGTCTAGGTCTAATCTGGGAGGCTTCAAATAGGTCTGACCTGATGTATGACAGAATTGCTAAATATCTTTAAAAAAAAATAGTTATCTATTTATGGGGCATAAAAATGTCAAGCTTCATAATGTAAATATTTATTTATTAAGAAGTTTATATATAATAGAGAGAACAGAACCCCTTTCACTGCTGCTAAAAGATGCTAGTACAAAGGTTGGGACCAATGTCAAGCACAAAATTCTAACAAATGAGGGTATTTTTTAGTCACTCAAAAAGGGGAAACTCAAACTAAAGATGTTTGCACGAAGGTAGCAAAGAAATATTCCTTCTCATCTATCAACTGTATCTATTAAAAACCCTGAAATGTGACTGGGTTTGGATATATATTTATATATAAGATCTCATCAAGCCTAATCCAGTAAGTTTTCTATTGTTTTGGAAAGGTGCCTTACAGATCTGACCTAACCGAATATGAAATCTCACACAGCACTAGAATATCTGCGCAACAAATGTGGGGAGAACCCAGAGGCAAATACTGTTGATTCAAATGGGACAAACAACTTGGGTCTGTTCTAGAATGGCCATTGCTTTGCAAAATACTGAACTCTGTAAATACATCTGCACTGTTAATAAAAGATTCCAAATTTTCCTGGACTAAAAAAAAAATATTAAAATCACAAATATTTGCTTACAAGATGCAATCACAATTTCGTATAATACAGTTTAAACAGGAAAAAAGAAGAAACTTTGGAACAATCAGTAATGGAATACAAATTGCATGAACACAGCGATATTACAATGCTTTGCATAGAGGACTCAGTGACAGCAAAGCAGCTAAAGTCCCTGAAAATGAGAATGAGTCTACATATAGCTGGTTACTGCCTCCATAATACAACATGGCTTAAGGTATCTAATAACTGGCTGAGCAAAGTCAAAGATTATTATTTTGATTCATAAAACAACAAATATTTCTATGGACACCCGAAAGGATATATGGCCTTTCTTAATGTATAGCAGGGTCATGATGAATATTGAATAAAAAAAAAAAGAATATCTTTTAATAAATAGTGTTGGCATTTGTGGGTTACAGTATGATAGATTTGCAGCCATATTAGAGATATATAAGATTACAGCCTTAGTATGACATTCCTCAATACCAGCAATAAAATGGATCCTGACATCCCTTACTGGTTGTTGAGAACATATCAGTGGGGTAGAGTCTGGGCAAGACCAGAGAGAAAAAGCTGCTGTCAATTAAAGATCCCTTTACTGCTGTGTCTTGCATACAGCGTTCCCAACAGTGGCCTGGCGAAGGCTACTAGAATTTAAATTGAAGAAAAGCAGCAAGTTTCATTGTTAGCTGCAGTAAATTCATAAAGCGAAAATGTACTACAAATGCCGCATTGCTGGGAATACCTTGAAGATAGAATGCAAATGCAACAAACTAGTAGCAGATATTTGATGAATGATGTAAACTTGAATGAAGTGAATGTAGCAATAACACTCTTATAAGTGGGATAAGCGTGTTGTTTTAAGAAAGGTGCAGTTTTCCTTGAGTAACATTTAATGGCTACTGGAAAAGCCAGCCGGGAAAAAAATAATTATAAGTGTGTGTGTGTATATTTTTATAGATATACATTAAAAAAAAAAAAAAAAAAAAGTGAATAAAACTATTTCACAAACTCGTGCATCAGACATTGCTATTATATGCATGGATCAGGACGCTGGCTCTATGAAAGGCTGGCTCCAGTGTGTGCAGTGAACCATCCACAGAAAGCTTTTCCTTCTTCCAACAAGTCTTTCAGCAAAAATCCTATCTAGGAGGTCCACAATTTTGGCCATGCAGACAAAGAACAGTCCATCCTCTTGGTCACACAGCCAAAGTTTCCATGACATTCCTATATTGGTCTCAATACACATTCACTTAGAGAGTTTGCTAATGACCCTTATCAATGCTGCATTTTCATCTTTCAGTCTTTGATTGTCTGCCTTAAGATCTGAAAGGACCTAAAAAAAAAAATCAATGTTAATTTGTTCAAACATGGATTTTATAAAAGACCACAATACAGAATGCCATTTTATCTAGGGTAGTAAACTTACTTAAAGTTTTCCTATATTTAGTTTATCCCAAATGTCCCTATGTAGGAAAGTATAGTAAATGGCTCCTGCCCTGTGCTATAAATTCCTGCTTAACACATAAAAATGTATAATAGCCCCACACTCTTGGGCTATATACAGAAAGGTGATATAGGTTATTTATACAAGCAGGTATATCTATAAGCAATTATGAATTTAAAACAAGCGTTAAGCCAATAGATGTCTTTTTGCAGAATTCACTATTACACAACTATCATAAGGATATTCCAGAAACTGGTTTTGTGGCAAGGAACAATCCTTTGTAAAAAAAAAAAAAACCTTATAAAGTATATTTTTTACCTTTAACTCTTCTTCTAATTCTGCCACCTTTCTTTCAAGTGCTCTTCGTTCCTAAAAGAGGGCAAGTAAAACTATATTAGGTAACCAGCTAAGGTTATTTCCAACAGCTGTAACTGGTCATCCTAGCAACAAATGGGTGGAAAAAAAACATGGAAACAATGTATACTGCCTGGAATATTTAATGCAATGCTAAATGTCATTCCAATAAAGCACAATAATGAGATATTCCTTTTGTAACGCACCATAAAACAAAACCACATTCATTTTAATATTAAATAAATAAGAAACCGTACGGAACTTACAAATCTTTCAAGTTCTAGTAATGCAGGCCTCTCTGCATGGCGCTCCTGTCTCTGATAAAGAGTAGAAGATAAATAGATTTAAAAAAAGAGGAAATATAAAAGTATCAAAGCTGCAAGGTGACTAGAAGGGCTAGGCCACACTAGTGTGTTTGTCACGTGGTTACAATCACTTTTTGTGCATGAGCAAAACAGTGGATGTCAATGTGGGTGGCCACATTGCATGCGCTGCTCTGCAATTTGTTTTCGGAATGCATTCAATGGTGATCACATGTGCTCCCATTGCAAGCAGACAGTAATGTGCATGAAACGCATTGCTGTCCGGCGTAGTGTGGCCTCAGCCGAAGTACAATTTTTTCATTCAAAAGTATGCATCATAAAAATATGTACCTGAAAATATAGATGTCAATAAAAATCTAACTTAAAATAGAAACCTGACTGACACCAAGTAGTCACCAATAACCACCTGTACATATATTGATTGATACAGGTGGTTATGACAAATTACACATTTACTGGGAAAATTAGATGATAAAAGCAGGTTGTTAAATACCTGAGTTACTCGTTCTAATTCCAGCCTTGTCTGGGTAAGTTTTAGCTCAGTCTCTTGAAGCTGGTCTTTAAGAGATTCATTCTCAGTCAGTAAGTTTTCATATAACTGTAGAAAATAAATAATTTAAAGTTGTACATACTTCACAGTCATTAACAGTCATTGCTAGTTTAGCAAAAGGTCAATGTGCCCTTAGTCCTGATCACTCACATCTTGCATCCCAAACTAGAACTAATGATAACATTGGTTGCTTAAAGGGCATGTTCACTGCCCAAACTAAAATTTGCCCCAACACTGACCTCACCTGTGTAGTGTTAAACAAAATTCTTACCTTTCTTCTCTACTCCCTTATGGTTGTCCTGCAGTGGCTGCTAAAACAGCCTTCCTGTCTGCATCCGGTATCTGCCCCTATCCTGTCCTCCTGGAGAACTATGGCATGTGTTGTGGATCTCTCTCCCCCAATCTGGATCCTTTGCTGCAGTTAATTTTTTAAATAAAATAATCTTTGCTGTAGTGTACAGTCCAAGAGCACTCCAGCACACTGATGTTTGCCAGACAATTATTAGGTGCAATCCTCCTGCCCTTTTCTCCAAGGGCCAAGGAACTCCGATACGAACAAATATGGAGGAGCACACTATAATAGTGATTCAAGATTTATTTAACAAACAACGTTTGGGACCACCTTGTCCCTTCCTCAGGTATAACCAGTGTGTTATACCTGAGAAAGGGACAAGGTGGTCCCGAAACGTTGTATGTTAAATAAATCTTGAATCACTATCATAGTGTGCTCCTCCATATTTGTTCATATTGGATTTTCAATTTATGACATACAAACAAATGGCTACAAAAATGGATCAACCAATGAAGAAACAAGTCTTACCTTCTTGTAGTTCTTTTCGTCTTCATCTCTTGGACCCAAATGACTACTATGCCTCTGAAATGAGTATATCCCTGCTCTGTGCTGCAGATTACTTTCTGTTACTCTGAAATAAAAAGCAACTCATTACTTACAGCCGTTCCCAAAATATTGTTATTAAAGAATTAACAGGGAGATGCAATGTTCTCAATGTCTTTATTTTTTCACAAACCTTTTAACGGCGATGTAATACCATGTTTTGCAACATACTTTTGTGCTGTGTTTGTTTTTTTCTGCAACATGTTAGCGTATCACAAGCGATGTAATACACAGGATTTCTGCACAAAATTTAGCTCATTTTCAATTGTGGCTTTAAAGCCAATACTTTGCAGTTCACCATGCTGTATCAATGAGTACAAAGTGGTTAATAATTCGCAGACAAGTTGCAATTATTTGCAAAATTATACCAATTGATAGCCCCTTTGTGAAAGCTCCATATTATTTATAAACCAAGGACCATGATTAACTAACAAATATTCAAAGTCCGAGGCTACGGTGTGCATTGTAATAAGAGATAACTTAATAAATATATACTGCACTCATTACCCATGTACTGATGTTTCATTGTGATTTACTGTCTCCATCTCTTCATTGTCTATCCCCTAAAGAAAGAAGCATAAATATGTATATGTAAAAGAAAATACAGGCATAAAAGTTAGCATTCCTATGTACTAGAATTCTCAGTCAGATCTACATTTCAATTTCATCACAGAGTAAGAACAGGTGTGCAGTCTTTCCTGCTTTAAACTGAAAGGAAAAGTAAAACAAATTAGGCATTTCCTGTTGAGCAGTAATTAACTATTTTGGCAACATGCTCTAAAAGGTCTCATTAGCATAATGAAACCTAATTTATGCAGAAACATGTGGCTAATCCCATAAACCTGTTTTCACAAGGTCGCACACATGGCTATTGATCAAGGTATTCCCATGTGCTAAACAAGGAGTACCAGTGGGTGAATCATAGGAACCATTTATTAGAAAACGTGCATGTCCTTGACGTTAAAGGAAAACATCCCCACTAGCACAGAGGCGAAGGCTAAAGAAATGAAACATCTCAGAGGAGCCCTTAAAACTTGTGGATATCCAGACTGGGCCTTTGTCAAAAGAAGTAGAAGGAAAGAAAAGAACACGAATACCAACAGTGAAGGGGAAAAGCAAGACAGGAGGAAGAACATGGTCATCCCATATGTAGCAGGGGTCTCCGAGAAATTAAGAAGAATTTTCAAAAAACATCGTATCCCTGTCTGCTTTAAACCGAGCAACACACTGAGGCAGCAATTGGTACATCCGAAAGACCCAATACCAAAACACAAGAAAAGCGACATCATATATGCAGTGCAGTGCAGTGAAGAATGCTCTGATTTGTATGTGGGGGAGACCAAACAGCAACTGCATCAACGTATGGCCCAGCACAGAAGAGCCAATTCCTCGGGTCAGGACTCAGCCGCGTATCTGCATCTTAAGGATAAAGGACATACCTTTGAAGATTGTAATGTTAACATACTGGCGAAGGAACGTGACTGGTTCAAGAGAGGTGTTAAGGAGGCCATTTATGTGAAAATAAAGAAACCAAGCCTAAATAGAGGTGGGGGGGTTCGACACCAACTGTCTGCCATGTACAATGCTGTTTTAACACCTTACTCTGGGCGTTCCTATAACACCTCTTAGCCACTATCTAATCACACCCCTTAACACCTGGCTGTGATATGCTAATTGGGATTTTCCAGGGTACATAATTGCCACAGATTCTTGTACAGTCATTCTGAATTGAGAAAGCCATCGGATGACTAGCGAAATGTCTTCAAGAACTACTTTCAAGTCCAGTTGATCTAATTGAATACAACAGATATACCATGACCTGGATGAATGAGAACCTTCACAAGCTAACAGTGATGTTCATATGCTTTTAAATAAAGTTATTATCTTAAATAAATCAATCAAAACAAAATATATTTTATTCAATGTCTATAAATTCTATTTTTCCTCCGAAACTAGGGAAACCTTACCATGTATGAATTTGCCCCTATTCGTTGGTCTTTCCGCCATTTTCTTCTGTCTCTTACTGTCATGTGGTTGTGACTTTCAGAGTCATTTTCCTCTTGGTTAGTTTCAGATACTTCTAGTACTAATAAAAAAATTTAAAAAAATTATATTAGGACTAAATCAACATTTTTCTACTCCATAATCTGAAAGCATCCCTCCAAGAAGTTAATTGTCAGGCCACACACACAGTCAGGCCACACCTCCCGACTTTGGTCACATGGTCTCCTGCCAAATATGGACTGTTACAGGATCGGCTAGAGATTACTAAAGTCCTGCAGTAGTTTAGGACTAGGCATGTAAAAGAACAAAATGGTCAGTGACCTTGCTGTTCAATGCTGAAATTCTGAGAAATAAAACACAAAAGTTAGAAAGGTAAATTTCCCATTACCCATATTAAAATGAGAGGTGATAAGCCTAATTCAGTGTTGTTCTGAGGCTTTAGTTGTTCTTTAAAAATTGTGTAGGGCTCAGCAAAGAAGCTAAATAAAAAGAGACTTAATTCCCACAGGTGGCATTGTAGCATTTTATTTCAGAAATTAAGAAAGCCAGTTAGTTCTAAATGTATTTAAGAACTAAACTTCAAGTCCGCTTGATCTAACTGAATATCACAGCTATACCATGACCCAATTTTAATATTGAAATGGCAGGAAAACACAGAAGGTAAGTTTCTAAGGTTACAAACAATGCTATACATTTTCCAAGCAGGGAACACTAAAACTTAATTTTATTAAAAATTACTTATATTAAAATATACCCAATATTAAATGATCATTTTAACGGGGACAGAAGCTCTTGCTCCTATCTCCTCTATTGCTCCCCGAGCCCAGATCTTCCTACTTACCAAAACCTAATCCTGCAGGACTGATGTGTCTTTCCTGTCAGCTCTACTCTGTAGGGGGAGCTGGCAGAAGAGACAGTGCTCCCATCGCCATTGGGAGTAAACATTTTACCTGGCTTTCCCACTTGCATGAGAACAGTTAGTTTTATTGCTAAACACATTTTAGAAAAAATTATGTATTGTTGAATAATTTTAATATATATATATATATAATAATATATATATATATATATATATATATACACTAATGGACCCCTATTGTAATAACTCACACCTTTAAAAAAAAAAAAGTATGCATAAGCATTAAATGTGTTATATCTTTCATGTTGTTTGTTTACGTGAACAATAAAGTTTCTTTTATCTGCTGATCTGGAAATCCATTTGGCTTGCACAGCTCTTATGATCCATTATGTGGATACATTTTACAGCTGGTTATGGGCCAATGATGGTGGCAAATGAGTTATTAAGTTTCTTTATTGTGAGGTATTTCTGTATTTAACCTCAAATATTAAAGTCAATACACATTTTACTCTCCAACTCCCTTTACTACACACTATTCTTTTTGCCATAGGCAAACTTATAAAGGTCAAGAAATGAGTGGCCCACAGCACCTGTGAGCGGGTGGGGCTTAGGCACCCGCGAGTGGGCGGGGCCACATGGGGCTGTAAGGGAATGGGCCAAGGGGGGCCTGCAACTGGAGGGACCATGGGGTCCATGAGTGGGAGGGACCAGAGGAGCTGCAAAGGGGAGGAGACCAGGCAGATTGACTGACAGGTTTCAGAGCAGGAAGCGCAGGGGACCTGGTGATGCTGCTGCCATATCACACACAAAAATTTAAATATCTTCAAAACTATGTAAAATAAACAATGGAAATTCATAGCAAAAACTCTCAGGAGAGCAATTCCTATCAATTTACCTAAAGTCATTTTTGGACCAAAGTTCCACTTTAAAGTAGTACATTATTTCCAACAATACATGTTTCAGTGAGTCATGTTACTCAGCTAGCAATGTTTATAATAGATATCATTTTAACAGAATATTCATGGCATTGTACTATAGCACAACTATGAATTTAGATTTAACTGCAGAAGCAACTACAGATATTTACATTTCCAAACATGTCTCAACCAGAAAAAAGTTTAAGATCCACTATGCATATAAACTAAATTACCTCCTTTTTTTGAGGACAAATTCACAGTATTTAAAGGTGTAGGAGATGTGTAATATTCTGAGCTAGGCAAACCCAACCGCCTGGAAATGTCCTAAAAAAATAAACAAGTTTAAGAATGATTAATTAAGAAGGAGGGAGGGGAATTACAATAAAAGTACATTTGAGCCTGGGTCTTGTTTTTTTGTGTTATTTTAAGTTCTGAGCCTAACAATCTAGGAGACAACCTTAAGAGAATAAGCGATGGAGCAAAGATACTTTTTTACTAGGTGAATGCTTGATACAATTTTACATTGGAACAAAATATAATGTATGCGTCTTCGTAATAGCTGTACATTTAAAATCATACAAAATTGTAATTAGTCTCCTTTTTATCATATTAAGCGACACTTTCATATAACAATAAATATTTTTCTCTTTGATCCAGCCGTGGATAAAAAGTGAATGATTTCTTACCATTAGCTCATTCTCTGCTGTGTTTCTAAGATTAACAAATAAAGCTGGGCATACACTGCAAACTTATCTCCAGACTTTCATGCGCATTTACAAAACTATCCATCCTGCTACTCCCGCTATCCCGACATTATGGTATAAAGCTGACTGTATACCATGATCTGGCAAGGAAATGTTAGAGGAAAGTTGGATGGTCGGATTGTATGGCCAGCATTAGGAAGAGTGATTCAGGGTGATGGATTGCTGTCTTTATCTCCCGTTCTTCAATCAATGCATTAAAGTAATGTTTCACATTTTCAGTGAACTATTCCTTTAACTTAAGTTTCATATTTTCACATTTAGTCTTGCTATGATGAAAAGCACGTTAACCGTGGCATGTCACCAAAAGGATTCCTTGGCAACAAGAAGTGTGTAAAAAAGGTAGAACGTAATGAAAGACACTATAGAGCCTAGAACAACCATTTTTGTATCCTGTTCTATTACCCCTATATTGCTAATGTCTGTACCCATCTTAAATTGCACAGATAGTGGTTACCTTAGTGAATTAAAACAAAACATAGCTGCAAGCTGATTCTAAGTATTCAAAGAGCAAGCATACCATACACGTGCAATTAATGGCTGAAACAGCTGTTGATTGCACACTTGGGCGTCATATCGTAAGCGTGTACAAGGCGTGTATGAGACAGGAATCGGCTAAAAATCCTCCAACCCCCACATTACCAAAAAGTAAATACGATTAAAAAAATAAACACTTGAAAAAGAGCAGGTCATGAAACGTGTTTGCAGTAATAAATATTTAATTGCAGGATGATCTTCGAGAGTTTCCCCGGACTAAATTGTGATTGGCTACTTTTTACAAATCCTACTTTTAGAGACAGAAATATATAACTCATAAAACACAAATATGAATACCAGTGTGTTGTTTTCCAAAGGCTGATTGTTTTCTATGTTGTCTTCCCTATTATCTGCAAGGTTTCTCTGCTCAGAAGATAAGGGGACATCAGTTGATTTTCCCAGTGTCTTTTCAGCCTCTTTCAAGTCAGTGAGTGTTACACCCTAAAAGAAGATAAGAGAAGGGTTCACTAGTTTGGTGAAGGAAAACAAGACACTGATTAATGATCCAATATGTTCATTGGATTTTACCTGAGTAGACCTCCTTGACTGTCTCATGAGCCGTGATCGAGCTTTTCTTTGAGACTCTGATTCTTCATCACGGACTGGTGTTTGATATGATCTATTGAGAGAGTTTGATGAGAATTCCCTTTTGTGCCTGTTATGCTTAATTAATAATCAATATATAATCAATATGTTGATCTTTTGGATTCCATTAAATATAAAGAAACAATAAAAGGTTACCAGAGCACACTTCTTTAACAAATATTAATAAAAATAACCACTAAGTCCCAACCTAATAAAATCAAGTCTGGTTAGGTTTTGCAGTGCGAAAAGTTACACGTGAAAACGCCCTGATTATAAAAAGGAATCCTCTTCATAGTGCCCTTGCTTTATTATATTTAACTTTGCATGCATTATTTTTTTATGCAAAACCTGACTAGTGGCTGTTTCTGCTTAAGCATTCTGCGTAGTAAAAAAGTAAAATGCAAACATGCATAGAAAACTTTTCCTTTACTGACTCAGCCAAAATTAAAGGTGTTATGGTTTTACATAAATGGGAAACATTAAAAGATTGTTTTAAATGACCACAAAATAAATTGCATTGCAAGACCAAGCATGTGACAAGTGCTTTACCTTCGCTTTTCTTGTGGATCAACAGTGGAACTTGAACTGGAGGACGAGGTGGAGGAAGTGGCAATCATGCTGGAGGTGGTGTTTGTGTGAAATTGTGTGGTTGAAATAGTGTCAAGTTTCATCTGCAAACCACCTTCCAAGTCTCTAGATATAACCAAAATGTTTATTTTGCTTAATAAACCTTTTAAAGATTTATTTGAAGCTATTTATCTCCCAAATATTAGTTAGAGATGGCTGAAACTCACTAGTTTTGTTCTGTTTTCGGATTCCTGGATATCTCGGGACAATCCCAAAAATCCGAAAATCCAAAACGGAATGAATTTTTGATAATTTCTGAATGTACGGAGCGATTTACGAAAATAGACTTGAATGTTTGAAAATTCTCGAAAATCCAATCAGAGACCATTTTCGAGTTTCCTATCGTGTTTTCGAACGTTTGATGCTATTTTAAATAATTAACGAAAATAGCTCCGTACATTCGAAAATTTGTTCCGAAGTCCCGAAATCCGGACGTTCTGTTCGGATTCGTAGGGATCATTCGGATTTTGGATATTAGTGAATCCGACATCCCTTTAGGGATTATCCCCTTTCAGAACTTCGATTGCTTTACTTGCTGACCCCTGGCTGGTCTCTTCCAAAAAATAAATAAACCAGAGAAAATCTGAACTACTCACAGGGATAGAAGCTGGGTTACCTTACATAGACTGTTGTAGGCCAGGTTTTAATACAGGCAAACCAACATATCTATATTAATAATCTTTACATAACACTAGTTATCATTAATGTCGCCCAATGTCCTTAATTACACCATTACAGCATTAGTAATTATAGTGTTTTTAGTAAAAAAAAACAAAACAAACAGTGAGACTATTATCTATCTGCATTTTCCAGGTTAGAAAATTGAAGGCTGCATGTACCGTATATACTTAAGTATAAGTCGATCCGAGTATAAACCGAGATACCTATTTTTACCTGAAAAATTTATAAAAACTGATTGACTCGAGTATAACCGAGGGTAGAAATTAGTTGCCCTTTAAATGGACAGCAGAATTCCCATACATGAATCCCATACAGTAATAGCCACATCCAGTACCAGTAACCTCCAATTCCATGGCACTCCAGATGTTTGGAAACTACAACTC
This sequence comes from Hymenochirus boettgeri, assembly GCA_019447015.1. Classification (NCBI taxonomy): domain Eukaryota; kingdom Metazoa; phylum Chordata; class Amphibia; order Anura; family Pipidae; genus Hymenochirus; species Hymenochirus boettgeri. The sequence goes on from CM033475.1 coordinate 192,465,621, forward strand.
CCAGCATGCTTTGTTGCTGGGAGTTGCAGTTTCTAAACATGTGGAGTGGCAAGGTTTAGTAAACTTATAATTAAGCTTAACCATCATTTAAAATTCTCCTGACCCCCATATAGTAAAGGGCACTCTGACCCCCATATAGTAAAGGTCCAATAGTTAAAAATGTCACCTGAGAGTTGGTTTCAAGCCGTCATTTGCACTGTACTAGCAGCTGTTTTTTGCCACAAACTGAGGAGACCCATCAGATTTACAGCATCCAGATGAGCAGTGACAGTGCTGAGTGAGTCCAGCAGCCAGACTACAGGAAGCAGGAAGTGTAAAGGCAGATCAGCTCCTGTAACTTTCTATGCAGGTTAACACAGCGCCACCTACTGGTTACTATCCACAATTGCAGAATTTGGATCTCAATTAGGACTTGACCCGTGTATAAGTCGAGGTTAGGTTTTCAGGCTAACTTTAAAGCCTTAAAAATTTGACTTGTACTCGAGTATATACGGTAAACATGCTCCATGAATATACATTGAACAGGTGCTACTTGTGTGGCTAAACTGCCACAGACCCCATTGGCAGTTAATGTCACATGACTAGTTCTTAACTTGTACTGTCATTATGAAAATGTTTTAAAACATACCTTTTTAAGTGAGCTGCTGAAAAATCTACAGCCCAGTGCTTTGTAAAGAAAATAAACACTGCTCACAATGACTGAAGTCCAAGGGCTTTCTGATCTATGGTACTTACTCTGTATTGTCATCTTGCAAGCTGCCAGACTCAGAGTGAGAGAAAATTCTTCTGGATGGAGTTGGTTGCACACGAGCTAACAGAGGCTCTTTGTTCTAATGGGGAGACAAGGGTCAAGTGAAACAAGTGATCTAGAACTGAGCATGCAGTGAAAATATATCCCATGTATAAAATAGTTCTCTTATTTACACTGTTAAATACACTGTAAATCTTCATCACGACTGTCTTATGGATTACATAAACTAAAAAAAAGTTTACATTAAAGGAATTCGCACTATAAAGAGCAGTTCTTGTGTATACATAATGGGGACTGTATACCATTATTAGGTACAGCAATATGTGATGCATTTGTCTGCATCTGGATATTTTTAATCATTAATAGATTTACTTCAAGGCCCATAAGTAGCGAGTCTCATCTACTTATTATACCAGATATTGCCATCTATATCCAACACTAGGAACTGACACCCATTACATGTCTCAACTAAGTCATTTAACAATGACATAAGTATGGCAGCACATGGTTATATGCTAGCAATCTATTTGTTTGGTCTAAATCACAAACCTGCCGTTTACATGAAACTTTGCAAATGGCCTTGAAAACTGCCCTTAAGGGTATTTACCAAGGAATTGGTAGACACGGTCATAGCTGTTTTTGCGATGAACATCAAAAGTGATCATTTTTTAAGATCATTAAATCAGGGACAACTAACAGAAAATCTTTCAGTGTCATGGAAAGTATGCAAGGAAATATACTGTGCATATAGTAAGCTAGGTCATAAGAAAAGTGATCAAAGTTTAAGATGTCTATCCCCAGCATATTTTGAATGGAAATGTATAAGTTTGTAAAGAAAATTAGAAAAAAGTACATTTTTATTAAAGGGACTGTCCACCCCTTTTTCTAAAAACTGATATAATGTAGATAACCCCCCAAAACCTTAACTTCATTTTAGTCACAATTTAGAAATCAGCTCCCACACAGAGTTATTATACTTACATGCTCCTCGCTCCACTGCCGCTTCCGGGTTCTTCTCCCAGTCTCCACTGTGGCTGCTCTGTTCTTTTTGTGTTCTTGAGCAGTCGCAGTGGAGACTGCTCCGGGAATGGCAGTCAGTGATTGGCTGTGACGTCACAGTTACGGCCGACACTGACTGCCTTACCCGGAAGTGCAGAGCCGCGGCGGTGGAGCGAGGAGGAGCATGTAAGTATAATAACTCTGTGTGGGAGCGGATTTCTAAACTTTTACTAAAACGAAGTTAAGGTTTTGGGGGGTTATCTACATTATATCAGATTTTGGAAAGAGGGGTGGACAGTCCCTTTAAGTAATTCAGCAATCTAGTTGTTCTTTTGAAGAATGCCCTACCAGATAACCTGATGGCACCACTAACGGGCACACTCCTTTGTTCTCTGCATGAGTATTGCTGATTATTCCTAATTCTTTCTGTCTCTTGTTCCATTTTTCCAGAATTTCCCATGTGTCTTGCTTCTGATATGGCAAAAGACATGGTGATGTCACACTTATTTTGAATGGTAGATTGAGCTAAAACATTAATCATTGTGTCACTGTACAATATTCAAATAGGTGAATCTGACAATATATAGAAACATAAAAGTCTCTCTAAATAGAGATATAGATTAGGTTCTAAATATGGCTAAAATTTGCAGTTTACAGTGGAAAATAATAAGAACCCTTGCTGTCATAACAGTACAGCATGCTAAAAAGTATTTTTGTGGTCACATAGTACAATTCTGCAAATTATTTTATTGGGCTGCACTCAAAAATAAGTATTAAATTAATGTTCATATTTAAGGTCTGCCCCCCAGAGAATTTCATATTTATCAAAAACATGGGTTCCCTGTTCTCACCTTACAAAAAGATAAACGTTAAATTATCCACTGTACACAAACTAGTTAAAATGATAAATCGCCATTCAAAGTGGTTACAAAACATATAGTTGGCAGTCCAAGGTCAGAAAAAACTATGGTGATGCTCTCACTTGCTCCACCCACAACTAATAAAGGTAGATACCACCTTCAAGAAAGGCAGAAGGAGAAGGAAAAGCTCTTAAAATCTAACCAATCATGTCTGTAAGGAAGCTGCTCCAAAGGCACTGAATCTTTGCCTGAAAGATATTTTATTGCAAGGCAGGGTTGCAAAGGAGTTTGTCTATGACTTTATATATGCCATACACATCATTAATTAGTTTTAGCAATGTGCCACTGTATGCATTTCTATATTAAACATGTGGTGTTACCTTCCATTTGAGAAAGGGTATAGTCAGAGATTAATGGACCAGAATGCTTGCTATTTTATTTTCATGACTTGTGCTGCTTGACCTTAATTAATAGTTTCTGAGATAGATATATATAAGCAAAATGTGCCTGTTGGTGCACAATGGAAATTATGTGTGTGTATGTTTGCTATGTGTTATAGTCGATATAGAATCTTTACACAGGTATATTTTAAACTGTTACTCAGATAGTCACCAGCTTTCAGAGGAACCAAATAAGATAATCCTGCAGGTCTGAGAGTAGACCCAGGCAATCATGCTACACTGTGTGTTTGAAACTAAACATGCTAAGTTAATACTTATTAGTATTCACCATGGCAAGTGGTGATGGTACCTCATATATTATAACAGAAGCTACCTCACAGCATCATGTTATTGTAATAGCATTGCCCTAATAATCTAATGTACCAACAAACATTTCTCATTCCCAGTTTACCTAAAGAAATGTATTTATCCTTTATATACTCTTATATAGATCTCATTGAAAAAAAGTTGCTTCAGAGCAATTTTTAATAACTGATAACTGCTTTTTATTTCAGTATTACAGTAAATCCTTGGTATACCTGCCTGGCTTTACCACTAAGCAACAGGCCAAGGACTTGCAAGCAAACACCTTTATCCCAGCCATTAATAGTGGATGCCAATATAAATTGTTCTAGCCAATCAGTTCACTCCCTAGTTACCCCAAAAGGATCAGATTTAAAAATAGGTTTTTGCAATTGGGCCTGGTAGAGCTACTGAGCCTAATTGGGGAATTTCATCTGCAGGTACAAGGACAGGAGGATTTAAATCAATACTATCAGTAGCAGCCTCCATAGCTTGATACAGAGAACAAATATACAGAGAAAACAGGGAGAATAAATGGTATTACCAGCACCGCTGCCACCAATTTGAACCAGATCATTGTTTTATGGAAGGATTATGGGTAACATGGCACACAGTGGGTTACCCTGGTGGTCTGGCACAAAGCAGACCGTGCACATAAAAAGGTTCCCCACATAACATGTGCAGTAATCAGGGGTGTCCCTGTCTATGGTGCACCACTTTGAAAATTGACCAGGCCTGTATATTGTGTGTCCTTGTAAGTTGGTGTACACTTATCTGTTATGTCAGAGTTTGTATCCAATAAGGTAAATTGTCTGTCCAAATACCTGTCCTCCCAACAGGATCCTATACACAGGGTCTTATACACAGGATCTTGTGCTGCGGTCAATATCTCTCCAAAGCACACACCAGAAACTACTTTCACTTTCTTTTCTCCTAGCCATAGAGACCAGGGATGTATAGTCTTTAATCACTCACTGACACCACCTGCAGGCTGGAGGTGGTATATAAGGAGCCTTGGTGCATATGTCCATTACAATACACATCACATCCTGTGTAGCAGACACAAACTTTTTTGGATTACACTTCCTTTTACATCTGTCTGTATTTAAGGGGTGTACGTTAAGAAACAAAAGCGTTTAGAACAAGAAAGGGAGTAAGAACAAGACTGCTGTTTCTCTGGTGTGTATTGCTGTTTCTTTGGTGTGTATTGCTGTTTCTCTGGTGTGTATTGCTGTTTAGTATGGACAGTTTTGTTAGGGCCACGCAGTGTGAAACCTGACGCATGTATGGGATCTTGGAGTAGCCGCCCCAAGGGACCTATGTATGTGTCAGATGTGAGTGGGTTGCCTATTTGGGATCTGAGGTCCAGAATCTAAAGGGGAAACTTGCAGCATTGCAGGGATTGGCAAACCTGGGGGAAATGCAGGTACTGGCAGGGGCCAGTAAACTGGAGGGTGGAGATGGGGCAGATAAGGTGGTAAAGAAAGATAGATTTGTAAGGGTCACCAGGGGAAGTAGGGGACGGACGGATAGGGGAGCTTCTTCCCAGTTGGTCGATCCCAACAGATTTGCCATTTTAGGCGAAGATGTGGAGGACGATGGCTCGGAAGCAGCATGTATGGAGCGGGCCTTTCCCTTAAGCACCCAAGGCACGGCCATCTTCAATACAAGGGACGGAGAACTGGGGGCTAGGAAGGATAGGCAGGTGGTAGTGGTAGGGGACTCCATTATTAGAAGGGTAGATATGGACAGTTTTGTTAGGGCCACGCAGTGTGAAACCTGACGCATGTATGGGATCTTGGAGCAGCCGCCCCAAGGGACCTATGTATGTGTCAGATGTGAGTGGGTTGCCCATTTGGTATCTGAGGTCCAGAATCTAAAGGGGAAACTTGCAGCATTGCAGGGATTGGCAAACCTGGGGGAAATGCAGGTACTGGCAGGGGCCAGTAAACTGGAGGGTGGAGATGGGGCAGATAAGTTGGTAAAGAAAGATAGATTTGTAAGGGTCACCAGGGGAAGTAGGGGACGGACGAATAGGGGAGCTTCTTCCCAGTTGGTCGATCCCAACAGATTTGCCATTTTAGGCGAAGATGTGGAGGACGATGGCTCCGAAGCAGCATGTATGGAGCGGGCCTTTCCCTTAAGCACCCAAGGCACGGCCATCTCCAATACAAGGGATGGAGAACTGAGGGCTAGGAAGGATAGGCAGGTGGTAGTGGTAGGGGACTCCATTATTAGAAGGGTAGATAGGGTAGTCTGTTTCCAAGACCCTGCATGCCGAACAGTGTGTTGTCTGCCTGGTGCTAGGGTTCGAAATGTGGTGGATCGTGTAGACAGATTATTGGGTGGGGCTGCGAGTGACCCGGCGGTCTTAGTTCACATTGGTGCCAATGACAAAGTTGGAGGTTGAGGTGAGGTAGTGATTTCACAAATACTACTGCAGCCACGTGCTACGCTAGGGAGGCAACGGGAGCTCAGGAGTATAAATGCGTGGCTAAGAGAGTGGTGTAAGGAGATGGGGTTTGGGTTTTTAGAGAACTGGGCTGACTTTTCTGTTGGCTACAGGCTCTTTAGTAGAGACGGATTGCACCTCAATGGTGATGGTGAAGCTGTTTTGGGGGAGAAGATGGCTAGGGGGTTGGAGGAGATTTTAAACTAGGTATGGGGGGGAGGGTATGTTGAACTAAACAGGGGTAGATAGAGAAGTTAGGGATCAGGGGGCTATTAACACAACGGAGGATGGAGAAGGGGGAGGGGCTAGCATAGAGGATAAGGAGGTATGTACGACCATGTATGGAAGTAAATCAATTGATAATATAAAATGTATGTTAACCAATGTGTACAGGAAGCAAGAAGGTAGGTAAATTAATTGTTGGAGTACGTTATAAGCCGCCAAATGCCGGGGAGGAGGTGGAAATGAATCTCCATATGCAGTTGGCGAAGGCTGCTGGTATGGGGAATGTTCTGGTTATGGGGAATTTTAACTACCCTGACATAGCTTGGAGCAAGGGAACTGCCAGCACCTCAAAAGGTATAAAGTTCTTAAATTTCCTTTATGAGCATTTTCTTTCACAGATGGTAGAAGTTCCTACTAGACAGAATGCGTTGTTGGATCTGGTGATATTTAATAACCCTGACCTCATTTTGGAGATGAAGGTAACGGGAAAGGGAATAGTGACCATGATATGGTGTCATTTAATATAGGTTGCAAAAAACTAGAGTGCACTGGGTTAACAAAACTTTTAACTTTAGGAAAGCTAATTTTATGCTGTTAAAGGAATCACTCCTGCTCATAGACTGGGGGGAATTATTTCTAGGTAAAGATACAGAGCAGATGTGGACCACTTTTAAAGGGATATTAAACTATTACATTTCTAAATCTGTACCTTTAGGAAACAAGTGTAAAAAAATTAGGTCCACTCCTGCATGGCTTAATGCTCAGGTAAAAAGGGAAATGGAAAAAAATATTTTTTTTTTAAATTTTGAAAACAGAGGGAACAGAACAGGCTTACAGGGAGTATAAAAGCTGTAATAAAGAGTGCAATAAAGCAATTAAACTAGCTAAAATAGAAAATGAAATACAGATTGCCAAAAAAAGCAAGTCCAACCCCAAAATGTTTTTTAAGTATATAAATGGTAAAAAGATGGACTGAGAATGTGGGACCATTAAATAATTGGGCTGAGGTGGTTGTAGAGGATTTCGAAAAGGCTAATCTGATAAACCGTTTTTTTACATCGGTTTTTACTGTTGAGAATCCTTGTCCTTACAGCAGGGATTATAATAATATGCAGGGAAGAAATGAAGAGTTTTCACATTGGCTAACAGAAGATATGGTACGGAAACAATGAGACAGAGTTAATATCAATAAAACCCCAGTACCAAATGGATTGCATTATCGGATTTTAAAAGAGCTTAGTTCAGTTCTATCTAGACCACTGTTTCTCATCTTTTCAGATTCGCTTTGGTCTGGGGATGTGCTGCTGGATTGGAAAAAAGCCAACGTAATACCAATATTCAAAAAAGGTAGTCGTTCATAGCCTGGTAACTATAGACCTGTAAGCCTAACATCAGTGGTAGGGAAGGTACTGTGCCACATAGGCGACTAATGTATAAACTGAGGACTGTTGGCCTTGAAGAAAACATTTGTTCATGGATAGAGAACTGGTTATTGGATCGCAAACAGAGAGTGGTGGTTAATGGAGCTACATCTATGTGGGCTAAAGTTCTAAGCGGAGTACTGGGGCCGCTTCTGTTTAATCTGTTTATAAATGACTTAGAAGGGGGCATTGAGAGCAAGGTCTCTGTATTTGCTGATGACACTAAACTATGCAGAGCTTTTGAAACTTCAAATGATGTACAAGTGTTGCAAGTAGACCTAGATAGATTATCAAAATGGGCAGCAGAATGGCAGATGAGATTCAATGTTGATAAATGTAAGGTGATGCATTTGGTATTTAATAATCCGCGCCACCTACACCATAAATAACGCTGTGTTAAGTGCATCTGTAATGGAAAAAGATGTAGATAACAGACTTAAGGTGGCCATACATCTATGAGATATTACTTACCCGACTGAGCGCTCACGCAATGTTCATCGATACTGCCGGAACCGCTTCTCCCGATCGTATATTTGACCGACATGCGATCGCAAAATCCCATTCATGTCGGTCGAATGTAAGATCGGGAGAAGCGGTTCCGCCAGGATCGAAGGAACATCGCGTGAGCCCTTGGTCGGGTAAGTAATATCTCATAGATGTATGGCCACCTTTAGCTGTAGAAAAGAATGCCAGGTAGCAACGGCTAGAGATAGCAAGATATTGTCTTGTATAAAGAGGGGAATAGATTCAAGAGAGAGATATTATTTTCCCTCTTTACAAGGCACTGGTAAGGCCTCATTTGGAATATACAGTGCAGTTTTGGAATCCCATATACAAAGTGGACATCTTGGAAATTAAATTAATAAGGGGAATGGATGGGCTTGAATATGCAGACAGATTAGACAAGTTAGGGCTGTTTACATTGGAGAAGCGACGTTTGCGTGGGGACATGATAACCTTATACAAATATATTAATGGGCCATACAATGAACTCTCTGGTGCATTGTTTACTAATAGGTCTTATCAGAGGACTCGTGGACATCCTTTAAGGTTGGAAGAAAAGAAGTTTTATCTTCAGGTTAGGAAAGGTTTCTTTACAGTGAGAACGGTGAAAATGTGGAACTGTCTTCCAGCAGAAGTGGTAATGGCAAGTTCATTGAATAGCTTTAAAAAAGGCCTGGATAAGTTTCTAAAACTACGGTAAAAAATATTGAGAATTACTGGTATTAATGCATATAGATCTGGTTAATCCAGGGATACTTTCCGATTGTCGTTTGGAGTCAGGAAGGAATTTCCCCCCCCCCCCCCTTCTTAGATGGTGTTTTTTGCCTTCCTCTGGATCAACTGTTAGGTAGGGTTAAAAAAAAAAAAAGGGTGAATAGGTTGGACTTGATGGACGTGCGTCTTTATTCAACCTTAATTACTATGTTATTATGTTACACATGGAGCAGACACAGGGGTGTGGTTTAACCTCCCATTTGACCATTCCATGTTGAAATAGGGATCTCAGCTCTGTAAGTAAGTTTATGTATTTTGTATATTTTGTGTTGTACCTAATATAAGTCAGTGCTATTCTTTATATACATTTATTGATGGTCATTTAAATGGTAATAGTGAGATAGTACACACATACATATACAACTTTCCTATATGTAATATCCTATACCCCCCTACCCCCCCCCCCACCTCATTGCTAGCTCATAAAAATCTCCTATGAGGTTATAAATATATTTATATAATGTAAGTATAATGTTTTATGCAAAAATAAAGTGTACCCCTCAAACAATAGCTATTTTGCTTATGCCTTTTTATAGATAGCCAAAATCACCATGGAATTATTACGGACACATCTATACTCTATGGCAAGTGACATCTGCCGAGCACAAAAAAACATTTGCCATTGTGAACTGTTATCAACTACATTACATTTAAACAGCAGTTCATGCAATTCTCCCCCCTCATGCTCCATTAAAGGAAATAACCAGATGGTCAACTGCTCACCCTTTCTTGGGTGTCCAAACGTGGACTTGAAGCAGAACGCTTGATCCCAAGCTCTTTGATGCTACTGCCAGTTAGTTTGGCATCTTGTAGAACACCGAAGCTGCCAGTTTTGCGTAAGCCTGCTCTCAAGTTGGACAGTGAAAGCTCACTTTTTTCTGTGACACTGCTGGGGACCCCAGTGAACTACAGACATGGAAGAAGGTTATGTGTTGGGGATGATCTGCTCTGAACAAAAGGCCATTTTTTCTGTGTGCACTATTTAGGTCACACAAATAAGAAATGTTAGTAGTAGAGATTGTAACGTGTAGCCATAGATGAAATGAAGACATCTTGGATATAAAGTAATACCTTTTATTGGCTAACTAAAATGATTGAAAATGCAAGCTTTCGAAGCACTAGGCTTCTTCCTCAGGCATGATACAATACTGAATCTTAAATAAAATAGAGTGATTTTTAAGATTCAGTATTGTATCATGCCTGAGGAAGAAGCCTAGTGCTTCGAAAGCTTGCATTTTCAATCATTTTAGTTAGCCAATAAAAGGTATTACTTTATATCCAAGATGTCTTCACAAATAAGAAATGAGCATAGTCATAAAAATGCAATATACTCGATGCAAGTGTTACTACATGGCTATATATTTTCCTGGATATAAAAAGACATAAGTATTAGAAGACATTAGGCCCTAGGAAGTTTAAAGGGGAAGTTCAGTGCAGAAACATAGGCTTTCAAGCAAATAGAAGCTTAAGTGGCAGCTCACTACTGACCACAGCAAAGCATATCAAGTCAATTTTTTAAAAAAATAAAAAAGTATGAGTCTGAAACATGAAGCATACGTGTTTGGAATAAATCTGCACATTTCACAGAATCAGGTCTTAATATGCTCTACTACACACATTGATATTATTGTTATACTAGTGTTGGTATTACAGATTCTATGATGGGGTGGAAAGCCTTATGTGGAACATATACAGACATTTAACTAGTACACTGTATAGCTGGAGACTTACACCTAGAATAAGTATAATATAGGTAAATAATTTGTTTTTTTCCCGCTGAAGTTCCCTTTTAAGTTCTGGAAAATGTAATTTTTGGGAAAAAGCACAAGTCATCTTAAAAAAAAACACCCCGCTGTGATGTAAATAATGGAATGCTAAAACAATCTGCAACAGTTTTATTTCATGTTGCCGTTTTAAGTAATTTAACCTTTTGTTTGTCTATGAAGATTATTATTCACCATGCCACTGTATAACTATCATTAGTACCGGTAAGTCAAATTCCTCTGGGCTTGCTAAGAACTCTGGAAGAAGTTTTCCCACTTATGCAAAAGGCTTCTTCAATTCAGAGGAGTTGTAGGAGCATTTCTATCTATTGTGACACATATTAATTTACAAAGTTATAATTAGAGGTGTAAAGCATTTTAATTAACCTAATCAAGTTATAACAGTGCAATAACAGTGTAAGTTAACTGTTTATGTTACACAACTGAAGGTGTTAATTGCGGTTGCTAAAGAAGCACTGTACACAGTGATGGTTTGTAGAGTTTGTAGTACAATGATATTTTTCCATTACTTAATGTCCACTGTCTTCTCTATTAAAAATGTTCATTGGCATTTAAAAAGGTCCCTTATCCATCAGTGTCAGAAATAGTGCCAACTACATCAAAATTTGCTCAGCGATAAACAACAAAATTGATTCACACACGACAACCTAAAAAGTGAGGCTGTGACGCACTATGTATCCTTTTGATGTTTAAAGGACTCTGAGTTTTCATGAAAATCATTTAGACACCCGAGTCATATATGAAATGATTATATAGTGGATAATGCACCCCCAACTGTAAATTCTAAGGATATTAGAAGTCACAGAGGAGTTCCATGACCATATAAAAGTACGAGGCCGCGTACTTTTTATACAGCGCACAGAAGTCCAAGGTGACTTCTAATATGCCTTAAATTTACAGTTCGGGTGCATTATTTATTATAACCTACCCCTTTGTGGCTTCTGGTTTCCTTCTCCACCTGGAACTGTAAGATTATAAGGCTATATAATCTTACAGTTCCTCCCATAGAAATCCACTATAGGGGTAGGTTATAATCATATCATCTGCTTTCCTGCTATGTTCATTGGTACAGTGTTTAACAGCCGTTTCACATAACCAACACTTTCAATGCTTGTGAAGGTTCTCATTCATCCAGGTCATCTTATATCTGTTGTATTCAATTAGATCAACTGGACTTGAAATGTAGTTCTTGAAGACGTTTCGCTAGTCATCCGACTGGCTTTCTCAATTCAGAATGACTTGTACAAGAATCTGTGGCAATTATGTACCCTGGAAAATCCCAATTAGCATATCACAGCCAGGTGTTAAGGGTGTGATTAGATAGTGCTAAGAGGTGTTATAGGAGGAACGCCCAGAGTAAGGTGTCAAAACAGCATTGTACATGGCAGACAGTTGGTGTCGAACCCCCCACCTCTATTTAGGCTGGTTTCTTTATTTTCACATAAATGGCCTCCTTAACACCTCTCTTGAACCAGTCCACTTCCTTTCGCCAGTATGTTAACATTACAATCTTCAAAGGTATGTCCTTTATCCTTAAGATGCAGATACGCGGCTGAGTCCTGCCCGAGGAATTGGCTCTTCTGTGCTGGCCATACGTTGATGCAGTTGCTGTTTGGTCTCCCCCACATACAAATCAGAGCATTCTTCACTGCACTGCACTGCATATATATGTCGCTTTTTCTGTGTTTGGTATTGGGTCTTTCGAATGTACCAATTGCTGCCTCAGTGTGTGCTCGTTTAAAGCAGACAGGGATACGATGTTTTTTGAAAATTCTTCTTAATTTCTCGGAGACCCTGCTACATATGGGATGACCATGTTCTTCCTCCTGCCTTGCTTTTCCCCTTCACTGTTGGATTCGTGTTCTTTTCTTTCCTTCTACTTCTTTGACAAAGGCCCAGTCTGGATATCCACAGTTTTAAGGGCTCCTCTGAGATGTTCATTTCTTTAGCCTTCGCCTCTGTGCTAGTGGGGAGTTTCTCGGCTCTGTGTTGCAGGGTTCGGATGACCCCCAGCTTGTGATCTAAAGGGTGGTGGGAGTCAAACATCAATACTGATCTGTGTGTGTTGGTTTTCTGTAAACCTCTACTTCCAGTTTACATTTTCTTAACTTCTACCAAGCAGTCCAAGAAGCCAGTTTGTTGTTTTGTACCTCTTCCCTTGTGAATTTAATGTTTTGGTCCACCGCATTAATGTGTTCTGTGAAAGCTTGTATTCCTTCTGGTGGATTTTAACCCAGGTGTCACAACATATCTGAACCAGTGGCTGGGTGCTATGCCCTTAAAGGTATTAAGCGCCTGTGTTTCTCCCTCCTCCATGTAAAGGTTGGCCACAATAGGTGAAACTGGAGATCCATAGCACATCCATTTTTTTTGCTTATAGAACTTATCCCTGTATTTGAAATAGGTGGTATTCAGGCACAAGTCCAACAAGGAACACACCTGTTCTGGGTTGAGATCATTTTCTGCGGGTAAGAGTGCTGTCTTGGCCCAGCCGTTTTCTCACCATGTCAACAGCCTCCTTGGTGGGTATACAAGTGAAGAGAGATGTCACATCATAGGACACCAAGTTTCTTCTACACCGAGTACTATATCTTCAATCTGTTTGGGAAATCCTGAGAGTTCTGGATGTTGGTTCTGGATTGTAATGTTTAACATACTGGCGAAGGAACGTGACTGGTTCAAGAGAGGTGTTAAGGAGGCCATTTATGTGAAAATAAGAAACCAAGCCTAATTAGAGGTGGGGGGGTTCGACACCAACTGTCTGCCATGTACAATGCTGTTTTAACACCTTACTCTGGGCGTTCCTATAACACTCTTAGCCACTATCTAATCACACCTTAACACCTGGCTGTGATATGCTAATTGGGATTTTCCAGGGTACATAATTGCCACAGATTCTTGTACAAGTCATTCTGAATTGAGAAAGCCAGTCGGATGACTAGCGAAACGTCTTCAAGAACTACATTTCAAGTCCAGTTGATCTAATTGAATACAACAGATACAACACTTTCAATGCTTTTCTGAGATGCTAGCATTTTCGGTTGACACATTTTATGTTTATGTGCAATGCAAGGTTTTGATTTGTAGCCAAGAGGTTAAAAATAATTTGCACATTTGTGAGTTTAAAATAAAAAATGTGTTTAATTGTACATGATAGACTTCACACCTCAAATCTATAAATAAGATAAAAAACTGTACCTAAATAAGCACACCTACGCTTGTAAAGGACCACTTAATGCCACATAGGGCTTTATATTAAATTAAACATTAATCCTTCCAAAGAAAATCAAGATTAAATACAGATTTATTGAAAATACACACTCTATTTAAGTGTCAGGTGTAACAGCAGTAACAGATGCGATCCCATCAAGAGATCAAGTACGCGGAACCTGTCCTTGCTTACTGGACGTGGCTCTGCCCTGCTACTGCAAACTGCACGAAATCTTCCAAAGAAAACTGTTTAACCTGACAAACGGACTATTATTTCACCCCACCACGTGGGCTTCCTCAGGGTCTTCATAAGTGTTGTCCCTCGTCCATTTAAGGAGGGTTCAAACTATTAACTCCCATCCTTCCACCTGTCAACCTTTTAGTGCAAACACACATATTTCCCAAATTACATATATCCTAAATACGATATTCATAAAGATCCGACACTTGGTACTGCTACTACACTTTATAGGGGTGGGATTCATGAGTGTGTATTTTCAATAAATTTGTTTTTAATCTTAATGTTCTATTGAAGGATTGATGTTTAATTTAATATAGAGCCCTATGTGGCATTTATTAAATAGTCCTTTACAAGCGCGGGTGTGCCCCTTTAGGTACGGTTTTCTCTCATTTATTAATTTATTGTGCTTATTATCAGGAGCACTGTGGGATAAACTCTGTGAAAACGCTGTGTGAAATCTGTCACAGACTGACTGCCATTCCCGGCCGAGCCTCCACTGCTGCTGCTCGTGAATGGAAAAGACTTATAGCAGCAGAAGTGGAGAGGGAGCAAGCGGCAGTGGATTGTCGACATTTAAGTACAATTACTCGTTCTGAGAACATTATTTAAAGTTTTAAGCAAATCATTACCTAGCTTTTGGGGGTCCCTGAAAATTATATTAAAAGTTTTTATTAGGGGTGGGCATACCCTTAAAGTACATTTTAGCATTCCTATATCACAATAAAATGATTATTAAAAATTGTCCTCTATTACATTGATACCAAAAACATGAAAAATACTTTAAGAAGGAAAAATCTACATAAGAAATGCATGGGGTTAACTCCGTGAATTTATTATGCAGATGTTTCCTTCTTACAGTATGTTTCATGTTTTTGGTATCAAGGTAATAGAGGAACACTGTAAGAAGAGCAAGCTATTATTATAACCTGCAAGTGATCAAAGAGCTCCAGCTATTTGCATACCAAATTTGTAACAAAAAAAAAATATGAAAAAACAAATATGTGCAATATATAAATTAACTAAAAAGGGCAAACTATAAGTATAAAAGTATAATGCTGTACTTGGGCACTGATGGAAATCATGGTCATTTGTTTATCTGGTTTTACCTATACCAATATATAGATAAAAGCAATTTAACAATTTGTACACAATGCGATAAGGAATATTAACTTTGGCATTTGTTTACTGCACCACAAAGATGCATTACTTTTAAATCGGAGGTAAAGGTGAAACTTTTCTTTGCATACTGTGTCTACTAGGAATATCTGTATTCATCGGGTGATGTCAACAGTATTACACCGACTAACTATGGTAAAATAATTTTATAGCTGTAAGTGCACATGAAAGGTAGTGTTCTTAATCAGATTATGTTATTAGAACTTGGATTATTTTTCCATTTTCAGTTGCCATGGAATCAGAGGCCCAAGCAGAACTCTAGACTAAAACACTGTTACAGTGGTTTTAAAGGTTCTTTAAAGTGTAATTAACAACACAGTACTAACAAGCCATGGAAAACTCACTAATGCACAATGCTAAATAATATGAAACATAAAAGGAGTCAGGAGAATCTCTATGCACTACGACACACAGAAACCTTCACCACTGTTACAGACTTAACTAGCTTTATTAAAAAAAAATCAAATGAATTTATAAACGTGCTTGATTTTTTAAAAAAAAAAAATCAGAAATGTTTATCAGATGGTTACTTTGATTGCCTAAAAGACCTTTGTACAATTATTTGTTGATTGCAATGTACAGCAAAAGCCGTGAAGTAATGCAAACAGTGGTTAGGTTTTCAGTTTTATTAACCCAATGTACTTTGGTCACAATGATGCAAAAACATGCTTGACACTTTCAAAAGTCCTCCATAGGAGTTGAAAATACAAACTAATGTTATTCTACCACTTAGTGACACAGCTACCTCTCAAGCATTGCAGGTAAAAATTTAAGTAGTAAACAACATCCCAGTCTATGATGAGACTTATTTTTCACTTTTCTAAGGAAATGTGAAGAGGAAGGAAATGAAACAAAAGCAAATCTGACACACACAAGCTACACTACAAACAAAGACAAATGATGCTCACCGCAGCCTTTTGGCCTCTTTGAGGCACCAGAATGATGCCAGTTTTGCGCAAGGTCTGCCGCCACATGGAGGGACCTACTGGTCCAGTGAGGGGCAAGATGGGAGTGACAAAGGTGAGAGGAGGCTGGTGGGAGTAAAACAAGCAGCACACATTCACAGTCACACAAAAAGGGAGCAAAATGAATGTGATTGGACAGAAAAGAGATAGGGAAAGAGGGCGTGCAGAAATGGAAGTATAAGAAAAGGAGACCGATCCGTAACCTCAGATGGAAGTAGAAAGGTGGCAGGAAAAAGAACAGATGGAAAGCGATTAGAGACAGAGCAAACACAGAAAAATCTGTCCAGAACAGGCACAATACATTTGGGTTAAAACGTCATATTGAACAAAAAACTAAGAATATATTGATCAGGGTTATTTCACGCTTATGATAACATACACCATTAGACTTTTGGCAGATTTGACTACTTTCATTAAATCTGTCTAAAATCTGACCAGGGCCTGAAGCAGTGGCAGAGGATCTGCAAATGCATACTATGTTGAGCGTAACAAATGTGTCTAGATTTATTTTGGATAAGACTTTAATAGAAATTCATTTTTCTATGCTAATAGGTCTATTGGTCCATGTATGGCTGGGCTTACAAAATGTACAAAAAAGGATTAGCTTCAAAGAGGAAAAGAATAACATTTTGTAAAGGAGGAAAAGCCATTCAAAGGAACTTTTGCTGTTGCTTCTAGAGCTAAAAAGAAATCCTACTGAATGGCTTTTCCTATTTCAACCTTTACATTACTCAAAGTAGAAGCCCGATTACATGCAAGACATGTTTGCATAGCCTATCAGATAAAATCACAGATAGACAGTTTATGTAAATAGAATGTATGGAAGCAAATCAAATATTAGGGAGAGGATCAAAAAGAAACATTAAAATGTAAAGGGAATTATAATAAATAGTAATAATAATCAGACCTTTGAGAATAAACAAGACTATAAATTATTTAAAAAATAAAATAAAACCAGATTGTCTTATTCAGTACTTAATTATTAGGTGTGGCCAACAAACTCAAAATGAAATGTTCATGAAATGCAAATATCTATCAGATTGCCATTCAGTTAAAACTATCTATGTAGCAAATATCTTGTATGTACCACATAAATTGGAGGCTGCATCCTAGTACATAGCAAAGCACATGCAGGCTGCTGATCAGTAGGTAGTATTCCTATGTAGGAAAATAGCTTCTACCTCCTGTCACAATAAAAGATTTCGTGGAAAATGGTTATTTTATAATATTTTGAGATTGGTTCTTTAAAATGGGATTAAACTGAAAATTTGTTTCTAAAATAAATTATGGTAGGAGCAATCCATCATGCATGACTACCTGAGATTGCCTTTACTAGACTTAAAGACTATCTATATCCTAAAAATAAAAGTACCCATTGATTTCTTTAATTATAAGGAAGGAAGGCTATTCCTATGCTAATCTAGAAGCGATTATACTTTGAGTCCCAACATGGTATCACTCTGAGGCACGTATGATAATTATTAGCCAACTGTGTTTTATCCTAACTTTAGGTGCATGCATGCCCCATATGTCTATCAGGAAAAAGTGATACCATGCTGATATTTAGAAGTACAATATTAAATCAATAAGGTATGTAAGGTTCCTACCTTCCCAATAACTGGGATAATAATCGGGGGAGTTTTGATTCAAATAACTATGGCGGTTGTGGTTGGGAGCCCTACACTACAGAAAAGGGGATTTGAGCTAGGGGGAGGGAGAGAGAAACGGGAGGGAGGGCTGCAGTGCGCATTACATTTTTCTTCCAGAGGAGAGACAGGAAGCAGAGTCAAATTTTGGGACTTTGGAGGGACATTGCAGGGCAGCAGGGATGTAAGGTAAGGATTTTACTACACTACACAGTGGGGCTAGTAGTGGGTTATAATTTTGGGGGTGGACATACCCTTTAAGGACCAACAAGTTAAGTTTTAGGGCTTTTACACACATATTGGTTGATTTATTGGAACTTAGCCATGCTTTTAAATGCTACAAGTAAGGGCTGGTACAACAAAGGCCTTCCCAACAAAGGTTTTTTTCTGTTTACAGACAAATCCAACAAAGGGAGTTATCAGGTTTGATGTACTTTTTACACTACAGTTTGGGCTGGTAAAACGATTAGTTCCGTTCGTCCATTCACCGTGACCGATCTTTCGGGAAACCACACAATCAGCTGTTATTTATTAAAGTGTATGCATCCGTCATGACGGATCAATGAATGATGCCTGAGGGAACATACACACATGCGCGTCCGAAATGGCCATTTGCCGCGTGGGTGACTTGGGGGCGGTTGTCGGGTGCCCTAGGAGACGTGTGTACGGATATTTAGCAACCCAAAGTAAATAAATAAGGGCATATCTGTAAATATCCTATTGCAATATTGCCTTAAAAAAGCTTCTTGGCTTTCTGCCAAGAACAGAGATATGTAAATTACACATCTCTCAGTACATTTTATGAATCTAATTTCACAAAGAGCTAGGATAGAAAAAAGACCAACACGATGAATGCTACCTTACCTTCTGGTCTGACGAAGTGGAGCTCACAGTGCTGTTATGAGGTTCTGGTGTCAGTCCATTTTCATTCCATTTCATTTCATTTTTTTTAAGTTCTGGGGTATGACATAAAAGAAGTTTTAAATGCAAACACATGTCAAAATCACATACATTAGCAATGAACATGGTAACTTCTTTTTATGTTTTTATTCTTAAAGTAAATCTCTAATCAAAATCTCACTTTTGTTCATTTTAACTGAGAGAACGGAGAGGAACTTTTCTTTACCTAATTAGCTGTGGGATTGTAAGTGCTTTAGCTTATTAGCATTGCGCAACTTTTCCTGTCTTTCTGCCCTGTGACAACTTTTCTGAAACCATTTCTAACACACTAAAGGCTATGTCCACCCCTAAAATAAAAAATTAAATCATGCTCCCCCATGTCCCCAGCCCCAACCGCAGTTTTTTTTTAAAAAAAGCCCCCCAAACTTTACTTACCTCCCCGCGATCCTCCGCCGCACTGCCGGCCCTCTGCTTGCGAGAATGCAAGCAGAGGGGCGGGACGGCAGTCGCGTCTGTGATTGGCTGAGCGGCAGCCATCACGGACGCGGCTGCGGTCATTCGTGCAGCGGAGGAAAGCGGAGAGTAAGTAGAGTTGGGGAGCTTTTTAAAAAAAAAACATGCGGTTGGGGCTGGGGGACATGTGGGAGCACGATATTAAGGGTGGATTTGTGCTAGGGGGAGGGATAGTAGAACGGGGGGAGAGGGAGGGAGAGAGGGAGGGGAGGGAGGGAGAAGGGCTGCAGCACGCATGGCAGAATCTCCGGGAGGCCAGGTAGCAGCAGTGTCCTATATGGACCTGCTAGCCTGGGTGGGCATTTTTGGAACTTTGGGGGGGACTACAGGAGAACCAGATGGAGTTGGGATGGAGGTAGATTAACTACACTACATGGTGGGGCCAGTAGTTGGGGGGATTATAGTTTTGGGGGTGGACATGCCCTTTAAAAAACACCACCACCACTTCCAGTTAATGTTGTCCAAAGTGTTTTATTTTTGAAAACAGGCTTGTAATTGTAATCAAAAATCTGTGAACAATGCACATCTGTATTTGTCAGAGGACACATTACCACTGTAAAATTATGTATATTAAACTATTAATGATGTATAAAGCAGTGTGATTCTCACAGAAATATATAGCTTGTTACTACCACTGCATCCATTAACAGATCTGGGTAACAAACGTTGGATTGGGTTTTAACAGCTGCTCATTTTAATATAAGAACTTCTGCAGCAATGATTTATCACTAGTGAAGCAAACATTTCAATACAGATACCTGTGCAAAATAAAAGGAAACAACCAAAGGTGGCGAATGGTAATATCTCAAGCCTTTTTAACAACACCATTCTCTAAGATTTAGGCAATGGCTGTTTTGATGTGGTTGCCGATCAGTAACCCAGCCAGCTGCCGCTATAATTGCTGGCCTTAATCTATAAGAAACTAGATAGATAATCATTTTATCTAAAGTCAGTTTTAAGCTGGCCATACACTTGGAACTTTCCCACAAAGTTTTCCCTAAGGCTGGGTACACACCAGCCAATTTTCGGCCGACTGACCGATTCACAACACTTCGGTCGTATCGTGCTGTTGTGGGCGAGACGCGACCGACATCGATGTTCGTTTGTCGGATCGGACAAACGACTGATGAGCATGTCGGAAAATTCCATCGATTGTGCGGTTCCCTATGGGAAATCACGATCATCGTTCGTAAATTCGTTCGCATTTGTCCCGTCAGAGTGCTTGCTTTGTGGCAAGAGCTCGTGAGGACAAAAAGTTCCTCTGTGTGTACCCAGCCTAAGTTTAGTGAAAAATGTGTGATTTTTTTGCAAAATCAATAATGCAGGAGGCAATGTCGCTGAACAACAAAAGCTAACAAATTTAATGTCTGCAGACATTTAATAGACTATGAATTTCAAATATATCAAAGTCACTAGATGTAGGCGCATTGCCTTCCTAGCAGTTTAACTAAACTCAAAACATGGCCACACTAACAAAACAGCTGACTTTACAGTAAATGGTTCCGGACACATGAATTCAAAAAAAAAAAAACAAAAAATGTAATTTCATGTATTGTAGACAGCTCTATGAAAAAAACATATAAGGAAAAGTAAGATACAATCATGTAATTAAATAATGTAATTTATGACCAATGAGAGTTTCTTCTTGATCTCACCTCACTGTACTCTTTTTCCACAAAATCTTGTTACAACAGACATGTTTTCCTCCCTCCATACAGGTGTTGGATAATACGTATTTGAATACAAACGGCAGTACTCGTGGTTTTCACTTACACTCTTGGTGCTCTTCTGAGAGGATGTATTTTCTTCATCCCCAACAGAATTGTGCCTAATGTCTTCCTCTCTTTGACTGGTCTTGCACAGATATTTTCTCTTGCTGCTCATCCGACACACTGAACTCCTGAAAGGGGATTTTATACATATTGACACAGGTTTCATTTCCTTAGTTATACTGTGATCACTATACGTGACAAAAGAGACAGATGGTACAATCTAATTGCCATGTCAATTTACAAATCCACCAGTTTAAAGTTCACCCCTCAAATAAAAAAATTACATAGGTAAATCACCCTCCAAAACTGCAATATTAGAAAGCTGACAGATGTATGGCTAATCTGCCATGCTGCAAAATTATGCTTTCCTCCTTCCTTGGTAAGATTTGGCTTCATGCCCAATAACTGCTCCGAGGAAACCATACTTGTTTTGTATCCTTTCCCTAATTTCATATACTTGTTTTAAGCTCAATTCTTGGAAAGCTCTACAGTATTAATTTTACAACCTTTCTCCAGATTACAAAGTAATCATAGATTAATTGTGCCAGATTGCAGTTTAAAAATGGGAGGAATTTATTGTTAATATGGGTAAATTAAAGGCATCTATAACCGAAAAAATAGGTATTTAAATTGACCATAACTGGAAACTATAATTCTTCCCAACCACCACTGTATAATTTTTTTGTTGTGAACTGCCCCCTATTTCTTTAGAAATCCAATCTAAAACTTCTTATATATCAGCTGTTCAATCAGCTTTCAATCAAGTTACTTGCTCTCAAAACAATTCTTCTGTGAGTAGTTTTAATGTAGCTGGAATGGTGACAAAGTTTTTACAGCTGGAATGTGTGCAGGCTTGACAGTTGTTTGTGGGTAAAAAAGTCAGGTCGGATGGAAGTGGGAGTGGTTAAAAGAGGGAGGGGGGATACTGCTCCTAAACAAAAGTGCGGATTGAAGGCATGCAGCAACACACGACAAATCAGAGTAAGTATTCAATTAAGATTAAATGAGGCAAAGTCATTTTTCAATATATGTCCCTTTAATGTTCCATGACACAAGAAAGAAATACATAGTCTTTTAAGTTCATTTTAGAATGTTAGATTTAAAAAAAAAATATTGTGAAGTTTAGGTTTCTTTGCTTGAACGTTTACAGCACTGTATTGCTTTAGCGAATGAGTAAAATGGTCAAGGTCTGAATGCTTTTATAAGGTTTCAGATGTTAGGCCTACAGTATGGCTCAAGTGTGAATCGTGTGAACCAAAACTGTTTTGGACCAAAGCTGTTAAATCCAGTTGCTGGGTCTGTACAACTTCAAGGCAAGTATGTACCCCATTCTCAAAAGCTCTTTGCAGGTTAAGATTAGTTTAACTCACCTCCTGTGTTAGTGATGTATGATGACTGCTGTTCTAGGTTTGTGTCGATTACTGCACGTTTAAGGTTTGCCTCCTTTTCATTGCGTAGCTACACAAAAGAGAAAATAAATGGAGTATTAAATTCTTAAATTTCCAAACCAAGATTTAAAGCAAATGAAAATGTTTAGTAGTCAATAATAATAACTTTACATCATCTTGCTTTTTCTGCAACTCTTCCAAAGGCTAACAATATCTTCATCTGCAACATCACAAGGTCTTGACCCTAAGGGAAATAGTAAAATACATTGCATACAAACGTTCTACGGCAATATCTTCAAGAAAATTCCATTATTTGTTATGTTACAAATACATTAGGGACAAGAGACAGAATTTTAAGTTCTGTTTTGTAAATGTTTTTGTTGTACTAACACAATGCGGTGTCTTTTTGGACATATTCTGCAAAAAAAAAGAAAGTTTCAATGGATAAATGCCAAATGGATATAAATATCAGATAATGACCCGTCCTGGGCCATGATTTGAAAAAACTTAGTGCATGTCATCGCAAAATAATTATCCCAGGTGGTTGTAAACTATCAGCAGGTATGTCACATTTTCCCATAATAAATAAAAAATGTGAAATTAAAGGGTATGTCCACCCCCTAAACAAAAATTCATATGCCCATCTGAAACTCCCATAAACCAGATCTCGGCCACTAAATATACTTATTTATATATACTTACCATGGCTGCCTCCTGCTTGTCAAGCAGCAGAAGGGGCCGGACCGGCAGCTGCGACAGTGATTGCTGAGAAATCGCATCTCGACTGGCAGGCCGTGAAATAGTGATTGCTGAGATGCGATTTTTCAGTCATCACTTTCGCCAGCTGTCATCGAGCCCCTTCTGCTTGCTTCCATGCATGAAAAGGCAGGAGGACCAGAAAGAAGGCAGCAGTGGAAAGGAGGCTGGTAAGATAATTAGAGGCCAAATTCAGTGCTTTTTCTACAGGAATTGATTAACACTTACCACATTATTAGAGCATTCATATCACAAAAATTGTTCCACTAAAAGTCCTGCAAGCTTCCTCCACACCCCAATGAGCTGCAGCGAAGAGGAGTCCAGCCATCTTTATCTCGCACATTTGGGTCAAAATTAGCCTGGAGCAGAAGCTAGTAAGAAAAAAACAAGCACCTTCAATGGTGCCCCATAACTGCATACACAAAATATAAATGTTACAGTATTACCTCAGGACTTCAAATGTAGCCTTTAGTCTGCGCAACATGCAAGGCACTTGCCCCTGTTTTAGGATGCCTGATTCTTCAATTTTCCCTGCATTTAACCATTGACGAGCATCTTGTAGGCATTACTTCCTCTCTTCCCTTTTGGCTGCCTCAGTATCGAACACCTTAATAACATAAGTTAGCCAAGAAATCAAAAAACAAAATTCTCTCACAGGATAGTCTTTTTTGGCAACCCAGTTTATTTCTCCCCAACCAAAAAAAAAAAAAATCTACACCCTGAAAGGATGGTTGGTATACATTAGAACATGAGGCAGTCTGCATTGGTTTCAAAGTAGCTATACATCATCTATTTAATAAACTGTACATAGCTTTGTAATATGCATGATTTCAGGGTGTTCGTCTCAATCTGTCACAAGCTCCTCAAAATGTTTTTAATCAGACATAGGTCTTCTCAATATTGCTTTCAAGATGCCCAAATCTGCATGAATTGCAAGCAGGGGGCGGGACCGCAGCCGCGTCCGTGATTGGCTGAGAGAGGCAGCCAATCACGGTCACGGCTGCCAGGAGTTCTGAACGCGGAGGAGAGAGGGAAGGTAAGTAAAGAATGAGGGACTTTCTAACATATATTAATGCGGTTGGGGCTGGGGAGAGCATGCCCTACCGCATACCGAAAGGGTTTAATGTAGGGGGAGGCACAGAAAAGGAGGGGGAGGGGAGAGGGAGGGCTGCACTGAGCATGCCTCAAACCTTGACGAGGTTGAGGCAGACTCAGGCACAGCATGAGTCACACCACTGCTCCTACACAGTAGTTTCCTGGACTTTGGAGGGCACAGCAGGGAACTATTTGAGCAAAAATGTAAGGTAAGGCTTTTTTTAACTATTGGATGTGGCCAGATAAGGGGATAAATTTTTAGTTTTGGGGTGGACTGCCTTTAAGATTAACCCTAAAATAGTTAATTACAGTTGTAGAAACACATAGTACAGAGCTTCAGAGGTAGGATCGGATAACAAAAAGAATCTTAGAGCAATGCATTCTCAATAGTTTATCCATCTAAAATTCAGTAGAATAGACTCCTACTAAAGGAGGAAGTAAGAGGGAAAAAAGTGATTGTTAAAAATCTATCATTTACAAATGATAGGAAAAAAGAAACAAGACCAATGGACCTTTTGAAGGTATAGAGACCAATGGACCTTTTGAGGTAGAGGACCAATGGACCTTTTGAAGGTAGGAGACCAATGGACCTTTTGAAGGTAGGAGAACGATATAAGTGTACAGTCCTTTAAGGAATAGTCAATCCTTTAATTGTTCAATAGTTCAGCTAAAGCTGGGGAAACATTTGTATCACTTTAATATTTAAATAAAAAGTATACAAATAATTTTTTGAATAGTGAAATGTCGGCACCTCTCTTATGAAGGTGGACTGGCTGCACAAAAGCGTCACTATCCAATGAATATATTTGGTTCACTCTAATTTAAATAAGACCAAGGCCCACTGTGAAAGCTTGGCACTCTGGTGTACATGAGCAAAAAAAATTGATGACAACAGATTATTGAATTACCTCCTGTATTTCAGCACGGAGTAAATTCTCCATGCATCATCTTCTGCAAGGTCAGCGGTACATCTCCATCACTATTAACAGCAGCAAATTAGCTGAATGTTTCAAGAATACCTAGAACATAACCACAATGAATGAATGATTACCAAATACTTAAAATTGCAATTTCAGCCTGTTGTACTTACTGTTACAGTGAGTCAATGCAATAAGAAATTAACTCCTGACAGAATAAAATTAGATTAGATTGGCCCCTTGATTTGTCTGACTGGCTCCCAGAGGTGTACCTACCAGTCAAATACCTTTGTTTTAATGCAGACTAGGTTAACTGGAATGTTATATCCAGATTTAAATAAATTAATACATAAATTAAAATCACGATTTAAATCACTAGTCAAAGCATAGTTGAGGTTTGTACCGTGTTAGCATAAAGTAAGAGAAGAGAGTAAGAGCTGTGATACCTTTATTGGCTAACTAAATAAAAATTAAGCAAGCTTCAGTCCTAAGCCCCCTTCATAGGCTGGATGTTACCTTAATCAGTAGGCTGATTCATAGTTTTCTACATAAAGACTAATTCTGTGCTGTAGTAACTTTATTTGCAAGTAGATGAAGATTTTTAGAACAACAATTTTAATAGATGTATTGCTTAAACAAAGCAACTCACTGAACTTCTTGAACTTAGCACTAAGGGGTTGATTCTGTATTCATAGGTTTGTAGAGAATAAGATTAAGATCTCTAACTCTGTTAATATAACATTTTGCTGTGTGAAGAAGAGGCATGTGCTCTGCTGAGTCAAATTCAGTTTAAGAACTGCAAGTAACCAAGCATCTGTGGTGGCGTGGCCAAGATGGCGGTCTGGCAGACTTGCGTATAAGGAGCTACTCCCATACACAAAACTGCTAACTATTACCCCTGCAACCAACGGCGCTAATTTAACACGCCAAACTACTCAGAACCTACCTGACCCATGAGACCAAATACGGGGAAATCGAGAAAAAAACCCCGGTCGCACAGAAGCTGGTAAGATTTGCCCAACAAGGGGCGCCGAGGATGGCGGCTGCTTCCCTCGCCGGGGAACTCCCCCTGGCGCGACGGAGGGAGCCTCCGCGCCGAGACGGGAGCAGATCGGAGACACACAGCCTGTTCTGAACCCCCACGCTCACAAATCCTATCCGCAATCCATGACCTCTAACACGCTAGCACGGTACTGATCGAGGGAGGTGAGGGTGATGAATGTGGGCCTTCTCCGGCAGGACGCACAATGTGTAGAGGCCGTGGGGTGAACTGGAGGACCCGGTGTCCTCGTCTGAGGACCAATTAGACCCCTGCCAGAAATGATGGCGGGCCCTTACAGCGGCGACTCCAATACAGGCAGCAAGAGCGGACGACCTAGAAACAGGTCTCGCCACCAAATATTCGCCTGGTTGGAGTACCGGGGGCGCGGAGGCCGAAGCCCGGAGGATTCTTGGAGTATGGCTAAAGAGACATCGGCTCTGTCAACTCTCCCCGATTTACAGTAGAGAGGGCCACCACCGCGGTTCGCACTGAGGCCTCCCCCGCCCGGATCCCGACAGAGGCCTATGCCAGATTACTCAATGCAAAGGACCGGGACCTATCCTCCGCATGCAGGAGACGCGATGGTCGAGGTAAGACTGGAAGAACTCACTATAATGTTCTTCACCAGACTACTCCATCAACCTACGAAAACGGACCACTTCCTGGCAGTGAGCAGCGCCTGAGAGGCCTTAACGTACCTTACGCGATGAATTATCCGGCACGTCTGGACAGTTCAAAACACCTCAAACTTCTCGCGAGTCCTCGGTGTGGAGGCCTCAGATGATTGACGCCCGCTCGGAACCGGCGCCGAGACCCTAGACCACGGTCTCTGTGGTGGGTTCTCGGGCCGGAACCGCCCGGAGACATAGGTACTTTCGCCCCATTTTTCCCCCTCGCGCGCCCACACTGGCCCCTCTTGGTACCCCGCGCACTATGCCCCCCTTGGGGCGACCCCGGGGTCGTGACCTCACGTGGCGGCCCGGTTGTAGACTGGCCCCTGGCTGGGTCCCCCTCTTCACCCACTCTATGCCCTGCCCCGGAACGCCCCCATACCTGGGCCCGGTGGGTTGACGTACCTGAGGGTTGGAGACCTCGTGGCTGGGGGATCCTGAGGCCGGATGTGACACCGGGCCCACCGGAACGCCCAGTTGCGGACGAGAGTGTCTACTGAAGGCCGGACCCGACCTCCTGCCCGACCTCGAACCCAGGCTCGGCGGGCATGGGCCATGAAACCAATAACTCGAGATAATCTAGAAGCGAACCTTTTACCCGCGGGCAGGACACTCGTCGGGCCCTGGCCCCCTCCTTCCCCGCACAGTATACTAGGGCCCTTGACTCAGGAGACAGCTCCGTTTGACACCCTTCGCCTCACATGGGCAGCACGGGATGCACTTCCACTCGGGGGATGCCGAGGGGATGTGCCCCGCTGGGGGGCGGATATCACCTCCACACTCATACCATTTCGCGGATGAATAACTAGAGCCTATGAGACAATGCCTGGATCCCTCTCTATATGATCTAAATCTACCCATAACAGTTGGTGTCGCCCCCGGCGGGGTTTCTCCTAATTAATAATATACATGTAAATGTCTGATGTTGTCCTGCGGTTTTTGGGGGGGGGGGGCGAGATGTGTTGGTTTCTGCTGTGTTGGGGGGGGGGCAGGGTCACCCCTGGAGCGAACACCCAAATAGATATAGACAAAATAATCACCAACGCAAATGACAAGAACCCCTGACCCACTCGGGTTATAGTAGAGTTCCCACTGTCCCTGACCTGGAAACTGGGAAACCAGGACACCACAGCGCGGGTGTTTGTTGCCCCCACTGGGAGTCCCCACCCCGGTGTGCCACTTTGCGCCTTGGGGGAGATGTGGCGTGCTTATCTTCTTGGCACCATGGACCGGAGATGGCGGGTATACGAGATAACCAGATATCCAAGACACAGTAGTTACATAAATAAAGCCCCCTCCCCAGCCCGTTGAAACAAATTCCTTAAATCGATGGGGAATCTCCTCCCACCAAGCACCACCAGCGCGTATTTAACTTCCCGTTTCGACACCCCCCCTAGTCTAGAAGTTTCGAGACTGCTCAGAGAGTCCTAAGATCCCCGGAACCCTGTTAGGGCTTTAGGGTTAAATTAAAAAAAGTTATGTACCAAGTTTACGACTACCAAGAATGTTGTTCAAGTTTCTGTAGAGTTGTATTTTGCGTACTATTTAACTCACTGTTTGTTCTTTTTTATGATTAGGGTTGATGGTCTGGTCTGCTCGGTCGCTTGCGTCTGCCTTCCGGGCCTCCGAGGATCCCCTACATCTACATCAGAGGGTTATCTGTCAGACCCCTTAAAATAATATCTGTGGAATGTTAGGGGATTGAATCAACCAACAGAACCAGGGCTTCTCATTCTGGGCCAACTACAATCCCGAACATAGTATGCCTGAAGGAAACACACCTCGCCTAACTACACAGGCTATGTACGGGATAACGTGGGTGGGCTGGCCTCCCATAGTGCGCACCTCATACCACTCCGGGGAGTCTCTATCCTAATCAGGAAAAACACTCAGGCATAAAATAATCCACGTCAAGTCGACCCACAGGGAAAGATATATATATGTTTGGTGGTTGAAAAGTGGAATCAGTCAGATAGTACTACGGGTATCTACAACCCACCATCCCTGGCTATCGAGATCATGAAAACAATAGCCCCATATCTACAGTGTCTCCGAGGCCCCAAATTTGCATGGGTGACTAACAGATACGCTGCCCTATTAAAGATAGATTTAGAACTCGCGGTGGCCTGGGTCCATTCTCCCCAGACGGCCCAACTCACACCGTGGCGTCTCTTATAGTCATGGGACGGATGACGTCTGGAGACTCGCCTTCCGCAGTACCATGCATATAAACATGCACTCTGCAACCCACAACACTTATCCAGAATGATTTTCATGTTTTTAAGTAAAAAGGGACTGTCCATCTAGTAACCAAGTTTTCTCACTCCCCGCGGGGATATCGACCATTCCCACTCTTCTGGAACTAATTCTGGCAAACCTCAATGCCCACCAACACGCACCTTGGAAGATTAACCCCTTCTGGTTAACCCAGTTCCCACCACCAGACCCCCTACACGACTATAGTAAGATTACCTACCAATATATAAACGCATCTCCATATACACCACAATCTAGTGTGGGACTCCACTAAAGGGTTATTCAGGGTGAGACTCCGCTCAACTTGTTTCTATGTTCAAACGACACACCAGCAGAAAGAAAACACACTAACCACATGCTAGAGCGGGCAGAAAAAGATTGCACAACAACACACAACTAACACTCAGGGACATCTGGCTACAGGCGCAAGAACTATATAACCACATGATTGGAGAGAAAGCTAACCGCAGCAATTTTTTATCCAGACATAGCTATTTCGAAAACGGTGCCATTCGTCCAGGTGATTTGTCTTTCTCTGATCAAAAAGCCCACACCCAACTCAACACCATACTAAATATTCGGCACACCCTCAGGCACACAGGCCCACTCCACACCCCAAATAACTAGGACATATTCGCTGAGCTTCTATAGAGTACCTCTACAAATCCAGAACCATAATACTCCATTGGAAATTTCGAATATTTATGGGATGGAGGGGAGGGGTAATATCGGTCTCCACACATTAAACACTGAACAGAGAGAGTTTCTCGATTCCCCCATACCCTCAACGACATACAAACTTCAATAGATCAATGCCCATGGGGAAAGCCCCCGGCCCCGGACGGCCTACCCATGAAATATACAAAAGATACAGTAGCACACTCTCCTAGCGCTCTCCTGGAGATTACAACCACTCACACTACACTGGAAAACTACACAACATGTATAATGCCACAATATGGTTATCCCAAGCCGGCAAGCAATCCCCAGGAATGTGGGTTCTATAGACCCATTCTCCCGTTGACATCAGATTATAAACATTCTGGCTAAAATCCTTGCAATAGAATGAAATCACGTAATACTAATAACCACCCGGGTGACGACAGACTGGCTTTATGCCGGTGTAAGTCCACACAATCAATCTACGCCGAAACTTAATCCGCACAGCTCGGATTCCCCACGATATTCATGGGAGCGAATAAGACTCTCACTGGATGCCAACCAAGCTTTGACTCGGTGTGGAGTGGTCTTATCTGGTGGAGGTGCTGGGAGCTTTTGGCCTTTGGCCATAAACTCACAAAGGATACAAATTCTATATGCCCCCCCCTGTGCCCAGATCCAAAAAATGGAACCCCTCTTCCCAACCTTCCCTCTCCACCGGGCACACGCGAGTCTTCCCGCTGTCCGTCATACCTATTTGCCATTGCAATGAGCCATTGGCAGCAATCTCCGCCAGTGATAACAGAATCAAGGGCTGTCCAAATAGACCAATATGAGGAACGTCTAGGACTTTACGCAGACGACATCATCAGTTTTCTAGAAAGCCCCCGCATCCCCTCACCACGACATTTAGTCTATTACAACAAATTTGGAATTACTCGGGATTGACTATAAACTGGGGAGAAGTGGCATTATATCAGCGACCAGCTCTGTTCCCTAACGGTTACGTGGCGGCTCGCTCAGTACCCTAGGATCACCAAATTCAAATATTTAGGATTATAATAACGAATCCCCCCAGGCAATTTTACTCCCTTAATTTATCCCCTATGCTGGAACACACACGAACAAACTCCTTGCATGGAGGCACGTCCCAGTAAATCTTGTGGCCTAGAATCCAAATGGTCAGACCTTCCTATTCCTAAACTACTTACGTATACACACATTCACTAGTTTATATACCCCACCTTCTTCCAAAAAGTTAATTATTAAGTTACCTCTTTTATCTGGGCACAATAAGAGGCCCAGGGTCCAGTATCAACACAACTCCAACTCCAAGTATCGCGTGAGGGCTGGCATTCCCAATATACAGTTATATTATGGTACACTGCTCAGATACCGACAATGTTGGGTCACACCCCCCACGGACCACAAACGCGTCAGACATATGCTCGCCAAATATCTATGAAGCCCCTATATGGCCATACTAGATGCACCCAAACACATATTTGGGCAAGGGCAACCTCCTACACAAAAAGCCCTCGAGTCTGGATTCAACCAAGAGACTGCTAGGGTGAACGGACTCTATGAACACACTCCCTCGTGGAGACCAGATCTCTCCCAGGAACTGCAGGGACGGGGCGCCACACTGTGGGAGTCCCTGGAATAAATACAATAGGCCACCATATACAAAACCTCAATATTACATCTCTCCCACCTGCAAACAACACAAGCTCCTCAGAGAGCATGCACTAACAGATATCTGCTAATTACGTGGGGGGCCACGCGATATAGAACACTGCTACACCATCCCACAACAAACATTACCACGCACCCAGCGATCAGGAATTACTTCGCACACAGGGCCAACAAGTATGATTCAGGTTATCACCTGCCTGATACAAGCTAAATCACGAATAACCTCATATATATTCAAAGAATAATGGGCCTCCCCTCCTAGGAACACGGGAGTCTGGAGGAGCACACTGCAGAGATAGCCAATTACACATCTGGTGTCTACCCAGCTTTAAAACAGGATTGAACAGTTCAATATTATCACCGGGCTTGTACCCCCAGACAAATGACACCACTTCAGAAACAATAAGACTCAGTTTGCCCCAATGCCGACACACTGATGCAAACTTTATCATTTACTGGAGCTGTCCCCGCGTCTCTGTCTTTGGACTGAGTGGGGGTTCCTTAACCGCCCTCACCCCACATCGGGTGCCCATCTACACTCCTATGTGTGTTCGGAGTGGTGGAGGAAGACATCTGGCCCAACTATGAGTGCCCAGTTCCTGAAGGACTCATATTCTACGCCAAAAGACTGGGTCCTGCGATGGCTAAAGCCCCACGATTTAATGACCTGGATAAGACGAATAAATAACCGACCTCCCCCATTAATCAAATTGATCTTAAACATAGAGCTTGTGTGCAAAATTTAATTAAAATCTGGGAACATGGGATGGACTCCCCAGACACTGTTGCTGAAATATAGAGCTCTACTGACTGTCACATGAGATTTTTGGCCCGCGGGGGCCCTGGGGGTACGGGACTGTGGGGCATCCCCGAGCGTGAAACAGCAGTGATAACACTTTATACACCAGTAACGTGACACACTTAGACGATATGTTTTGGTTAATGAAAATCTTCTTTTTACTTAGATCATATGTTACAATTCCGTCTTCAATGTCCTTACTATATGATTGGATGTATTTTAAGATTATATCAAAGTTATGGTTGAACATAGGTACGCATTGACAACAAAAACGATATTAAAAAAACAAAAAAAAAAACAAGCATCGGTGGACAATACTTGTAGGCAGAGAACTGCCCAAATAATCTACAAAACCCTCTACATGTGAATGTATAATGCATTTATTTACCAAAAAATCAAACACCATACAAGCCTTATTCTAATAGATTAAAAAACAAATCTTTATGTGCATGATGGATACCTTTGGATGGGTAAATCTTTCCTCAAAAAGTATTTTTTTAAAAAATCTGATTTTAAATCAAAAAGGCCGTAATACTCGAGTATAAACCGAGTTTTTGTCAGGCTTAAATCAGCCCTGCAAACTTGGATCTGTTGATATACTCGAGTCCTACTTACCTTAGCACTCCGGCAGATGCACCAATAATTCCCTGTTACTGGCGCGCCGGCTTGAACGTCACTGCCCGGCGACATCGTTAAGTAGCCGGGGGGGATTATAGTTTTGGGGGTGGACATGCCCTTTAAAAAAACACCACCACCACTTCACAGTTAATGTTGTCCAAAGTGTTTTATTTTTGAAAACAGGCTTGTAATTTGTAATCAAAAATCTGTGAACAATGCACATCTGTTATTTGTCAGAGGCACATTACCACTGTAAAATTATTTATATTAAACTATTAATGATGTATAAAGCAGTGTGATTTCTCACAGAAAATATATAGCTTGTTACTACCACTGGCATCCATTAACAGATCTGGGTAACAAACGTTGGGATTGGTTTTAACAGCTGCTCATTTTAATATAAGAACTTCTGCAGCAACTGATTTATCACTAGTGAAAGCAAACATTTCAAATACAGATACCTGTGCAAAATAAAAGGAAACAACCAATAGGTGGCGATATGGTAATATCTCAAGCCTTTTTAACAACCCATTCTCTAAGATTTAGGCAATGGCTGTTTTGATTGTGGTTGCCGATCAGTAACCCAGCCAGCTGCCGCTATAATGCCTGGCTTAATCTATAAGAAACTAGATAGATAATCATTTTATCTAAAGTCAGTTTAGCTGGCATACACTTGGAACTTTCCCACAAAGTTTCTCCTAAGGCTGGGTACACACCAGCCAATATTTTCGGCCGACTGACCGATTCACAACACTTTCGGTCGATATCGGCTGTTGTGGGGCGGACGCGACCGACATCGATTGTTCGTTTGTCCGGATCGGACAAACGACTGATGGAGCATGTCGGAAAATTCCAATCGATTGTGCGGTTCCCTATGGGAAATCACGATCGATCGTTCGTAAATTCGTTCGCATTTGTCCCGTCAGAGTGCTTGCTTGTGGCAAGCGCTCGGTGAGGACAAAAAGTTCCTCTGTGTGTACCCAGCCTAAGTTTAGTGGAAAAATGTGTGATCTTTTTTGCAAAATCAATAAATCAGGACGGCAATGTCGCATGAACAACAAAAGCTAAACAAATTTAATGTCTGCAGACATTTAATAGACTATCGAATTTCAAATATATCAAAAGTCTACTAGATGTAGGCCACATGGCTTCCTAGCAGGTTAACAAGAAAAAAAAAAAAAAAAAAAAAAAAAAAAAATAAAAAAAAAAAAAAACAAAAAAAAATTAAAAAAAAAAAAAAAAACAAAAAAAAAAAAAAACAAAAAAAAAAAAAATAAAAAAAAAAAAAAAAAAAAAAAACATCCACAACATGCCCACTACTAACAAAACAGCTGATTTTACAGTAAATGGTTTCCGGACAACTGAATTCAAAAAAAAAAAAAAAAAAAAATGTAATTTCATGTATTGTAGACAGCTCTATGAAAAAAACAATAAGGAAAAAGTAAATGATACAATATGTAATTTAAATAATGTAATTTATGACCAATGAGAGTTTCTTCTTGATCTCAACCTCACTGTACTCTTTTCCAGCAAAATCTTGCTTACAACAGACATGTTTTCCTCCCTCCATACGGTGTTGGATAATTACGTATTTGAATACAAACGGCAGTACTCGTGTTTCACTTACCACTCTTGGGCTCCTCTTCTGAAGAGGATGTATTTTCTTCATCCCCAACAGAAATTGTGCCTAATGTCTTCCTCTCTTTTGACTGGTCTTGCACAGATATTTTCTCTTTGCTGCTCATCCGACACACTGAACTCCTGAAAGGGGATTTTATACATATTGACACAGGTTTCATTTCCTTAGTTATACTGTGATCACTATACTGTGACAAAAGAGACAAGATGGTACAATCTATTGCCATGTCAATTTACAAATCCACAGTTTAAAGTTCACCCCTCAAATAAAAAAATTACATAGGTAAATCACCCTCCAAAACTGCAATAGTTAGAAAGCTGACAGATGTATGGCTAATCTGCCATGCTGCAAAATTATGCTTTCCTCCTTCCTTGGTAAGATTTGGCTTCCAATGCCCAATAACTGCTCCGAGGACAACCATACTTTGTTTTGTATCCTTTCCCTAATTTCATATACTTGTTTTTAACTCAATTCCTTGGAAAGCTCTACAGTATTAATTTTACAACCTTTCTCCAGATTTACAAAGTAATCATAGATTAATTGTGCCAGATTGCAGTTATAAAAATGGGAGGAATTTATTGTTAATATGGGTAAAATTAAAGGGCATCTATACCGAAAAATAGGTTATTTTAAATTGACCATAACTGGAAACTATAATTCTTCCCAACCACCACTGTATAATTTTTTTGTTGAACTGCCCCCTATTTCTTTAGAAATCCAATCTAAAACTTCTTATATTTCAGCTGTCAATCAGCTTTCAATCAAGTTACTTGCTCTCAAAAACAATTCTTCTGTGAGTAGTTTTAATGTAGCTGGAATGGTGACAAAGTTTTTACAGCTGGAATGTGTGCAGGCTTGACAGTTGGTTTGTGGGTAAAAAAGTCAGGTCGGATGGAAGTGGGAGTGGTTAAAAGAGGGAGGGGGGATACTGCTCCTAAACAAAAGTGCTGGATTGAAGGCATGCAGCAACACACGCAAATCAGAGTAAGTATTCAATTATAGATTAAGATGAGGCAAAGTCATTTTTTCAATATAGTGTCCCTTTAAATGTTCCATGACACAAGAAAGAAATACATAGTCTTCTTAAGGTTCATTTTAGAATGTTAGATTTAAAAAAAAAAAAATATGTGAAGCTTTAGTGCTTAGAACGTGTTACAGCACTGTATTTGCTTTTAAGCGAATGAGTAAAATGGTCAAGGGTCTGAATGCTTTTATAAGGTTTCAGATGTTAGGCCTACAGTATGGCTCAAGTGGAATCGTGTGAACAAAACTGTAGTTTGGACCAAAAGCATGTTAAATACCAGTTGCTGGGTCTGTACAACTTTCAAGGCAAGTTAATGTACCCCATTCTCAAAAGCTTCTTTGCAGGTTAAGATTTAGTTAACTCACCTCCTGTGTTTAGTGATGTATGATGACTGCTGTTCTAGGTTTGTGTCTATTACTGCACGTTTAAGGTTTGCCTCCTTTTCATTGCGTAGCTACACAAAAGAGAAAATAAAATGGAGTATTAAATTCTTAAATTTCCAAACCAAGATTTAAAGCAAATGAAAATGTTTAGTAGTCAATTTAATAATAACTTACATCATCTTGCTTTTTCTGCAACTCTTCCAAAAGGCTAACAATATCTTCATCTGCAACATCACAAGGTCTTTGACCCTAAGGGAAATAGTAAATACATTGCATACAAAACGTTCTACGGCAATATCTGTCAAGGAAAATTCCATTATTTGTTATGTTACAAATACATTAAGGACAAGAGACAGAATTTTTAAGTTCTGTTTTGTAAATGTTTTTGTTGTACATAACAACAATGGCGGTGTCTTTTTGGACATATTCTGGCAATAAAAAAAGAAAGTTTCAATGATAAATGCCAAATGGATATAAATATCAGATAATGACCCGTCCTGGGCCAATGATTTGAAAAAGACATTAGTGCATGTCAATCGCAAAATAATTATCCCAGGTGGTTGTAAAACTATCAGCAGGTATGTCACATTTTCCCATAATAAAATTAAAAAATGTGAAATTAAAGGGTATGTCCACCCCCTAAACAAAAATTCATATGCCCATCTGAAACTCCCATATAACCTAGATCTCGGCCACTAAATATACTTATTTATATATACTTACCATGGCTGCCTCCTGCTTGTCAAGCAAGCAGAAGGGGCCGGACCGGCAGCTGCGACAGTGATTGGCTGAGAAATCGCATCTCGACTGGCAGCCGTGAAAGTGATTGGCTGAGATGCGATTTTTCAGTCAATCACTTTCGCAGCTGTCAGTCGAGCCCCTTCTGCTTGCTTCCATGCATGAAAAAGGCAAGGAAGACCAGAAGAAGGCAGCCGTGGAAAGGAGGCTGGTAAGTATAATTAGAGGCCAAATTCAAGTGCTTTTTCTACAGGAATTGATTTAACCTTACCACATTATTAAGAGCATTCATATCACAAAAATGTTCCACTAAAAGTCTGCAAGCTTCCTCCACACCCCAATGAGCTGCAGCATGAAGAGGAGTCCAGCCATCTTTATCTCGCACATTTGGGTCAAAATTAGCCTGGAGCAGAAGCCTAGTAAGAAATAAAACAAGCACCTTCAAATGGTGCCCCATAACTGCATACACAAAATATAAATGTTACAGTATTACCTCAGGACTTCAATGTAGCCTTTAGCTGCTGCAACATGCAAGGCACTTGCCCCTGTTTTAGGATGCCTGATATCTTCAATTTTCCCTGCATTTAACCATTGACGAGCATCTTGTAGCATTACTTCCTCTTCTTCCCTTTTGGCTGCCTCAGTATCGACACCTTTAATAACATAAGTTAGCCAAGAAATCAAAAAACAAAATTCTCTCAAAGGATATGTCCTTTTTTGGCAACCCAGTTTATTTCTCCCCCAACAAAAAAAAAAAAAATCTACACCCTGAAAGGATGGTTGGTATTACATTAGAATCATGAGGCAGTCTGCATTGGTTTCAAAGTAGCTATACATCATCTATTTAATAAACTGCTACATAGCTTTGTAATATGCATATTTCAGGTGTGTTCAGTCTCAATCTGTCACAAGCTCCTCAAAATTGTTTTTAATCAGACATAGTCTTCTCAATATTGCTTTCAATCTGCCCAAATCTGCATGGAATTGCAAGCAGGGGGCGGGACCGGCAGCCGCGTCCGTGATTGGCTGAGAGGCAGCCAATCACGGTCACGGCTGCCAGGAGTTCTGAACAGCGGAGGAGAGAGGGAAGGTAAGTAAAGAATGAGGGACTTTCTAACAATTATATTAATGCGGTTGGGGCTGGGGGAGCATGCCCTACCGCATACCGAAAGGGTTTAATGTTAGGGGGAGGCACAGAAAAACGGGAGGGGGAGGGAGAGGGAGGGCTGCACTGAGCATGCCTCAAACCTTGACGAGGTTGAGGCAGACTCAGGCACAGCATGAGTCACACACTGCTCCTACACAGAAGTTTCCTGGACTTTGGAGGGGCACAGCAGGGGAACTATTTTGAGCAAAAATGTAAGGTAAGGCTTTTTTTAAACTATTTGATGTGGCCAGTAAGGGGATAAATTTTAGTTTTGGGGGTGGACATGCCCTTTAAGATTAACCCTAAAATAGTTAATTACAGTTGTAGAAACAACATAGTACAGAGCTTCAGAGGTAGGATAACAAAAAGAATCTTAGCACAATGCATTTCTCAATAGTTTATCCATCTAAAATTCAGTAGGAATAGACTCCTTACTAAAGGAGGAAGTAAGAGGGAAAAAAGTGTTAAAATCTATCATTTACAAATGATAGGAAAAAAGAAACAAGACCAATGGACCTTTTGAAGGTAGGAGACCAATGGACCTTTTGAAGGTAGGAGACCAATGGACCTTTTGAAGGTAGGAGACCAATGGACCTTTTGAAGGTAGGAGAACGATATAAGTGTACATGTCCTTTAAAGGAATAGTTCAATCCTTTAATTGTTCAATAGTTCAGCTAACTGGGAAACATTTGTATCACTTTAATATTTAAATAAAAAGATACAAATAAATTTTTGAATAGTGAAATGTCGGCACCTTCTTATGAAGGTGGAC
The DNA here is from genome assembly GCA_019447015.1 of Hymenochirus boettgeri. NCBI lineage: Eukaryota > Metazoa > Chordata > Amphibia > Anura > Pipidae > Hymenochirus > Hymenochirus boettgeri. Next base: position 192,504,157 of record CM033475.1, read on the forward strand.
TGGCTGCACAAAAGCGTCACTATCCAATAATATATTTGGTTCACTCTAATTTTAATCGACCAAGGCCCACTGTGAAAGCTTGGCACTCTGGTGTACATGAGGCAAAAAAAATTGATGACAACAGAATTAATGACTTACCTCCTTTTGTAATTTCAGCACGGAGTAAATTCTCCATGCATTCATCTTCTGCAAGGTCAAGCGGTACATCTCCATCACTATTAACAGCAGCAATATTAGCTGAATGTTTCAAGAGATACCTAGAACATAACCACAATGAATGATGATTACCAAATACTTAAAATTGCAATTTCAGCCTGTTGTACTTACTGTTACAGTGAGTCAATGCAATAAGAAATTAACTCCTGACAGAAGTAAAATTAGATTAGATTGCCCCTTGATTTGTCTGACTGGCTCCCAGAGTTGTACCTACCATGTCAAATACCTTTGTTTTAATGCAGACTAGGTTAACTGGAATGTTATATACCAGATTTAAATAAATTAATACATAAATTAAAATCACGATTTAAATCACTAGTCAAAGCACTAGTTGAGGTTTGTACCGTGTTAGCCATAAGTAAGAGAAGAAGTAAAGCTTTGATACCTTTTATTGGCTAACTAAATAAAAATTAAGCAAGCTTCAGTCCTAAGCCCCCTTCATTGCGTGATTTACCTTAGATCAGTAAGGCTGATATCTAGTTTCTACATAAAGACTAATTCTGTGCTGGTATAACTTTATTTGCAAGTAATGAAGATTTTTAGAACAACAATTTTAATAATGTATTTGCTTAAACAAAGCAACTCACTGACTTCTTGAAACTTAGCACTAAAGGGGTTGATTCTGTATTCATAGGTTTGTAGAATAAGATTAAGATCTCTTAACTCTGTTAATATAACATTTTTGCTGTGAAGAAGAGGCATGTGCTCTGCTGAGTCAAATTCAGTTTTAAGAACTGCAAGTAAACCAAGCATCTGTGGGGCGTGGCCAAGATGGCGGTCTAGGCAGACGTGGGTTAAGGAGCTCTCCCACTACACAACCTGCTAATATTACCCTGCAACTCAACGGGCGCTATTTAACACGCCAAACTACTCAGATACACTACCTGACCCATGATGACCAAATACGGGAATCAGAGAAAACAAACCCCGGTCGCACAGAAGCTACCAAATACGGGAATCAGAGAAAACAAACCCCGGTCGCACAGAAGCTGGGAAGATTTGCCCGCCAAAACAAGGGGCAGGCCGAGATGGCGGCTGCGTCCTCGCCGGGGACTCCCCCTGGCGCGACGGAGGGAGCCTCCGCGACCGAGACGGGAGCAGATGCGGAGACAACACCAGCCTGTTCTGAACCCTCACCTGCACAAATCCTATCCGCAATCCATGACTCTAAGGCAGCGCTCACGGTACTGATCGAGGAGGTGAGGGTGAATGTGGGCCTTCTCCGGCAGGACCTGCACAATGTTAGAGGCCGTGTGGGTGAACTGGAGGACCGGATGTCCTCGGCTGAGGACACAATTAGACCCCTGCCAGAAGAGATGGCGGCCCTACAGCGTCAAAAAAAAAAAAAAAAAAAGCACAGTCATCTTAAAAAAAAAAAACCCCGACGTGATGTAAATAAATGGAATCTAAAACAATCTGCAACAGGTTATTTCATGTTGCAGTTTTAAGTAATTTAACCTTTTGTTTGTCTATGAAGATGATTATTCACCATGCCACTGTTATAACTATCATTAGTACCCGGTTAAGTCAAATTCTCTGGGCTTGCTAGAACGCTGGAAGAAGTTTCCCACTTATGCAAAAAGGCTTCTTCAATTCAGATAGTTGTAGGGAGCATTTTTATCTATTGTGACAAATATTAATTACCAAAAGTTTATAATTAGAGTGTTGTATTAAAGCATTTTAATTAACCTAATCAAGTTTATAACCGTTGCATAACAGTGTAAAGTTAACTGTTTATGTTACAACAACTGAAGGTGGTTAATTGCGGTTGCTAAAGAAGCACTGTTACACAGTGATGTTGTGAGAGTTTGTAGTACAATGTATTTGTCCATTAATTAATGTCCACTGTCTCTCTATTAAAAAATGTTCATGGCATTGAAAAGGTCCCTTTCCATCAGGTGCAGAAATAGTGCCAACTACATCCATTGCTCAGCGAATAAACAACAAAATTGATTCACACACGACAACCTAAAAAAGTGAGGTGATGTGTGACGCACTATGTATCCTTTTGATGTTTAAAGGGACTCTGAGTTTTCATTGAAAATCATTTGGTTAGACACCCGAGTCATAGATGAAATGATTATATAGTGGATAATGCACCCACACTGTAAATTCTAATGGATATAGAAGTCACAAGAGAGTTCCATGACCATATAAAAGTACGAGGCCGCGTACTTTTATACAGCGCACAGAAGATCCAAGGTGACTTCTATTGCCTTAAATTACAGTTCGGGTGCATTTTTATTATAACTACCCTGTGTGGCTGTCTGGTTCCGTCTCCACTGGAAACTGTAGCTTATAAGGCTTATTAAATCTTACAGTTCCCCCATTAGAAATCCACTATAGGGGTAGGTTTATAATCATATCATCTGCTTTCTGCTTGTTCATTGGTTAAAGGTTTTAACAAGCCGTTTCACATAACCAACACTTTTCACTGCTTGTGAAGGTTCCGCATTCATCCAGCGTAAGTCTTATATCTGTTGTATTATTAGATCAAAATGGACTTGAAGTAGTTCTTGAGACGTTCGCTAGTCATCCGACTGGCTTTCTCAATTCAGAAGACTGTACAAGAAATCTGTGGCAAATTAATGTCCCTGGAATCCCAATTAGCATATCACAGCCAGTGTTAAGGTGTGATTAGATAGGGCTAAGAGGTGTTATAGGAAGGAACGCCCAGAGTAAGGTGTCAAAAACAGCATTGTACATGGCAGGACAGTTCGGGTGTCGAACCCCCCAACCTCTATTAGGGGCTTGGTTTCTTTATTTTCACATAAATGGCTCCTTAAACACCTCTCTTGAACCAGTCACGTTCCTTCGCCAGTATGTTAACATTACAATCTTCAAAGGTAGGTCCTTGTTATACCTTAAGATTGCAGATACGCCGGCGAGTCCTGACCCGAGGGAATTGGCTCTTCGGTGCTGGGCCATTACGTTGATTTGCAGTGCTGTTTGGTCTCCCCCACATACAAATCAGAGCATTCTTAACTGCACTGGCACTGCATTATGATGTCGCTTTTCTTGTGTTTTGGTATGGTCTTTTCGGATGTACCAATTGCTTGCCCGTGGTGTTGGACTCGGTTTTAAAGCAGACAGGGATACGATGTTTTTTGAAATTCTTCTTATTTCTCGGAGACCTGCCTACATATGGGAGACATGTTCTTCCTCCTGCCTTTGCTTTTCCTCATTTGGTATTGTGTTCTTTTTTCCTTGCTACTTCTTGTGACAAAGGCCCAGTCTGGATATCCAAAAGTTTAAGGCGCTGGCTCCTATGAGATGTTCATTTCTTTAGCCTTCGCCTCTGTGCTAGTTGGGGATGTTCTCGGCTCTGTGTGGCAGGGTTCTGAGGACCCCAGCTTGTGATCTAAAGGGTGGTGGGAGTCAAACATCAAATACTGATCTGTGTGTGTTGTTTCTGTGGTAAACCTCTACATTCCAGTTTACCATTTTCCTTAACTTACCAAGCAGTCCAAGAAAGCCAGTTGTTGTTTTGTACCTCTCTGTGAATTTAATGTTTTGGTCCACAGCCCATTATTACTGTGTTCTGTGAAAGCTTGGTATGTACTTCTTTGGTGGATTTTAACACCGGTGTCATCAAAATATCTGAACAGTGGCGGGTTGTTGCTTGATGCCCTTACAGTATAAGCGCCTGGTGTTTCTACCTCCTCCATGTAAAGGTTGGCCAAATAGAGTGAAACTGGAGATCAAATAGCACATCTGGTTTTGCTTATAGACTTATCCCTGTATTTGAAATAGGTGGATCCAGGCACAAAGTCCAACAAGGACAACACCTGTTCTGCGGTTGAGACAGTTCTGCTGGTAAGAGTGCTGTCTTGGCCCAGCCGTTTCTCACCATGTCAACAGCCTCCTTGTGGGTATAACAGTGAAAGAGAGATGTAACATCATAGGACACCATAGTTTCTTTACACCGAGTACTTATTCTCAATCTTGTTGGTGAAATCCTGGAGGTTCTGGATGTGGTTCTGGATTGTAATGTTAACATATGGCGAAGGAACGTGACTGGTTCAAGAGAGGTGTAAGGAGGCAATTTATGTGAAAAATAAGAAGAACCAAGCCTTTTTTAAATAGAGGTGGGGGGGTTCGACCAAAACTGTCTGCCAGTACAATGCTGTTTTTAAACTTACTCTGGGCGTCCTATAACACCTCTTAGCCACTATCTAATCACACCCTTAACCACCTGGCTGTGATATGCTAATTGGGATTTTCCAGGGTACATAATTGCCACAGATCTTGACAAGCATTCGAATTGGGAAGCCAGCCGGATGAATGACTAGCGAAACGTCTTCAAGAACTAAATTCAGTCCAGTTTGTATCTAATGAATACAACAGTACAAACACTTTCAATGCTTTCTGCAGATGCTAGCATTTTCGGGTTGACAACAGTTATGTGTTGTGCAATGCAAGAGTTTTGATTTGTAGCCAGAGCGTTTAAAAATAATGGGCACATTTTGTGAGTTAAAATAAAAAATGTGTTTAATTGTACTGATAGACTTCACACCTCAAATCTATAAATAAGATAAAAAAACTGTGTACCTAAATAAGGAACACCTACGCTGCTAAAGGACCACTTAATTGCACAGAGGGCGTTATATTAAATTAAACATTAACCTTCCAAATTTAAAATCAAGATTAAATACAGATTATTGAAAATACACACTCTATTTAGTGTCAGGTGTAACAAGCAGTAACAGATGCGATCCATCAAGAGATCAATTACGCGGACCTGTCCTTGATTACTGGACGTTGGCTCTTGCCCACGTGCTTGCTTACTGCAAACTGCACGAAATATTCAAAGAAAGAAAAATGTTTAACCTGACAACGGACTATTATTTTCACCCACCACGTGGGCTCATCAGGGTCTATAAGTGTTTGTCCCTCGTCCATTAAGGAGGGTTCAAACTATTAACTCCCAATCATTCCACTGTCAACCTTAGTGCAAACACACATATTTCCCAAATTACATATATCCTAAATCTGATTTCATAAAGATCCGACACTTGGTACTGCTACTACACTTTATTAGGGGGGGATCATGAGGTGTGTATGTTCAATAAATTGTTTTAAATGTTCTTAATTTCTATTGAAGGATTGATGTTTTAATTTAATATAGAAGCCCTATTGTGGCATTTATTAAATAGTCCTTTACAAGCGCGGGTTGGTGTGGCCCCTTTAGGTACGGTTTTCCTCATTATTAATTATTGTGTTATTATCAGGAGCACTGTGGTGATCAACTCGTGTGACAAACGCTGTGTGAAATCTGTCACAGACTGACTGCCATTCCCGGCCGAGCCTCCATCTGCTGCTCGTGAAGGGTGAAAAGACTTATAGCGCAGAAGTGGAGAGGGAGCAAGCGGGGCAGTGATTGTCGACATGTAAGTACAATACTCGTTTCTGAGAAACATTATTAAAGTTTTAAGCAAATCATTACCTAGCTTTTGGGGGTCCCTGAAAATTATTAAAGTTTGTTATGATTAGGGGTTGAGGCATACCCTTAAAGTTACATTTTAGCATCCTATATCACAATAAAAGATTATTTAAAAATTGTCCTCTATTACATTGATACCAAAAACATGAAAAATACTTAAGAAGGAAAAATCTAAATAAGAAATGCATGGGGTTTTAACTCCTGTGACTTAGTATGCAGAGTTTCCTTCTGTACAGTATGTTTCATGTTTTGGTATCAGTATAGAGGAACACTGTAAGAAGAGCAAGCTATTATATAACTGCAAGTGATCAAAGAGCTCCAGCATTTGCCATACCAAATTTGTACAAAAAAAAAAATAGAAAAAAACAAATATGTGCAATATATAAATTAACTAAAAAGGGCAACTATAAGTATAAAAGTTATAATGCTGATTACTTGGGGCACTGAGGAAATCATGGTCATTTGTTTATCTGGGTTGACCTAGACCAAATATAGAGATAAAGCAATTTAACAATTTGTACACAATGCGATAAGGAATATTAACTTTGGACTTTGTTGATGCACCACAAAGATGCTATTACGTTTTAAATCGGAGGGTTAAAGGTGAAACTTTTCTTTGCATACTGTGTCTACTAGGAATATCTTATTCAGCGGGTGATGTCAACAGTCTTCACAACGAATAACTAGGTAAAAATAATGTATAGCTGTAAGGGCACATGAAAGGTAGTGTTGTCTTAATCAGAGTATTGTTATTAGAACTGGATATTTTTCCATTTCGTTGCCATGGAATCAGAGACCAACGAACTCAGGACTAAACACTGTTACGTGGTTTTAAGGTTCTTTAAAGTGTAATTAAAACAAATCACAGTACTACCAAGCCATGGAAAATCACTCATGCAAAATGCTAAATAATATGAAACATTAAAAGGAGTCAGGCGGAATCTCTATGCACACGACACACAGGAAACCTCCCACTGTTACAGACTAACTAGCTTATTAAAAAAAAATCAAATGAATTATAAAAGTGCTTGATTTTTAAAAAAAAAAATCAGAAAGTTTATCAGATGGTACTTTGATTGCCGAAAGGACCCTTTGTACAGTATTTGTTGGCCAATGTACAGCAAAAGCCGTGAACTTGAAGTAATGCAAACAGTGGTTAGGTTTCAGTTTTATTAACCCCAATGTACTTTGGTCCAATATGCAAAAAACATGCTTGACACTTTCAAAAGTCCTCCATAGGAGTTGAAAAATACAAACTAATGTTATCTACCACTAGGGACACAGTACCTCTCAAGGATTTTGCAGGTAAAATTTAAGTAGTAAACAACATCCCAGTCTATGCTGAGACTTTTTATTTTTCACTTTTTCATAAGGAAAATGTGAAGAAGAGGAGGAAATGAAAACAAGCAACTCTACACACAAATAGCTACACTACAAACAAAGACAAATGATGGCTCACCGCAGCCTTTGGCCCTTTGAGGCACTCAGAAAATAATGATGCAGTTGCGCAAGGTCCTGCCGCCACATGGAGGGACCTATGTTCCAGTGAGGGCAAGATGGGAGTGACAAAGGTGAGAGGCGGCTGGTGGAGTAAAACAAGCAGCACACATTCACGCACACAAAAAATGGACGCAAAAGAATGTGATTGACAGAAAAGGATAGGGAAAGAGGGAGTTTGCAGAAATGAGAAATGGAAGTATAAGAAAAAGGGAGACCGATCGTAACCCTCAGATGGAAGAGAAAGGTGGCAGGAAAAAGAACAGCTGGGAGGAAAGCGATTAGAGATATTCGAATAGAGACAGAGCAAACACAGAAAAATCGTCCAAAACAGGCACAATAACATTTTTGGGTTAAAACGTCATATTGAACAAAAACTAAGAATATATTGATCAGGGTTATTTTCACGCTTATTGATAACATACCATTAGACTTTTGGCAGATGTGACTACTTTTCATTAAATCTGTCTAAAATTGACCAGGCCTCCCTGAAGCAGTGCAGGGGATCTGCAAATGCATACTAGTTGAGCCGTAACAAATGTGTCTAGAGTATTTTGGATAAGACTTAATAGAAATTCCTTTTCTATGCTAATAGGGGTCTATTGGTCCTGTGGTCTGTGGGCTTACAAAATGTACCAAAAAGGATTAGCTTCAAAGGAGGAAAGAATAACATTTGTAAAGAGGAAAAAGCCTATCAAAGGAACTTTTGCGGTTGCTTCTAGAGCTAAAAAGAAATCCTACTGAATGGCTTTTCCTATTTCAAACTTTACATTACTCAAAGTAGAAGCCCGATACATGCAAGACATGATTTGCATAGCCTATCAGATAAAATCACAGATAGACAGTTTATTAAATAGAATGTATGGAAGCAAATCAAATATTAGGAGAGGATCAAAAAGAAACATTAAAATGTAAAGGGAATTATTTTTTCAGTAATAAATAGTAATAATAATCGGGACCTTGAGAATAAACAAGACATAAAGTATTTAAAATAAAATAAAACCAGATTGTCTTATTCAGTACTTAATATTAGGTGTGGCCAACAAACTCAAAATGAAATGTCATGAAATGCAACTATCTATCAGATTGCCCATTCGTTAAAAACTATCTATGTAGCAAATATCTTGGATGTACCAATAAATTGGAGGCTGCATCCAGTACATAGCAAAAGCACATTTGAAGGGGCTGCTGCACAGTAGTAGTATTCCTTGTAGGACATAGCTTCTACCTCTGTCACCAATAAAAGATTTCGTGGAAAATGGTTATTTTAAATATTTTGAGATTGGTTCTTTAAAATGGGATATTAAACTGAAAATTTGTTGCTAAAATAAAGTATGGTAGGAGCAATCCACATGCATGACTACCTGAGATGCCTTTACCGACTTAAAGACTATCTAGTATCCTAAAAATAAAAGTACCCATTGAGTTCTGTATAATTATAAGGAAGGAAAGGCTATCCTATGCTAATCGAGAAGCGATTATACTTTGAGTACCAACATGGTAATCACTCTGAGGCACGTGTATGATAATTATAGCCAACTGTGTTTTATCCTAAACTTTCGGTGCATGCGTGCCCAATATGTCTATCAGGAAAAAAAGTGTACCATGACTGATATTTAGAAGTACAATATTAAATCAATAAGGTATGTTAAGGTTCCTACCTTCCCAATAACTGGGTAATAACTCGGGGGAGTTTTGATCAAAATAAATATGGCGGTTGTGGTTGGGAAGGCCCTAAACTACCAGAAAAGGGGATTTGAGCTAGGGGGAGGGAGAGAGAACGGGAGGGAGGGATGAGTGCGCATTACATTTTCTTCAGAGGAGAGACAGGAAGCAGAGTCAAATTTTGGGACTTTGGAGGGACATTGAGGCAGCAGGGATGTAAAGGTAAGGGATTTTACTACACGACACAGTGGGGCAGTAGATGGGTTATAATTTTGGGGGTGGACATACCCTTTAGAGGACCAACAAGTTAAGTTTAGGGCTTTTACACACATATTGGTTGATTTATTGGACTTAGCCATGCTTTTAAATGCTACAAGTAAGGGATTGGTAAACAAAGGCCTTCCCAAACAAAGGTTTTTTCTGTTTACAGGACAAATCCAACAAAGGGAGTTATCCGGTTTGATGACTTTGTACAATAAGTTTGGGCTGGTAAAAACGATTAGTTCCGTTCGTCCATTCACCGTGAACCGATCTTTCGGGAGGGAAACCAACACAATCAGCGTTATTATTAAGTGGATGCATCCGTCATGACGGATAAGAATGATGCCCTGAGGGAACATACACACATGCGCGTCCGAAATGGCCAATTTGCGCGGGGTTGACTGGGGGAGCGTTGTCGGGTGCCCTTAGGAGACGTGTGTAGGATATTTAGCAACTAAAGTAAATAATAAGGGGCATATCTGTAAATAATCCTATGGCCAAGATTGCCTTAAAAAAGCTTCTTGGCTTCTTGCCAAGAACAGAGATATGTTAAAATTAGCCCACATCTCTCAGTACTGTTATGAGCTAATTTCACAAAGAGCTAGGATAGAAAAAAGCCCAACACGATGAATGTACTTACCTTCTGGTCTGACGAAGTGGAGTCAACAGTGATGGTATGAGAGTTCTGGTGTGTCCATTTCATTCATTTCATTCATGTTTTTAGTTCTGGCGGTATGACATTAAAAGAAGTTTTAAATGCAAACACATGTCAAAAATCACATAATTAGCAATGAACATGGTAACTTCTTTATGTTTTTTCTTAAAGTAAATCTCTAAATCAAAAAATCTCACTTTGTTCATTTTAACTGAGAAAGTGGAGGAACTTTCTTTACCTAAATAGCTGTGGGATTGTAAGTGCTTTAGCTTATTAGCATTGCGCAACTTTTCCTGTCTTTCTGCCTGTGACAACTTTTCTGAAACCTATTTCTAAACACACGTAAAGGCTATGTCCACCCCTAAAATAAAAAAATTAATATTTTTCATGCTCCCATGTCCCCAGCCCCAACCGCAGTTTTTTTTTAAAAAAAGCCCCACAAACTATTACTTACCTCCCCGCGATCCTCCGCCGCACTGCCGGCCCTCTGCTTGCGAGATGCAAGCAGAGGGGACGGACGGCAGTCGCGTCTGGATTGGAGAGCGGCAGCATCACGGCGCGGCTGCAGGTAATTCAGTGCAGCGGAGGAAAGCGGAGAGGTAAGTACGAGTTGGGGAGCTTTTTTAAAAAAAAACATGCGGTTGGGGCTGGGGGGACATGGTTTGGGAGCACGATATTAAGGGGGCATTCGGATTTGTGACTAGGGGGAGGGATAGTAGAAACGGGAGGGAGAGGGAGGGAGAGGGAGGGGGGAGGGAGAGGGAGGGGGGAGAAGGGCCTGCAGCACGAATGGCAGGAATCTGGCCGGGAGGCCAGGCTAGCGGCACGTGTCCTATATGACATGCTAGCCTGGGGTGGGCATTTTGGGAACTTTGGGGGGGGACTAAGGAGAACCAGCTGGGTTGGGATGAGAGGTAGGATTAACTACAACATCGGTGGGGCCAGTAGTTGGCGGGGGGGGGGGATTATAGTTTTGGGGTTGTGGACATGCCTTTCTTAAAAAAAAACCACCACACCCCACTTCACAGTTAATGTTGTCCAAAGGTTTATTTTTGAAAAACAGGCTGGTTAATTGTAATCAAAAATCTGTGAAACAAGACACATCTGATTTGTCAGAGGACACATTACCACTGTAAAAATATGTATATTAAACTATTAATGAGTCATAAAGCAGTGTGATTCTACACAGAAATAATAGCTTGTTACTACCACTGGCTCCATAACAGATCTGCGGCACAAACGTTGGGATTGGGTTTTAACAGCGCTCATTTTAATATAAGAACTTCTGCAAGCGCAAATGATTTATCACTAGTGAAAGCAAACATTTCAAATACAGATACCTGTGCCAAATATAAAGGAAAACAACCAATATGGTGGCGATATGGTAATATCTCAAGCCTTTTTAACAACACCATTCTCTAGAAGATTTAGGCAATGACTGTTTTGATGTGGTTGCCGACAGTAACCCAGCCAGCTGCCCGCTATATATTGCTGGCTTAAATCATAAGGAACTAGATAGATAATCATTTTATCTAAAGTCAGTTTAAGCTGGCCATACACGATGGAAACTTTCCCACAAAGTTTTTCCCTTAAGGCTGGGTACACCAACCAGCATATTTTCGGCCGACTGGAACCGATTCACAACACTTTCGGTCGATATCGGATGTGTGGGGCGAACGCGGACCGACATCGATGTTCGTTTGTCGGATCGGACAAACGACGATGGGCATGTCGGAATTCCAATCGATTGGCGGTTCCCTATGGGAAAATCACGATCATCGTTCGTAAATTCGTGCGCATTTGTCCGTCAGAGTGCTGGCTTTTGTGGCAAGAGCTCGGTGAGGACAAAACGTTCCTCTGGTGATGTACCAGGCCTAAGTTTAGTGGAAAAATGTGTGATTTTTTTGCAAAATCAATAATCAGGACGGCAATGTAGCATGAACAAACAAAAGCCTAAAAATTTAATGTCTGGCAGACATTTAATAGACTATGGAATTTCAAATATATCAAAAGTCTACTTAGATGTAGGGCGCATTGCCTTCCTAGCAGTTTAACTAAACATCAAAACATGGCCACTACTAACAAAACAGCTGGATCTTTAAGTAAATGGTTCCGGACAACATGAATTCAAAAAAAACAAAAACACAAAAATGTAATTTCATGTATGGTAGGACAGCTTATGAAACAAAACAGATAAGGAAAAAGTAATGGATACAAATCATGTAATGTAAATTAATGAATTATGACCAATGAGAGTTTCTTCTTGATCTCACCTCACTGTACTCTTTTTCCAGCAAAAATCTTGTTACAACAGACATTGTTTTCCTCCCTCCATACAGGTGTTGGATAATAGTATTTGAATACAAAACGGCAAGTTACATCGTGCGTTTCACTTACCACTCTTGGATCTCTTCTGAGAGGATGTATTTTCCTTCATCCCAACAGACATTGTGCCTAATGTCTTCCTCTCTTTGATGGTCTTGCAAGATATTTCTCTTGCTGCTCCTCCGACACACGGGAAACTCCTGAAAGGGGATTTTAACATATTGACACAGGTTTCATTTCCTTAGTTATTACTGTGATCACGATACGTGACAAAAGAGACAAGATGGTTACAATCTATTGCATGTCAATTTACAAATCCACCAGTTTTTTAAAGTCACCCCTCAAATAAAAAAATGACATAGGTACATCACCCTCCAAAACTGCAATAGTTAGAAAGCTGACAGATGTAGGCTAATCTGCCATGCTGCAAAATTATGCTTTCCTCCTCTTTGGTAAGATTTGGCTTCAAATGCCCCATATAACTGCTACGGAGGAAAACCATACTTTGTTTTGTCTCCTTTCCCTCATTTATATACTTGTTGTTAAATCAATTCCTTGGAAAGCTCTACAGTATTAATTTTTACAACCTTTCTCCAGATTACAAAGTAATCATAGATTAATTGTGCCAGTTGGCAGTTAGAAAAATGGGAGGAGGGAAATTATTGTTAATATGGGTTGAAATTAAAGGGCATCTCTACCGAAAAAAATTAGGTATTTAAAATTGACCATAAACTGGAAACCTAACTTCTTCCCAACCACCACTGTTATAATTTTTTCTTGTTGTGAACTGCCCCCTATTTGCAGTTAGAAACCAATCTAAAACTTCTTATAGTAAGCTGTCAATCAGACTTTCAATCAAGTTACTTGCTCTCAAAAACAATTCGTCTGTGAGTAGTTTAATTGTAGCTGGAATTGGTTGACACCAAGTTTTTACAGCTGGAATGTGTGCAGGCTTGACAGTTGGTTGGGGGTAAAAAAGTTCAGTTCGGATGGAAGTGGGAGTGGTTAAAAGAGGGAGGGGAGGATACTGCTCCTAAACAAAAGTGCGGGATTGAAGGCATGCAGCAAACACACGACAAATCAGGAGTAAGTATTTCAATTAGGAGTAAATGAGGCAAAGTCATTTTTTCAATATAGTGTCCCTTTAATGTTCCATGACACAAGAAAGAAATACATAGTTTAGTAAGGGGTCATTTAGAAGAATGTTAGTTTAAAAAAAAAAAAATATTGTGAAGTTTAGTGCCTTTTTTTTTTTTTCTTTTTGTTTTTTTTTCTTAGAAGTGTTACGCACTGTATTGCTTTAGCGATATGAGTAAAATGTCAAGGGTCTGAATGCTTTTATAAGGTTTCAGATTGTTAGGCCTACAGTATGGCATCAAGTGGAATCGTGTGAACCAAAACTGTCGTTTGGACCAAAGCATGTGAAAGTACCAGTTGCTGGGTCTGTACAACTTTTCAAGGGCAAGTAATGTACCCCATTCTCAAAAGCCTCTTTGCAGGTTAAGATTAGTTACTACCTCCTGTGTTAGTGATGTATGATGACTGCTGTTCTAGGGGTGTGTCGATTCTGCACGTTTAAGGGTTTTGCTCCATTTTCATTGCGTAGCTACACAAAAGAGAAAATAATGGAGTATTAAATTCTAAATTCCAAAAACCAAGATTTAAAGCAAATGAAAATGTTTAGTAGTCAATAATAATAACTGACATCATCTTGCTTTTTCTGCAACTCTTCCAAAAACGGCTAACAATATCTTATCGCAACATCACAAGGTCTTGACCCTAGGGAAATAGTAAAATACATGCATACAAACGGTCTACGGCAAGATCTGTCAAGAAAATTCCATTATTTGTTATGTTACAAATACATTAGGGACAAGAGACAGAATTTTAAGTTCTGTTTTGTAAATGTTTTGTTGTACATAATAACACAATGGCGGTGTCTTTTGGACAATATTATGGCAAAAAAAAAGAAAGTTTCAATGAGATAAATGCCAAATGGATATAAATATCAGATAATGACCCGTCCTGGGCCATGATTTGAAAAAACTGGTAGTAGGCATGTCATCGCAAAATAAAATTATCCAGGTGGTGGAAAAAACTATCAGCAGGTATGTCACATTTTCCCATAATTAAAATAAAAAATGTGAAATGAAAGGGTATGTCCACCCCTCTAAACAAAAATTTAATATGCCCATCTGAAACTCCCATATAACCGAGATCTCGCTCGGCACTAAATAACTTATGTTATATATACTTACCATGGCTTGCATCCTGATTGTCAAGCACGCAGAAGGGGCCGGAACCGGCAGCTGCGACCAGTGATTGGCTGAGAAATCGCATCTCGACTGGCAGGCCGTGAAATAGTGATTGGCTGAGGAGCGATTTTTCAGTCAATCACTTCGCCAGCTGTCAGTCGGAGCCCCTTCTGTGCTTCCAATGCATGAAAAAGGCCAGGAGGCCAGAAGAAAGAAGGCAGCAGGGAAAGGAGGATGGATAAGGATAAGTAGAGGGCCAAATTCAAAGTGCTTTTTCTACAGGAATTGATTGAACATTACCAAATTATTAAGAGCATTCATATCACAAAAATTGTTCCACTACAAGTCTGCAAGCTTCCTCCACACCCCAATGAGCTGTGCAGCAGGAAGAGGAAGTCCAGCCATCTTTATCTCGCACATTTGGGTCAAAATTAGCCGGAGCAGAAGCATTTAGTAAGAAAAAAACAAGACACCTCAAAAATGGTGCCCCATAACTGCATACACAAAAATATAAATGTTACAGTATACCTCAGGACTTCAAATGTAGACTTTAGCTCTGCCGCAACATGCAAAGGCACTTGCCCCTGTTTTTTTAGGATGCCTGCTCTCTTCAATTTTCCTGCATTAACATTGACGGCATCTTGTAGGCATTATTCCTCTTCTTCCCTTTTGCGCCTGCCTCAGTTATCGAACCCTTAATAACATAAGTTAGCCAAGAATCAAAAAAACAAAATTCTCTCACAGGGATAGTCATTTTTGTGGCAACCCAGTTTATTTCTCACCCAACCAAAAAAAAAAAAATCTACACCCTGAAGGATGGCTGGTATACATTAGATCATGAGGCAGTCTGCATTGGTTTCAAAGTAGCTTTAAATCATCTATTTAATAAACTGTACATAGCTTGTGTAATATGCATAGTTTCAGGGTGTTCGTCTCATCTGTCACAAGCTCCTCAAATGTTTTTAACAGCATAGGTCTTCTCCAATATTGCTTTCAAGATGCCCAACTCTGCTATGAATGCAAGCAGGGGGCGGGACGCAGCCGGTCCGTGATTGGTGAGAAGAGGGCAGCCAATCACGGTCACGGCTGCCAGAGTCTGAACGCGGAGGAGAGAGGGACGGTAGTAAAGAATGAGGGACTTCTAACATATATTAATGCGGTTGGGGCTGGGGAGAGCATGCCCTACCGCATACAAAGGGTTAATGTAGGGGGAGGCACAGAAAAAAAGGGAGGGGGAGGGAGAGAGAGGGAGGGCTGCACTGAGCATGCCTCAAACCTTGACGAGGTGAGGCAGACTCAGGCCACAGCATGAGCACACCACTGCTCCTACACAGAGGTTTCCTGGACTTTGGAGGGGCACAGCAGGGGAACTATTTGAGCAACATGTAAGGTAAGGCTTTTTTTAACTATGCGCTGTGGCCAGTATAAGGGGATTAAATTTTTAGGTTTTGGGGGTGGACAGGCACTTTAAGATTAACCCTAAAATAGTTAATTACAGTTGTAGAAACACATAGTACAGAGCTTTCAGAGGTATAGGATTCGGATAACAAAAAGAATTTAGAACAATGCATTCTCAATAGTTTATCCAATCTAAAATTCAGTAGAATAGACTCCTACTAAAGGAGGAAGTAAGAGGGAAAAAAGTGTTATTAAATGTTAAAAATCTATCATTACAAAAGATTAGGAAAAAAGAACAAGGACCAAGGACCTTTTGAAGGTATAGGAGACCAATGGACCTTTGGGTAGGAGGACCAAGGACCTTTTTGAAGGTAGGAGACCAATGGACCTTGAAGGTAGGAGAACGATTATATAAGGTGGACATGTCCTTCTAAGGAATAGTCAATCCTTTAATTGTTCCAAAGTTCCGGCTAAAGCTGGGGGAAACATTTGTATCCACTTAATAGTTAAATAAAAAGTTACAAATAATTTTTTGACATAGTGAAAGTCGGCACCTCTCTTATGAAGGTGGACTGGCCCCGCACCAAAAGCGTCACTATCCAATGAATATATTGTGAGTTCACTCTTAATTTAAATAAAGACCAAGGCCCACTGTGAAGCTTGGCACTCTGGTGTCATGAGCAAAAAAAAAGTGATTGACAACAGATTATTGAATTACCTCTGTATTTCAGCACGGAGTAAATTCTCCATGCAGTCATCTTAGCAAGGTCAAGCGGTACATCCCATCACCTATTAACAGCAGGCAAATTAGCTGCAGTTTTCAAGAATACTAGACATAACCACAATGAATGAATGATTACCAAATAATTAAATTGCAATTCAGCCTGTTGTACTACTGTTCACAGTGAGTCATGCAATAAGAAATTAACTCCTGACAATAAGTAAATTAAAATTAGATTAGATTGGCCCCTTGATGTTGATGGCTCCCAGAGGTGTAACTACCAGGTCAAAATACCTTTGTTTTGTTAATGCAGACTAGGTTACTGGAATGTTATTATCCAGATTTAAAAAATTAATACATAAATTAAAATCACGATTTAAATCACTAGTCAAAGCAATAGTTGAGGTTTGTACCGTGTAGCATAAAGTAAGAGAAGAGACGTAAGAGCTGTGATACCTTGTATTGGCTAACTAAATAAAAATTAAGCAAGCTTCACCTAAGCCGTTCATGAGGGCTGGATGTTACCTTAATCAGTAGGCTGGATTCTAGTTTTCTACAAAGACTTAATTCTGGCTTGTAGAACTTTGGATTTGCAAGTAGGATGAAGATTTTAGAACAACAATTTAATAGATGTATTGATTAAACAAAGGCAACTCACTTGAAACTTCTTGCAACTAGCAATAACGGGGTTTTGATTCTGTATTCATAGGGTTTGTAGAAGAATAAGATTAAGATCTCTGAAAACTCTGTTAATATAAATTTTGCTGTGTTGAAGAAGAAGAGGCATGTGCTCTGCTGACGTCAAATTCAGTTTTAAGAACTGCAAGTAACCAAGATCTGTGGTGCGTGGCCAAGGATGGCGGTCTAGGCGACGTGCGTATAAAGGAGCTATCCCATACACAAAATGCTAAATATTACCCTGCAACTCAACGGCGCTATTTAACACGCCAAACTACCGAACACTACCTGACCCATGAGGACCAAATACGGGAATCGAGAAAAAAAACCCCGCCGGTCGCACAGAAGCTGGGAGATTTGCCGCAAAACAAGGGGCCGCCGAGGATGGCGGCATGCTTCCTCGCCGGGGACTCCCCCTGGCGCGACGGAGGGAGCCTCCGCGACCGAGACGGGAAGCAGATCGGAGAACAACAACAGCCTGTTCTGAACCCTCCACCGCCACAAAATCCTATCCGCAATCCAGACTCTAAGGCAGCGCTCACGGTTACTGATCGAGGGAGGTGAGGGTGAATGAATGTGGGCCTTCTCCTGGCAGGACAGCACAATGTGAGAGGCCGTGGGGTGAACTGGAGGACCCGGATGTCCTCGGCTGAGGACACAATTAGACCCCTGCCAGAAGAGATGGCGGCCCTACAGCGTCGACTCCAAATACAGGCAGCAAGAGCGGACGACCTAGAAAACAGGTCTCGCCACCAGAATATTCGCCTGGTTGGAGTACCGGAGGGCGCGGAGGGCCGAAGCCCGGAGGTATTCTTGGATGTATGGCTAAGAGAGACATTCGGCTCTGACAACCTCTCCCCGATATTTACAGTAGAGAGGGCCCACCGGGTTCCCACGAGGCCTCCCCCGCCCGGATCCCGACCGAGGCCCATGATCGCCAGATTACTCAATGCAAAGGACCGGGACTCTATCCTCCGCATGGCAAGGGAGAAGGGCGAGGTAAGACTGGAGAACTCAACTATAATGTTCTTCCCAGACTACTCCATCGACCTACAGAAAAAGCGCACCCTCAGGGTACAGTTCGAAAACACCTCAAAATTCTTCGAGTCCTCGGTGGAGGCCTCCAGATGGATTGACGCCCGCTTCGGACCTGCGCCGAGACCCTAGACACGGTCTCTGATGGTGGGTCTCGGGCCGGGACCGCCCGAGACATAAGGTACTTTCTCCCTTTTCCCCCCCTGCGCCCCCACCTGGCCCCCTTGGTACCCCGCGCCTATGCCCCCCTTGGGGCGCCCCGGGGTCGTGACTCACGTGCGGCCCTGTAGACTGGCCCCTGGCTGTGTCCCCCTCTTCACCCCTCTATGCCCTGCCCCGGAACGCCCCGCCATACCTGGGCCCGGTGGGTTGACGCTGAACCTGAGGTGGGAGACCTCGTGGACTGGGGGATCCCTGGGCCGGATGTGACACCGGGCCCACCGGACGCTCCAGTGTGCGGACAGAGATGGGCTACTGAAGGGCCCGGACCCTGACCTCCTGCCCGACCCTACGCCCAGGCTCGGCGGGCCTGGGCCATGAAACCAATAACTCGAGTATATCTATGAGCGAACCTTTCTACCCGCGGGCACGGGACCATCGTCGGGCCCTGGCCCCCTCTTCCCCGCACAGATATACCTAGGGGCCCTTGACTCAGGAGACAGCTCCAGTTTGACACATTCTGCCTCACCTGGGCAGCACGTGATGCCTTCCACTCGGGGGATGCCGACGGGATGTGCCCCGCTGGGGGGCGGATATCACCTACCCACTCCTCACCAGTTCTCGGACTGAATAACTAAGAGCCTATGAGACAATGCCTGGATCCCCTCTCTATATGATATAAATCTACCCATAACAGTTGTGTCGCCCGCCGGCGGGGTTCTCCTAATAATAATATACAATGTAAATGGGGGCACGGGGTCACCCCTGGGCGAACACCCAAATAGATATAGACAAAATTAAATCCCAACGCAAATGACAAGAACCCCTGACCCACTCTGGTTAATATGTAGAGTACCCACTGGACCCGACCTGGAAACTGGGAAACCACCACAGCTGCGGGGTGTTTGGCCCCCTGAGTCCCCCCCCGGTGTGCCACTTTGCAGCCTGGGGGAGATGTGGCTGCTTATCTTCTTGGGCACCCATGGACAGGAGATGGGGGGTGATTGTATTTTGCTAACCTATTTAACTCACTGTTTGTTCTTTTTTTTCGATTATGTTGATGGTCTGGTCCTGCTCGGTCGCTTGCGTCTGCCCTCTCCGGGCCTCCCGAGGATCCCCTACATCTACATCAAGAATGGGTGAGTCTGTCAGACCCCTTAAAATAATATCTTGGAATGTTAGGGGATTGAATCAACCAAACAAGAGAATCCAGGTCTTCTCATTCTTGGCCAAATACAATCCCGACATAGTATGCCTGAAGGAAACACACCTACGCCTAACTAACACAGGCTATGTACAGAAACCGTGGGTGGGCTGGGCCGCCCATAGTGCGCACTCATCCCACTCCCGGGGAGTCTCTATCCTAATCAGGAAAACACTCAGGCATAAAATAATCCACGTCAAGTCTGACCCACAGGGAAGATATATATATGTGGTGGTTGAAATTGGATCAGTACAGATAGTACTACTGGGTATCTACAACCCACCATCCGCTGGCCTATCGATCATGAAAACAATAGCCCCACCAGGATAACAGAATCAAGGGCTTCCAAATAGACCAATATGAGGAACGTCTAGGACTTTACGCAGACGACATCATCATGTTTCTAGAAAGCCCCCGCATCCCCCTCACCACGACATTTAGTCTAATCAACAAATTTGGAACTTACTCGGGATTGACTATAAACTGGGATAAGTCGGCATTATATCCAGTCGACCAGCTCTGTTCCCCTAACGTTACTTGGCCGGCTCAGATACCCATAGTCACCAAATTCAAATATTTAGGTATTATAATAACGAAATCCCCCCAGCAATTTTACTCCCTTAATTTATCCCCTCTGCTGGAACACACACGAAACAAACTCTTTGCATGGAGGCACGTCCCAGTAAATCTTTGGGCTAGAATCCAAATGGTCAAGACCTTCCTATTTCCTAAACTACTATACGTTATACAACATTCACTAGTTTATATCCCACAATCCTTCTTCCAAAAACTTAATTCATTAATTACCTCTTTTATTGCAATTACGCCACGCGATAAGAACACTGCTACACCCATCCCCAACAAACATTACCAAGCACCCAGCGATCGGAATACTTCGCACACAGGGCCCACAAGGTATGATATCCAGGTTATACACCTGCCTGATACAAGCTAAATCACGAAATAACCTCATATATATCAAGAATAAATGGGCTCCACTCCTAGGAAACGGGAGTCTGGAAAATTGTGAGGATGAGGAGTCCCTTGTTACATACTAACTTTTCCTACTGGATCAACAGTTATATAAATTTGGCTGTTTAAGTTACTTGTATACCATAGAAGCACAGGATAATGTTCAATGTTGGTGGTTACTTGCATCAATGGAATGCCAAGTTAGAAAATACCTAATGTGAATTATTTTCTCCACAGAACACCTATACATTGTAATATTCTTCTCTAGTAAGTAGCATTCAGTACATGTAAGTAATAGATTCTGTAACAAAGAAGGCTTCCTTGTTGTTGCCAGTTCAACTCATAGCCCATGCAAGCAGTTTCTAGAGAAAAGAAAGTTGAGTTGCTGGTGGTGCCCTATATAAATGCTTTTGTAACACACAGCCCAATAAGTCATTCCCTAGTTTACTTTTGAAATAATACAACATATTACTTTTTTTTCTAGCAAAAGATAAAGATTCTACATGTACCAATATACCACCTAGTAGCCCTTGTTGGATATAGGTAGAAAGCTTTATATTTAGCAAGACACTGTATTGTTGTTGCAGGTTCGATTCCCCATCCTTACATTTATTTTTTACCAAAATGTTAATATTCTGTTTCTTATATCCATGCTAGCAAAGAAATAACTGCAAAGATTACTTTTCTTTTTTGTATAAAAAGCAAAGGTATTATCTTTATTAGGACAAGAGCATTTTTATGGTTTACACAAAATATGCACTGAAATCTGTGTTCTGTGGGAGGGATGATCTGAGCTATAAAATGATTGGCTGACTGTCAGCTTCCAGGAAGCGTGGCTGCAGCTTCCTGTGATGTGTACTGTTTACACACATAGCTGGGTGTTCCCAGCTAAGGTGAATTATGGGAGTTAACCCCTGTCACCCACGAGTTCATTTTATCCACAGCAAAGGGAGAAGGCACAGCTTTTTGTATCTTTGTGAATGTGCTCTTTCTATGGAGGAAATGTCTGGAGTCTTTAGTTCCACTTTAAATACAAATAACATTAAATGGTTTACAAAGACATAACCATAACTGTGTATGCCCCTGAACTAAGCTGCCTAAATCTTAAACTGCATGTAAATATTCTATGAAAACAGCAGTGAGCTGTCAAAACAAGCAAGTTTTTTCCTGTTTTATTCTGCCCATCCCTACATGACTGAAGACTCTCCCTGTTCCATTATTCCTAAATTTGTAATGAGTAAAAATAAGCAAACCTCCATTAACACAGTAAAGCAGCTTTATGCATACTTACTCTGCTATTTCCATATAGCCACAAGAGGCTGCAACATGTAAAGGAGTCCATCCTTCATTATCAGCTTGGTTCACATTCGCCCCATGATTTACAAGAAATTCTACCACCTCTAGATTTTCATCAATACATGCCTAGCGAGAAGAAAAACAATTTCAATTATGGCAGTGCACAAATGATATGCAACAACAAAAAAAAAAAAGTTAATAACAATGTAGGGCAGGCAAAACATGCCCAAAACTTTTGCTCCAATCAACCTAACCGACTGCTCCTAGAAGATTTTGAATCAAAACTGGTCGGTCTGAACAATCCAACTTGTTGTTCAATACTATATTAGAAGAAAAGAGGACCAAGACTCCATCCAATTGTGGGATAAAAAGTAGCTTTTATTTTCAAAGGATTAAAGTAGAACTAAACTTAAAATCTTTACAACCTAATGTGAAAGTTTTTCTCCCCAGAACACCTATACATTGTAAGATTCTTCTCTAGTAAGTTGAATTTAGTACATGTGAGAAATAGATTCTGTAAATAAGAAGGCTTCCATGTTCTTGCTTGTACAACCCACAGCCCATGAAGTCATCAAAGAACCATGCCTCCGACCCCAGTATTCACTCTCTCTATGCACAATGTTTTCTATACACCAATATGGAAGTCACTGAAAAGACTTTGAAAGCTGCTAGTTACCATAATTTATTAACCAGTCAGTGTGAGTTGCTGGAAAATAAACTGCAGGGTAACAAGCAGCTTTCAAAGTCTTATCAGGGACTTCCATATTTAATTATTTTTAAGGATTTGTTTAGCAAAAAATAAAGCTCCCAAATGTATCTGGGTACTCTTCTTGTGGTGGTGCAATGGATAAGGCATCTGGTTTAAAAATATACAATTCAGAAGGTCACAAGTTCAATAAACCAAATTACTCCTTTTTCTGTTTCTATTTTGTCCCAAGCAAAAGATAATCCTAAATGTACCTAAGTGTTCAGCTTGCCAGTTCTTGAAACATTCAATTCGGAAGGCTGCAAGTTCAAATCCCCAGAATTTCCTTTATTTTTTGTTTCCATTAGGTATAAAGTAAAAGATTCTACATGTACCAGTGTTTAATATAATATCCTTGTTAGCCTAGAGGTAGGGGCTCTGCTTTAACAAGACAGAGTAAATGTACAAGTTGTAGGTTCTATTCCCCAGACTTTTATTTTTGCTGAAATGTTATTCTGTTTCTTACATCTATGCTATCTATGAAATACACTGAAAAGATTACTTTTCTTTTTAAATGTTAGGAGAGGAGCACTAAATGTGTTTGAAAAAAAAAATGAAATCCCTGTTCTGGGAGAGGAAGGATCTCTGTGCTATAATGTGATTGGCGGTCAGCTTCTAGGAAGCAATGCTGCAACTTCCATGTTTTGATCTGTTGAGCACTACAGAGCATGTACCTGTACTCAGACACTTAGCTGGGGGTTTACCCAGCTAAGGTGGATTGTGGGAGCTGACCCCTAGTACTAACAGGTTATTATCATAAATCACCCAATGGCCACAGCAAAGGGAGAGGTGAGACACTGCTTGTTGTATGTTTGTGAATGTGCTCTGTCTATTGGGACAATGTTGTCTGGAGATTTCAGTTCTCCTTTAAAACAACATGAGGTGAAAAGGAGGAACGCTAAAGCCCTGACACGTTTCATGACAACATCATGTCACTTCATGAGAGGGAATGTTAGTCCATCCACACCATCAGGGTTTTTGAAAATCAAAGCTACTTTTTATACCATGATTGGATGGAGTCTTGCTCCGCTTTTCTTCTGATATAGTTACTGCCTGTCTGGAGTGCTCCAGATTCTACTTGGGACAGACTCTCCGCTGTTGGTAATCATGGTAGAGGAGCAGAGGGAGCACACATACATATTTACTTTATGTTGTTCAATAATGCAGTCATCAATGGAGAGAAAGATCAGTTGGCCTAAAATATCAATGTAGCCAGTTTTATTCTTGACTGACATACTACCAGTCAGTATATCAAAGGGTATGTTGTCAGAAAGATTGGGGCTTAGTAAGAAAACACAGTTTTTCTTAGTCACCAATTGATGCATCATTTTTCCTTCTACACAAAGAAACACCTCAATAAATTCTGATATAACACATAATGCCAACGGCAGACATTAATCAGCATCACTGTTGGTCCCCTACACCTTGTCGTTACTCTGCAAATCCTCTCAGATAAGATGGGATTAGTCTGGTAATATGAACACAGGTACCACAACACAGGTAATGGCTGGTACAGTTAACTCTACTTATGCATCCATCCACTCATGTATGAGAATAACTCCAAATAGAAAAACGTGATAGAGGTAACACACGGGCAACCGACAGTATAACTGTTAATGGCAACTTTATTACATGTGCATATGCGACATATTTCGAGCAACAAGTGCTCTTTCTCAAGTGCAATTCAGTAAATGCAGTAATTCAGGCTGGGCACGTCTGTCTTTCTGCTGGCAAACAGAATCTTCTTCATTCTTCTTCCTGGCACAGCAGTCAATCAAGCCTGTGAAAGGTGACCTCACGGCCAACAACTGATGACTGAGCCACCTCCTCTGCCAAGTGTGAGCTTGTAGCAAGCTTACCAACATACAGCTTTAAAAGGAGGCAGAAACCTATGCTAAAAACTGGAGCAAACCTTTCGCCTCAGGAACTACTGGTAGGTAAGCAAATATTGATGTTTTGTGATTTTCTGGGAGAGGAAAGAAAGTAAGGGCACAACGTTTTGCGATACATGGGTGATACCCTGCGCATGTTTTGCAATTGCTTTAAGGCACCCCGATAGCAGCGCATGCGATGTGCACTAAAAATGGTGATCACGTGCACTGCGAAAAAGGTCGGCAGCGCAGGGCAGCAGAGGTAATGGGGCCATTCCCATCCTCTTCTATTGTGTTATTTATTCAGAATCATAATATGTTTTATTAGACAAATAAGTTCAAGAGAAATATGACTCGACAATGGTTTAAAAGGACAAAGAGAAAAAAAAAAACTAGACAGTACAACAGACCTTGAACACAATGATCTGTTCAAAAATGATTAGTTTATTATAACAATGTAAGGGACATAGTATAATATATGGATATAACAATAACATGTATTTAAATCATAGTGAGGTTCAGTGAAACCTTCATTTAGGTCTCCTGTGATTTAAAGGGACATTAAACCAGCGTTTTTAAGTACCTAAGGACACTGCCGAACTTACCTTACCGGCGCTCCACTCACAGCTGCTTCTGAGCTTACAGCCGCACTCTCCCGATATCTTTTGTATTGGCGTGCATGGGCCAAAGATAGGCGATTGGTCAGGAGAGTATGGCTGTAAGATCAGAAGCAGGTGCAAGAGGAGCGCCGGTAAGGTAAGATCGGCAGTGTCCCCTGGGTATACTATTATTCACAGGGAGGTGGGAATAAGCATTCTCACCTCCCTGTGAATAATAGAAACAGATTTTATGTACTTAAAGTACACAAAATGTGTTTAGTGTTCCTTTAAATAGCAGCATCAAATAACTATGAATAAAGAGATAAGAAGCTACCTTGATAAATCTACATACTAGTGTCACCTCTCTCAAATACATATATATGGGTACCATAAGAAAGAGGAGAGTAGGTTATAAACTAAATCTTTATTAATAAAATATATATGAGAAAGTTGAAAGATGACATTGACTAACTAAATGATAAGTATTATTAGGATAATGCATATATATGGCTAGCAAAAGTGTGCCGTTGGTGCACAGTGGGAAATATGTGGGTGTATGTTTAGCTATATGTGGATACAGATGATATAAAATCTTTATACACACTTCTATAAAATTTAGAGATTTGTACAAAAAAAATAAAGGCAAGATGCTAAAAATAAAAGAAATCCTATGAAATCTTGGTTCTATTAGTGTCATTTACACAATATACAGAGGCAGAAGGGACATATACACACACATCTTTTGGATTGTACTGGAAGTGTTAGTGCTTTAGAAATACATGTTAAATATACATAAAGTGCAGCCTAACATCTAGATATGACAGACATTACCCATCTTAATTTTTTGTTATACAACACTATCACATTTTTCTGTTTTGTTTATGGATTTGTTTTGATAAATCTATACAGGAAGATATTTAAATCCAGGGTTTTGAGAGATGGGCGAAACTGCTAAAATCCGTTCCGCCTGTGGACCTGGAAAATGGTCTGGGAAAAACATACATCCAGAAGTTTAAAAAAAATAAATTTACTCACGATTGAACTGTTTTTCGAGATTACGCATTCTATTTTCAAAGGTCACCAAAATTTTAGAAAATTAGAATTTTAAAGGAATTTTCGAAAATTTTGTAAAAATGATAACAGTAACTAACTCTAAATGGCTCTGGGATCTGGGAAATGGTCTGGGGAACAGATAATCAGATTCTTTCAAATCAGAATTGGTTATAATCAGATTTCTTCAGAAAGAAACTGATTGGCATACTAACCAATCAGATTCTTTCTGAAAGAATCTAATTGTAACCAATTCTAATTGGAAAAGAATCTGATTGGTATTCTAACCAAACAGAATCTTTCTGAAAGAATCTGAATGTAACAAATTCTGTTTAGAAAATAATCTGATTGGTTAGTATTAACCAATCAGATTATTAATTAGATATTAATTAGATATCAATTAGTATTCTTTCTGAAAGAAATCAAATCAGAATTGGTTACAATCAGATACTTTCAGAAAGAATCTTATTGGTACGCTTTCTGGAAGAATCTGATTGTAACTAATCAGAATTAGTTACAATCAGATTCTTTTAGAAATAATAGTATAGTATTTGAGGTTGAATAAAGACATATGTCCATCCAGTTCAACCCATCCAGCAATATCCTCATTTCCTGCCTAACTGTTGATCCAGAGGAAGGCAAAAAAAACCCCACCAAATTTATGAAGGGGGAAAAAATTCATTCCTGACTCCAAGTGGCAATCGGAAATTTCCCTGGATCAACTCTACTTTATGTATCAATACCAGTAACGTGCAACATTCCTTGTTTGCAGAAACTCATCCAGCTTTTTTTTGAAACTGACCAATGAACCTGCCATAACAACGCCCACTGGATAATATGATTGGTATACTAACCAATTAGACTCTTTCTGAAATAAGCTGATTAAAACCAATTCTGATTGGAAAAGAATCTGATTGGTTAGTATAGCAAAAAATATTGAGAATTACTGGTATTAATGCATATAGATCTGGTTGATCCAGGAATACTTCCCGATTCCCGTTTGGAGTCAGGAAGGAATTTTTTCCGCCTTTTTAGCTAGGTTTTTTTGCCTTCCTCTGGATCAACTGTTAGGTAGGGTTAAAAAAAAAAAAAAAGAGGGTGAATAGGTTGGACTTGATGGAAGTATGTCTTTATTCAACCTTAATTACTACTTCCAGAAAAAAAATCTGATTGTATCTAATCAGAATTGATTACAATCAGATGCTTTTAGAAATAATCTTATTGGTATGCTTTCTGGAAGAATCTGATTGTAACCAATTGTGACTGAGAAAGAATCTGATTGGTATACTAACTAATCAGATTGTTTCTGAAAGAATCTCATTGTAACCAATTCTGACTGGAAAATAATCTGCTTGGTATACCAATAAGTTTCTTTCTAAAAAAAAAAAAAAAGTTGATTGTAACCAAACAGAATTGGTTAGTTAGATTCTTTCAGAAAGAATGTGATTGGTATGCTATCTGGAAGAATCTAATTGTAACCAATCAAAATTAGTTACAATCAGATTCTTTAAGAAATAATCTGATTGGTATAGTAACCAATCAGGTTCTTTTCAATTCAGAATTGGTTACAATCAGATTCTTTCAGAAAGAATCTAGTTGTCTTTTCTCCAGATCATTTTCCTGGTCCCAAAACTATTTACAGTAAGCAACTGTATAATCTTTACAAAATTTTCAAAAATTCCTTGAAATTTTCTTTGAATTTTCCAATGCGTCTCGGAAAAATCTGCAAAGCGGAATTCCCGCTAAATCCATGAATCATGGAAATCCGTCACAGAACTGGGTTCAGATCTGAGTTCCGGTCCATCTCTATTCTTGATCTATTTATTGTAACATTGTATAGAGTGTTATAGTTCATTAGAAACAACACAGTGAAATACAACTGTTGTGCAGAGCTTGAATCAATCTTCCCCGTTAAATTTCCAACCAATAATAGATCAATAGGAGATCCATTGGATCATTCTATAAAAAAAGTTATCAATCTGTCTTTCAGTACTCACCCTCCTCCTTTTTGAGAGGGGAGGGGTGGAGTTATGTGAGTGAGAAGAATGTTTTTACTAAGATTGTCACATGTTTTACAAAGTAAGTGACATAAGTCTTGCAACTTCCTACTAACTTCCTACTTCCCCTTGATTCGCTAACACTGCTGCCAATCTAATATTTAGCACACCATTGGATACAACACTAAAAGGGAAGTGATAAATATGTTACTTTGTAAGCTTCCATTGCCTCCCTGTAAAACTTCCTGGGGTGTGGCTTAACACTCCATTTTGAAGATACCATTACAAAACAGGTGTGGGGACTATGCAAGTACTTTTATTTATTTATATATTTTGCCTTATTTACATTTCTATATACTTTAATGTCATTACTACATATTTGTTACTATTGATATAACTATTTATTTAGTGCTTAAACAACACAAATATTGTCCCTATGTATATTGCTTTTACCCACCCCCACCAACATAGTACCTCCGAAAATCCCAAAGTATTCCCCATGAATTTATAAATGTATTTATATAACATAAGGGATATTTGGACAGTAATTTGGATAAACTTTAGAATCTACTCTCCAGTGTTTCCTGTTTACAGTGCAAGTAATGGAGGGTTTACAGCATAGGGGTAAAGGATAATTTGAAATATGTTCTTACTTAAATTGTGTACAAAAATAAGAGATTTGCTGTTTGCAGTGATTGTGGAACTATTCCTTTACTGATCTCTGTACAGTCAAGCTGCTTGGAAGTGTTAAGAGTGAGCCTTAAATTCAAGCAAGAAAAACACAAAAACATTATCTGTATGTTTGGGACCAGAAAAATGTCTAGATATTTTCCTGCTCAGATCAAGCAGGAAAAACAGTTAGTTGAAGGTGATGAATGGGAATAATGGCAAAAACGGGTACCAAGAGAAAAAATTATTTTGACATTAGTAGCTTATCAGAAAATCAAAGTGCCAATCTAACTTTTGGATAGCCAGTCTCATACACATCAATAAACAACCCTTTCAAAGGGACACTTAAATAACACAACATGACTTCTTTAAAAGGAGGGAAAACTTTTCTGATTTTCAGTTACAATGAGCGATAGCAGCAAGCACTCCCATCTGCTTATGAATTATACATTAGATGTGGTAATGGCAAGTTCATTGAATAGCTTTAAAAGTACTAATACCAAGTTACTGGTATTAATATTTGTAAATAGAGATGGTCACAAAACCGAACTCGAACCCGAGTTTGAGCTGAACTTTACGAGATCGGGCAAACTCAAACTATTCAAACTAGTTCAGGTTCGAACTAGTTCATTTTTCTGGACTCACGGCTGTATTTTTGATAATTATCTTCAACTTATAGAAACCCTTCATTCCAGAACTATTTCTATAAGTTAGTAGAATAGTAAATCACATCTGATCAAATGCAAATAGGCCATGAGATCACTCAGAACTAAATATCATTTGGTACACTTTTATTCTGACATAATAATGATCAGTATATAAATTGGTATATCTATTGGGACAGATTGTTTAGCCTAAGCTGCCCTATGTTTGCAAGGCCTTATACTGGCCATCATATACAACCTCAATGATATGTCTATTCAGCATTTGATCCAACATTAATGTATAGTATAAGTATAGCATTTCAGGTTAAATAAAGTCATACGTCCATCCAGTCCAACCCATCTAGCAATACCCTCATTGGATCAACTCTACTTTACGTATAAATACCAGTAACTTGCAACATTCCTTGTTTGCAGAAACTCATCCAGCTTTTTTTTGAAACTGCCCAATGAACCTGCCATAACAACATCCACTGGAAGACAGTTCCATAGCTTTACCGTTCTCACAGTGAAAAACCCTTTCCGAACTTGAAGCCTAAACCTTTTTTCTTTAAAGAGCATGTCCACCCTAAATTTCAATTTTTGGTATGCCTTTCCCCATGGGCTCCCAGCCCCAACAGCATTATTTTATTTTTTTTAAGCCCCCCAAACTCTACTTACCTCCCCTCTTTCCTCCGACGCGCTCCCGGCCCTCTGCTTGCGAGGAAATGCAAGCAGAGGGGCAGGACCGGCAGCCGCGTCTGTGATTGGCTGAGCGGCAGCCAATCACGGACGCGGCTGCCGGCAGCTCACTTCAGCGTAGGAAAGCGGAGAGGTAAGTAAAAGTTTGGGGAGCTTTATAAAAATAAAAATCATGCGGTTGGGGCTGGGGGACATGGGGGATTACTACTGTAAAGGGGATTTATGCTAGGGGGAGGGATAGCAGAACGGGAGGGAGAGGGAGGGGGAGGGAGAAGGGCTGCAGTACGCATGGCAATGATCTCCGGGAGGCCAGGTAGCAGGCAGTGTCCTATATGGACCTGCTAGCCTCCTGGTGGTCAGTTTTTGGGACTTATGGGATGTCCACGTGTCCTCTGACATACCCTATTGGTGAACAATGCCCCAGATAGTTTATTGTATGGCCCATTAATGTATTTATACACTGTAATCATATCCCCACGCCTTTTCTCCAGAGTACATAATTGTAACTTATACAGTCTCTCCTTATATTCAAGCTCCCCCAATCCCCTTATTAAAGAATAAGTATACTGAAAAAACAAATACAGTTTAAATGGTAGCTGAATCCCTAAAACTACATTCCCCCCCCTTTTTTTTAGGTCCCTTCAGAGCCTACCTGAGCCCTTGAAAAGTGCTGGCCATCTTGGAACATGATGAAGTCCGGTAAGCTCCGCCTCGTTTCCTTCTGGACCTCGTTTCCAACTTGTGTCCAAATATTCTGTGACAGTTCGATCCGTGCATGCGAGCGCATCGAACTGGCACAGAATATTTGGACACAAGCTGGAAACGAGGTCCAGAAACTCCTGGGGGGTGGAGCTTACCGGACTTCATTCATGTTCCAAGATAGCCAGCAACTTTCCAAGGGCTCAGGTAGGCTCTGAAGGGACCTAAAAAAAAAAAAGGGGGGGGGGGAAGGTTAGTTAGGGAATCAGCTACCATTTAAACTGTATTTGTTTTTTCAGTATACTTATCCTTAAATTTAGTGCCCTTCTCTTAATCCTTTCCATTTCCAAGATGTCCTTTTTGTACAGAGGATTCCAAAATTACAATGCATATTCCAAATATGGTCTTATCCGGAATAGTAACATAGTAACTGAGGTTGAATAAAGACATACGTCCATCAAGTCCAACCTATTCACCATCTTTTTTTAACCCTACCTAATAGTTGATCCAGAGGAAGACAAAAATAACGGAAAGTATCCATGGATCAACCAGATCTATATGTATTAATATCAGTAATTCTTAATATGTTTTAGTTTTAGGAACCTATCCAGGCTATTTTTAAAGCTATATAATGAACTTTCCATTATCACATCTGCTGGAAGAGAATTCCAAGTTTTCACGTTCTTACTGTAAAGAAACCTTTCCTAACTGAAGATGAAACCTCTTTTTCTTCCAACCTTAAAGGATGTCACGAGTCCTCTGATATGACCTATTAAAACAATGCACCAGAGATTTCATTGTATGGCCCATTAATATATTTGTATACGGTATCATGCCCCCACGCAAACGGCGCTTCTCCAATGTAAACAGCCCTAATTTGTCTTATCTGTCTGCATATTCAAGCCCCTCCATTCCCTATTAATTTAGTTGCCCTGTCTGAACTGCTTCCATTTCAAGATGTCCCTTTTGTATATGGGATTCCAAAACTGCACTGTATATTCCAAATGAGGCCTTACCAGTGCCTTGTAAAGAGGGAGAATAATATCTCTCTCTTGAATCTATTCCCCTCTTTTTACAAGACAATATCTTGCTATCTTAGCGTTGCTACAGCTAAAGGTGGCCATACATCTATGAGATATTACTTACCCGACGAGGGCTCAAGCGATTTCCTTCGATCCTGGCGGAACCGCTTCTCCCGATCTTACATTCGACCAACATGCGATCGCAAAATGAATGGGATTGTAATCGCATGTCAGATCAATATACGATCGGGAGAACGGGTTCGGCAGCATCGATGAACATCGTGTGAGCGCTCGGTCGGGTAAGTAATATCTCATAGTGTATGGCCACCTTAAGTCTGTTATCTACATCTTTTTCCATTACAGATGCACTTAACACAGCGTTATTTATGGTGTAGGTGGCGCGGATTATTAAATACCAAATGCATCACCTTACATTTATCAACATTGAATCTCATCTGCCATTCTGCTGCCCATTTTGATAATCTATCTAGGTCTACTTGCAACACTTGCACATCATTTGAAGTTTCCAAAGTTCTGCATAGTTTAGTGTCATCAGCAAACACTGAGACCTTGCTCTCAATGCCCCCTTCTAAGTCATTTATAAACAGATTAAATAGAAGCGGCCCCAGTACAGAACCCTGAGGCACTTCGCTTAGAACTTTAGCCCACATAGATGTAGCTTCATTTACCACCACTCTTTGTTTGCGATCCAATAACCAATTCTCTTATCCACGCACAAATGTTTTCTTCAAGGCCAAAAGTCCTCAGTTTATACATAAGTCGCCTATGTGGCACAGTATCAAAAGCTTTCGCAAAATCCAAGTATACCAGATCCACTGCTGTGCCTGAATCTAAAGTCTTACTCACTTCTTCATAAAAACCAATTAAATTTGTCTGGGATGATCTATTGCTCATAAATCCATGCTGACTACTACTAATAAGATGAGCTCTGGATACAAAGTCAAGGATATGATCCTGTAACAAAGTTTCCATCACCTTCCCTACCACTAATGTTAGGCTTACAGGTCTATAGTTATCAGGCTGTGAACGACTACCTTTTTTGAATATTGGTATTATATTGTTTTTTTCCAATCCAGCGGCACATCCCCAGACCAAAATGAACCTGAAAAGATGAGAATCCCATCAGGGATTCACATAACACAGAGCCATTTATAGTATAAGTAGGATTTTTAAGTCCAAAATGCATCAACTTACATTTATCAACATTGAATCTCATCTGCCACTTAGCAGCCCAATGTGACAATCTATCTAGCTCCCCCTGTAACAATTGCACATCCTCTGAAGTTTTTAATGGTCGACAAAGTTGTCAGCAAACTCAGAAACCTTGCTGACAAAATCCACATCCAAATCATTAATAAATAGATTAAATAGAAGCAGCCCCAACACGGTGGCACCCCACTTAGCACTTAAGTCCATAATGATGAAGCCCTATTAACAACTACTCTCTGCATTCTATTCATTAACCAATTTTCTATCCATGTACAAATGTGCCTCCCCAGCTCAACAGACCTTAGCTTATACATTAGTCGCCTATGGGGGATATATCAAAAGCCTTTGCCAAATCCAAGTTTACTACATCTACTGCTAAGCCAGAATCCAAATGTCTACTACTACTACTACTTTTTTCCTCATAAAAGCCAAGCAAGTTAGTTTGACAAGATCTATTCCTCCTAAATCCATGCTGGTTACTACTTATAATGTCAGTCCTTGAAACATAGTTAAGTTAAACTTACAGGCCTGTAATTATCAGGCTTTGAACGACTACCCTTTTTGAATAATAGCCATTTTCCAATCCAGAGGCGCACATCCAGACATGAGGGAATCTGCAAAAATAAGAAACAATGGCCTAGATAAAACTAAACTTAGCTCCCTAAGGCCCCGAGGATGTATTTTATCCGGTCGAGGAGGTTTATTAATATTAACCTTATTTAGTTGTTTCTGTACCATATCCTTGGTAAAAATCAATGCAAAAAAATGTAAAATTAATCGTAACAACAAGTGGAGGGGTAGTAGGAAAGCTATCAGGAGATGGATTGCTATCTTTAGCTAATTACAGGACTAGAACTTGCATTCAACTCTCATTTAGTCTGTATGGAACACTGCTAGAATGGAGCGGCTGTATTTTCAATAAATTATCATAAAGTCAATAACTATCGAATTTACGGACCATTAGCTAACCCTAGAATGTATCGTTCGCTAACCCTCGAAAGTATTGTTCTTTTCGATAACTCTCGAATGTACGGATCTTTTCCGCTAACCCTAGAATGTATTGTTAACAAGTTTTGGTGATAGTGACATGTTCCCCAGACCATTTCCCAGGTGCCACAGCCATTTACAGTAAGTTGCCATTGTTAGTTTAGCTGTAAATCACCTGGACTTTTCGAACTATCACTCTCCCATTGACTTTAACGGGTCCGAATTCGAACTTTCAAACTTTTACTGAAGTTAGAGTGTTTGAAAACAGACCAAACTTTATGAAGTTCGGCCATCTCTATTTATAAATACCGGTAGCCCAACAGTTCCAATGCACTCTTGTCCAACTAGTGGGTGCTCACTCCTCTGGTATCCTACCCTCCATAGAGGGTCGCACTCCAAAGGCAAATGAATACTTTAATATGAACGCTCTACGGATAGGAACACTCTTTCCCTGGCAATGGGATTTGGCCAATCTCAAGTGGGAGGAGCTGAACGCTGCAGAGGACAGAAGGAGGAAGTTAGCAACTTTGAAAGACTAAAGGAAAAAACGCACTTTACATTTAAAGGGCATCTATAGTGAAAAACACAAATTGCCCCATTGCAAAGTTAAATTTATGAACTCTGTGCTGCCTTTCTCCTACCTGTGTCAGTGATTCTGTTTTCCATAGTGTCAGATCTCTGTGTAGAATTCCTCCCTTCCCCCTTCCCTCTGTTACCTCCTCCATGTCTCAACTACGGCTAACCGACAAGCTTATCATGTGCAGTAGGAGTTAAAATTTTAACACCCTGAAAAACACACCCACTCACAGTGGCCAATAGAAAGCAAGCTGTCCTGGAGACACAGAAGAGAAGGGAGAAAAGTAGTTTATTACTGCAATACGATCTCTCTCTTTGTGACCCATCATCAATCAGTGAAAGCTATCAAGAAGAGGGGTCAAGTGCAGCCTTATTTCTGCCATCAAAGCTACCTCTCTCCCCCTGCTAAATGCTCTTATCTCTATGTTTATTACAGAGCATGGAGGAGGGAGGGACTTGAGCAGGGAAGAGGATCATGTCACAGGGATTTGATTGACAGTACAAGTAGGAGTAGAAGAATGCAATCAGTATTCTTCTAACTTTTGTACCTCAGTACAGAGAGGGAAACTGAAAACACTCTGGGGGTTGGGGGCAATTATAGAACACATGGAAAGAAAGAAAAAAAATTCATTTTCCCAGTATAAATGCCCTTTTAAGCCTAAGCTTGCTAGTAATACGAAGTTACAGTGTACATACTAATACTAAGTAATACAGTGAACATACACTTTTAGACTGTGTATTATTAAAATTGGGGATATTGGAATAGTTGAACCTTGGAATTCTGTCAGGAATCATCCTCAACTTATAGACACCCTTCATTCCGAAACTATTTCTATCTGATCAAATGCAAATAAGCCCCGATCACTCAGAACTAAATATCATTTGATACACTTTTATTCTGATAATGATCAGTATATAAATTGGTAGATCTATTAGGACAGATTGTTTAGCCTGCCCTATGTTTGCAAGGCCTTGCACTGGCCATCATACACAACCTCAATGATATGTCTATTTGGCATTTGATCCAACATTTATGTAAAATCAATTGTGGAGGGGTATAGTAGGAGAGCTAGATGGATTGCTACCATATCTTTAGCTAATTACAGGACTACAACTTGCATTCAACTCTCATTCAGTCAGTATGGAACGCTGCTAGAATGGAGCATTGATAGCATGTTATGAAATATATCAGAGAGGTACAAAGAATGTCTGTGGACATAATTCTTGAAAAGCTTTTCTTTGGAGAATGACTGTTCATACAATAAAATGAGTATCCTAATATTTCACTATCATTTGATACTAATGAAATAACTGCTAACTGAAGAGTTTTTCAAAAAGGCATAAACTAAACTCAGTAGACAAGCCTACTGATTGATAAAAGGAGTGTTCTTGTCATGGTTTCCTGTGTCAAGGTTCAGAGCCAAAAAAAGACCTTTACCTTGTATGTGCCCAACAACCCCTGAGGTAACATTAGCACAGACAGTGAGCAGGGGATTTATGCTTAGAAGCATTGAGTCGACACAGTTAAGCCTCATTAACCCGGGTGTTCAGCTACCTCAAGCACTAAATCAAACCTTCCCACAATGTACAGACTGACAATGGTTAACAGAAATTGAAAAAGCGCAAAAGGATTATCTGATCTGATCTAAAAGAAGTGAATTTTACACTAAAGCTTTGTACACACGTGCGATTGTGGCCCCCGACCTGCAACGCATCATTAAATGTATAGGCGCTTATTTACTTAAAAGTGGCAAAACTTCTCTTTATTAAGCCTTAAGTGGCCACATGAAAGCTACTTTCATACGGACACATGTTTTTACATGTAGCATTTTTTGCTATCAGTGGCTGCAGGTAAGTATAAGGAACATCTGCATGCAGACTGTGTGATAGTAGGTTATGAAAGTAGCACTTGCAATCTACAGTCTGTCAAAACAAAATGGATATTTCTATAAAAGATTGAAATTAGAATATTGAGAAAACAAAGAAAAGCTAATCAATGCAGATTCCTAGGCCCCATACAATATCATATTATCTGCACACTAAAAGGCTTTTCATTCATGTGATCAGTTATGTATACTAAACCCCCTTTGCTTATAATGTATGCAAGTGTGCAGATATTATGATATTGTGAGGGCATAGGAATGTGAATTGATTATTCTTTCTTTGTATGAATTAATAATCTGATCAGCAGCACTTCCACAGAATGTAATTGTATCTTAAAGCTGTGCTCCCACTGTCCTTATGTAGATTTTGAGCAAACAAAATTACAATAAATCTTTAAGAAACTTAAAGGAATAGTATACTCGAAAAGTGAACTATTACTTTAAAGTGTATGTATACTTAAAGAATAACTTTGCGTCATCTTAAAGGGTCACTATACTCACCAAAACAACTTAACATTTTCTGAAACTACAATTTGAGACAAGTAAAATGATGGTACTCACATGTTTATCTGTGCTTGCTTTGTCATTAAATTATTAATGTTTAGTGTGTACTCCTAATTCCCCCCACCCACTCTTACTCACTGCCTGCTTTTAGTGTCTGTGACACTTATGTGTTCTGCACAGCCTCACCATGGACACTGATCTGCTTACACATCTAACCCTCCCTCCCCCTGCTCTTTTCTCTGCTGATTCTCTTAAATGTTGCAGAAAGTGTGCTGGCAGACAGGCGGGCAAAGAGGTCAAGCATGGGTTACATATTATAATTTCTGCTTCTGGATTGACAGGTCTTTCCCTGTAAATGCTGTGATTAAAATGATGATTTCTCAATCTACTGCTCAGATTTAAAAATGAAAAATGTTTTGGAGAAGTGGAATATTGGTCTATCTAAAGATACTAATTTGAAAATTTAGTAAAGATACCCTTTAATCTATAAATAAACCACGGACCTGAAACTTTCCCCACATACCAACTGTCAAAACGGCAAGATGTTTCAAATTGAATATCTAATGAAATAGGGGGATGATCAACAAAAAAAATGGTACAGTGATAGTTGGGAGGAATTATAGTTTCCACTAATGGGCAATTTAAAAA
The DNA here is from genome assembly GCA_019447015.1 of Hymenochirus boettgeri. Lineage (NCBI taxonomy): Eukaryota > Metazoa > Chordata > Amphibia > Anura > Pipidae > Hymenochirus > Hymenochirus boettgeri. Next base: position 192,541,760 of record CM033475.1, read on the forward strand.
ACATTTTTCCAGTGTACATACCCTAAATGTATTGATTGAAGCCCGAGAGGTTAAGTAGCTATGCCATACCTTCCATTCTTCAATCAACTGAGCCAGGGACAAAGGTTAGTATATTTACCTTTTGCGTGACCCACCAATGCAGAGATGAAAATCTCCAACCGCTTCCTGGTTCTTATCCTCTATAGCGCGCATGCGCGATAATGCACACTATAGAGGATTAAAACCAAGAAGTGGTCGAAGATTTTCATCTCTGCAGTGAAAGTTTGCGCAAAAGGTAAATATACTTTAGCTACGTCCCTGGCTCCTGCTCAGTTGATTGAAGAACGGAAGGTAAGTATATTTACCTTTTGCGCGATCAACCGATGCAGAGATTAAAATCTCCAAACACTTGGTTGGTTCTAATACTTTCTAGAACACATGCGTGATATAGAGGATTAGAACCAAGAAGATTTTCATCTCTGCAGCAAAGTATTGCGAAAGGTAAATATACTTACTTTCGGCTGCTGGCTCCTGCTCAATTGATTGAAGAATGGGAGGTAAGGCATAGCTCCTTAAAGGGTATGTCCACCCTAAATTATATTTTTTAATATAAGGATCCCCCTGGTCTCCCAGCCCCAACCACTCTATTTATATGTTTAGAAAGCCCCCCAAACTCTACTTACCTCCCCTCTTTCCTCCGCCGCGCTCCCGGCCCTCTGTTTGAGAGAAAATGCAAGCAGAGGGGCGGGACCGGCAGCCAATCACGGACGCGGCTGCCGGCAGCTCATTTCGGCGGAGGAAAGAGGAGAGGTAAGTAAAGTTTGGGGAGCTTTATAAACATATAAATAGAGCGGTTGGGGCTGGGAGACCAGAAGGAATCTTATACTTTAATGCTTATACGATAGGGGGAGGGAATCGGGAGAGGGAGGGAGGGAGAGAAGGGCTGCAGTACGCATGCCAAACTTCTCCCGGAGGCCAGGTAGGAGGCAGAGTCCTATATGGACTCTGCTATCCTCCTGGTGGGCAGTTTTTGGGACTTTGGGGGGGGGACTACAGGAGAACCATATGGAGCTGGGATGTGAGGTAAGGATTACACTACACTACATAATAGGGCCAGTAGTTGGGGGGATTATAGTTTTGGGGGTGGACATGCCCTTTAACCTCCAAGGCTTCAATCAATACATTAATGTGAAAAGTGAACTATTCCTTTAACACATTGTTAACACTAAGCCTATTAGTTGAAAAAGGAAATACAATACTGTAGGCTAAGCTGATTTAAACAAAGCTCTACCACTCTTTCAAGGTCACTGCAAATGCTTCAGTAAGTCAATATGAGTAGAACACTCAATTATCATTAAAGGGCATGACAAGGCCACCACCCAAACTAAAATTTAACCCACCACTGGCCCCTGCGTAGTTTAAAAAAACTTTGTATCTTACATCTCTGCTCCTTATGGTTCCTCTGCAGTGCTTGTCCAAAGTCCAAGAAACTGAAGAGTATGAGCCGTCTTCCTGTCCAAAAGGTTTCTACCTCCTCTTTGTCCTCTGAGAGGACAGTAGCAAGCTCTTTTCCCCCTCCCTCCCACCATCCGGATCCATCCATCGCAGCCCTTCTACCTAGCGTAAATTCCTTTGGATATAATGTAGGTGACCCCTGCCCACCCCAACTGCTTTACTAGTTTCGTAAAGAAAAGATTTAGAATTGTACTTACAGACCTTCGTTCCAGCAGCGTTCTTCATTGAGGGTAGATGTATCTGTGATTTGCTGCCTCTCAGCCAATCGCTGACAAGGATGCTGGTCCGGCCCCCTGCTTGCAGGGAGCCTGGATCAGTGCTGAGGGAATGAAGGCATGTAAGTACAGTTCTAAAACTTTTTTTTACCAAACTAATAAATTGGTTGGGGGTGACCAGGGGGTCACCTACATTATAGCCAAAGTTTATTTAAGGGACATGCCCTTTAAAGTTCCGTATTATAAAAAAAAATTTTAAAAACCTATACAATAAGTGACCCATTTTTCTAGTATTCTTTAGAAGAACAAGTAACAAGTATTTCATACAGTCAATAAGGATTTATAATGGCTTCCAGAGTGGTGTGATAGACTCAATGTATATTGGCAAGTTAAAAATGTACACTGATCAGCACTACTGCTATTTTTGGCAAAAATTATAAATTGGAATAAAAAATGGAGAAACTTTTTAACCATACTATCAATAATTGACAAGTTTTATCAGGATGATCTATAAGATTCTATATTCTTTTGCACACTTTGAGCAGAAACTGTATCTAAAAAAAATCTGCTCTGCTTATATTAAACAAAAAGCTGTTGTATTTCACCTTAAAAACGGTCAAAACAGGTAAGGTGGAGGGCCGTGAAGGTGTTTCAGGTAATGTGCTTAGGGCGTGCATACAGCAGCTACCTAGCGTTTATATGCATATTTTAAATTTTAGTTGTACCTACGGTACCTGCTTTAAGAAATCTGTAATTGTTCAAATATCAAAATTTGGATCAGACACCACATTTTTTTTTGTTACTTTTTACTGTCATTTCTATCACTGCCAGATTTATTCTCTTATTCTTGAAAGTAATTCCACCTCTGGATTACGGTATTATTTGGGTCAATAGATCGATTGAGGATGCTATTACTGCTGTTCTTTCTACTTACAAAATTACAATTCTAATGGAGACAGGAGCTATGCAGAGTCCTGCGATAGGCATGGCTTGGGCGTTCTGGGTTTGTGACTGATATTTGGGGCATGGCCTGGCGGGATTTCAGTCTCTAGATGTGCAAAGCTGGTAGAGACATACCCTAAAAGACTGGCAGCTGTAATTGCAGCAAAAGGTGGTTCTGCAATGTATTGATTCAGGGGGCTGAATAATTACTTTGTATTGGTCTTTCACGTGGAATTCCAATAAAATGAATTCATGTTTGTGGCAGTAATGTGACAAAATGTGGAAAACTTCAAGGGGGCCCGAATACTTTTGCAAACCACTGTATAATACCACAAAATTAAAAGGTAGACTTAACAGGGAAGTTCTGAGCAAATATATATGCTTTCAAGGAAAAACTAAAACATTCGGCCCATCCAGTGTCTTCACTGTGAATAAATCACTTGGCCCCTGAGGTGATTCATACAGATTTAAGAGGAGGTGGCAAAAACAGGAGAAGAGGACAGTGGAGAACAGGGCTGGTCACTCAATTCAGGAACACTTATAAGGTAAGTTGCAAGGTCGGGGTTATTGGTTGTGGGGTAAGGTAAGCATAACGTTTGTGAGATAGGTGTACTAGCCTTTTAAAAAAGGTTTTCTAATCTATCTTTGCAGTCTACTTCCATGATGTATCCGGTTCATACAGTAAAAAGAAAGGATTATTGTATATTAAGACTCAAATATATTTGTGCATGTGTAATGAAACCTTGATATAGCATATCAAGTCACAGCTTTACTTCAAAGCAAGGAGACTCTTTTTGGTCACCAAAAACATATTGGGGGGGGGGGGGGGGGGGGAGGGTGTATTCAATAGAATTAGCTTGGGAAAAGTAGTGTTTTTTTCTAAACTAAGCAGACAATTGTAAGGTACCAATGTGTGAGCTAATTGGATCAATTGGTGAGATTGTACTCAACATCCTGTCAGAAAAAGTAGTGGCATGTGTAAAATGTCATCAGGAAACGGCAGGGTCAAACTTGTCCTATTGCACTGTGGCATACAATATATTGCAACCATATGTAGACAAGTTTAAAAACTAAAATTTGCACTAAAGTTGGCAGATTAAAGTCTAAGCTAAACCTTTGTCCCTTTAACGTCCACTTAAGAATGTTTGCAAGTAGCCAATTAAGTCTCCCATGCATGTCTATAATGAGACCACAGAGCCTCCTTTTCAGGTTTAATCATCTTTCTTTACAAGAACATGCTGCATCACAATTGGTCAGACAGATATAACAGAGGTACTGATGATATAGTTTATTCCTATTAAACTTGCTTTTGTTGATACTTTGTTGCAGTGCAAGGATAAACAATTAAGCTGGGTACACGTGGTGCAATCCTTCCTCTTTATCGATCGGTCAGCACTTCCAACCGGTGGGCCAGGAGGAAGCACTGTCTGTCGCAGTAATTGTGGCTGCGGCAATCAGTTTTCCGTGACCGAGCGTACAGTCCATAGAGCATTGCATGATTGCCTGTGGTTTTCAGCCGTGCCCTAATATCCATTTGATTATTTCGGCCCGATCGACCGATACACTGAACTATTAGTTGATTGACCCGAAATATTGCATGGTGTGTACCATGCTTTAGAGCATTTTATTTTCAGTAGTTCTAAGATGATTAACCAGGATAAGCTGGAGTATTTTGAGATTTTCAAGGACAAAGCTGATGTACAACAGAAAGAAAAGGCATGCATTACAGATAAAGAATCGCTCTGGCTAACGCAGCTATGTACCATTGGACTATGCAGTAAATATTATAACACAGAAAACTTTCCTGTCAGGCCAGCAGTAAAAACAAATGAATAAACTTGTAAAATCAAGGGCAAATAACTAAGAAGTGGCAATCGTGTTGCGAAGAGGAACGGCGTCCAGAGCAAAACGTCGTTGATCCTGTCGGACCCCATAATCAGCGTTGTGTGTACCCAGTTTTAAGGCTCATACACACGTCCGATGTCTGCACCAAGCACTGAGCTATGACCCCCGACATATTCGCGTGACGAACGTTCACCAGCTGCCAGAAGGATCGAAGAACGGCACTAGACCAAACCAATGCACAAGCACTATTCTCGGTCGAAACAGGGGCGTGAAGAGTCGTGGCTCGGTGCCAAATTGGCCGTGTATACGAACCTTTACTCTGTAATTGTTTTGAATAAACCTACCATTTACACTTATTGCATGAACAGAAAGCTACAGATAAACTCGTTTCTAGACAAAACAAGGCCTGGAAACAACGATCAAAAGAGCAATAATGGTTTATTAACCAAGACGGCCATTAGGCTGGGTACACAACATACAATAATTCAGAAAAAAATTATATGGTGTAGGATTGGACGAACGGGGGAGTCGGAAAAATAATAGGCAATCATGCGGTTCTCTATTGACTGCAAGATCGGTCACAGCAACTTTTGCCACAACCAACAGTGAATTACCCCTGCCAACCAAAATTGAAAACTGCAGTACATAGTAACGCACGTTAAATGTGCTGCATTGTGATTTCGCTTTTCATGCGTGTTACTGTCCATTGATAAAATGGCTGCAACGTAAAGGATGCTGGGTTGTGTAGTTTTAAATATCAATCGGGGTAATTTTAACCATGCATTGCTGCATTGAATGACGCAGTTTTTTATATCAGTTTGTGTGATAATGAGTAATGGGTTAGTTCAACCATTAACCATGACAATAATAAAAGTTACTTAAACTGCATATCTTAGAGAAGCAATACAAATGCATTGCATGCATATTTGTTGCCAAATGGCTGAACTACAGGTCCCATCATCCTTTATCACCTGATTAAATAATTTATTTTGTTATGCATTCCCTTCAACATTCGATGCTTCTGAACTAACAATGATATAATTCTTGGCTAGTATGGATGTAAGGAACAGAATATTAACATTTCAGTAAAAATACATATAAAAGTAAGTCTGGGGAATTAAACCTGAAACTTGTACATTTACTCTGTCTTGCTAAAGGCAGATCTCTTACCTCTAGCCTAACATATAATATACCTGGAACACTAGTACATATAGGAACATAATGAAAATCAAAAAAAAGTCTGTGGATTTGAAACTTGTGACCTTCTGAACTCTTTATTTTTAAAACTAGCTCCTTACTAGGTGTGCCACCACTGAATAAGCAGAGAATCCAGGTACATTAAGAACTCTATCTTTTGCTAGGAACAGAATAATAAAAAAGAAAATGTCATACAGCTGTCTCCACACCAATATGGAAGTCCCTGATAAGACTCTGAAAGCTGCTTGTTAACCTGCAGTTCATTTTTCACCAACTCACACTGACTGGTAAATAAACTGCAGGGTAACAAGCAGCTTTCAAAGTCTTATCAGGGACTTCCATATTGGTGTGTAGACATCTGTATAGAAAACACACTGTGCATAGAGACAGTGAATACTAGGGTCAGGGGGCGTGACTCTTTGATGACTACATGGGCTGTGGGTTGTACTGGCAACAACACGGAAGCCTTATTTACAGAATCTGTTACTCACGTATATTTAAATGAAACTTACTATAGAACAATCTTATGTATAGGTGTTCTGGGGAGAAACTCATATTAGTATTTTAAAAATGATAGTTTAGTTCTTTAATTATAGCATTTCTAGCCTTCAAGCCTAAAGGCGATTTTTCCACTGTTGTTCCATGTTAACAATATGTAATAGGTGCTGTTTAAATTCACTATAGCAAAAAAAATGGTTTGCTCATATTATTAAAGGGCATGTCCACCCTTAAAACAAAAAAATGGGAGATTGTCAGGCATTGCAGGGGAACTATTTGTAGCAGAGGAGTAAGTAAGAATTGTTAAACCCTATCCAGTGGGGCCAGTAGTGGGTTAAATTTTAGTTTTGGGGAGGACATGCCCTTTAAATAAAAATATAAGTTTATGCATTTTTCCTGAGAAATAGAACATGCTGCTTTTTACCATTACAGTTAATAGAAAATGGAGGCATATAACTTGTACAAAGACCTGTTGCACAAATTAAATTATTCAGACCACTTGAGGAATTAGTGTCTACAAGAAAATGTGAGTCTTGCAGATAAAATCTTCAAGGCTATCCAACACTTGTCTACAAAGTACAATACCACCGTACTGCCAGGCCCTGCCCCGAAGAGCTTACAATCTAAGCACATTTATTTGATACATACATCTTATCAGTATGTCTTTATGATTGTGGGGGAAACCAGAGTGCCCGGAGGAAACCCACGCAAGCACGAGAACATACAAACTCCTTGCAGATGTGTCCAAGGGTGGATCGAACTAGGGGCCTCAGCGCTGCAAGGCATCAGTGCGAACTGTAACTTTCTGTATAACAAACTTACTAGTAATGGTTATATTTTATAAAAGCAATTATAAATAAAAAGTAATTTTCCATCTTTTATATAAAAAAAAGCACTCTGCTTCAATACAAGACACACACAAAAAAAATTTGATAAATATCATACCAAAAATGTTAGGTATTACAAATACCAGTGAAGTAACATTTGCCTGCCCTTCATTTTATTGGTTTACGTATTTATGCTCATATTAAAGGGCATATTGTTGATTTTTTTTACATTTAAAATTCAATAGTACTGTTCCCACTATTGCGTTTAAAAAACGCACTGCAGGCAACATTCCCGTCAGTTTTTTGCATGCATTTTCTATATAAATCTATGGAAAACACATTGTGAAAAAATGAACACAAATGCATGCAAGAAACTGACAAACACATGATGTGCGTTTGTCAGTTTCTTGTGTGAACGTCTCACGAGACAAACTAATATTAAAGAGCATCAATACTGAAAAAAGGGTAATTTTAAAGGACAACTCCACCCTCATAATAACATCTTTTAGACAGAATGGACTCTTTAAAATATGTTGAAATATCCTACTTTGTCCTCTGAATTCATTACTGTATGCCTGCTATGCTTCTGAAAGCCTCATGGAAACTGAGTAATTTAGTGACTTGGTACGGAGTCTGAGCATGCTCAGAAGAGGCAGATAGGGGATTAACATTCAGTCATTGGCTGTGATGTCAACTGTCAAATCCATAATGGACAGTCGCTAACTGGAAGAACCAGGAAGCAGAAACAGGGGCAACAAGACATTGTGCAGAATTTCAGATTTTAAACCATTACTGTTTAGGGTTTTGGGGGGTGATTAATCTGTATATAAGTTTTCACTTGAGGGCTGTACTTGCCCTTTAAAGTGACCATAACTGGAAACAATAATTCTCCCCAACTACCACTGTATTTGTTGATCTGCCCCCTATTTCTTTAGATATCCAATCTAAAACTTCTTATTTTTCAGCTGTCAATCAAGTTACTTGCTCTCAAAAACTATTCTTTTATGAACAGTTTTGCTGTAGCTGGAATGGTGACAGAATTTTGACAGTTGGAATGCTGTATGCTGTGTACAGGCTTGACAGTTGGTTTGTGGGGAAAAAGTCAGGTCGGCTGGAAGTGGATAAAGAGGTAGGGGGGATACTGCTCCTAAACAATTGTAAATTAAGATGAGGCAAAGTAGTTTTTTTAGTATAGTGTCCATATAGGGGGCACTTTACTATAGGGGGTGCAGGTCTAGTACTGGGGGGACAGTCAGGGGCAGCCAATGGGCTGCATGTGGCCCCCAGGGCCTTACTTTGCCCAGGTCTGCTGTACATCATATCCATAATTCTAATTTGTCTACAAAGTGCGTTGGGTGGGCACCCCTGAAATAGAGGCAGAGGAAACTACTTTGTCTTGTGATGTCACACACTTTAAAGTGAATACCCATGACAAACGATTTACAAAACTGTGTAAACCAAGACTTGTAATTTAATAAAAAAGTTTTCTTTATCATTGAATTGAGCCCAAGGATGACTTTCGGCAATACTACTTTCATAAGTTACAGGCTAAAAGTGCACAGCAGCCCGTCACCCCAAACCTTCATATCTTTCAAACCTCCAAAAGCAGGTAATGCAGACCAATTATCACCACGTTAATTTTGCTGCCTTAGTGGTGGATGAATATTTTTGACATTAATAGCATGACAGGCAACCGCATAAGCTAATTTTACTTTTTTTTAGACAGACATCAAATGAAAGGGCTCAAAGTCAGACTCCGGATGTAAATATCTAAGGGTAGAGCTACCAGATACCTGGGATTGGTTAAGTCTTGTACTAAACTGCTAGCATACAATTAAATTGTATATAAAGGTTTCTGATAGTTTAAAGGGTATCTTTAGATAGTACCTTTAGATACAGCAATATTCCACTTCTCCAAAAAAAATTCAGATTTTAAATCTGAGCAGTAGATTCTGAGAAATCATCATTTTAATCACAGCATTTACAGGGAAAGACCTGTCACTCCAGAAGCAGAAATTATTATATGTAACCCATGCTTGACCTCTTTGCCTGCCAGCACACTTTCTGCAACATTTAAGAGAATCAGCAGAGAAAAGACAGCAGGGGGAGATGTGTAAGCAGAGCAGTGTCCATAGTGAGGCTGTGCAGAACACATAAGTGTCACAGACACTAAAAGCAGGCAGTGAGTAAGAGAGGGTGGGGGGAATTAGGAGTAGTCACTAAACATTAATAATTTAATGACAAAGCAAGCACAGATAAACATGTGAGTACCATCATTTTACTTGTCTTAAATTGTAGTTTCAGAAAATGTTAAGTTGTTTTGGTGAGTATAGTGACCCTTTAAAATATGAGAAGCCACACACACTCTGGACACTTAGTAAAGGATAATCCATATAACACAGACTTGTCATGTGACAGTTCTATTTATGTCAGGGATCAGCAAACCAACTCCCCTCATACCGCTAAATTACTAGTCTGAGCATTCCTGTTACAGCAAAAGAAACTATGGTTTAAAACAGTGAACCTGCTGCAATAAACTACAACTCCCAAATCCAAGGTACAAAAAAAGTCAATCACTCAAAACAGGAAACATACTACACTAACCTTCAACTTCCAACATACAGAAAATGTCAATCACTGAAAACATGCTACACTAAACTACACCTATCATTCAAGGTAAAGAAAAAGTCAATGACTGAAAACTGGAAACATGCTACGCTGAATTAAAACTCCCATCACAGGTCCAGAAAATGTCACTGACTGAAAACATGCTACACTAAACTACAACTCCCATCATCCCAGGTCAAGAAAAGGTCAATGACTGAAATTGGAAACATGCTACACTAAACTACAACTCCCATCATCCCAGGTAAAGAAAAAAAATATCAATAACTGAAAATTGGAAACATGCTACACTGAACTAAAACTCCCAACATCCCAGGTACATCAAAGAAGCCTATGGTTGTAAACATGGAACCTCCTGCTAGTAACCCAAATAAATTCACTTACAGCAAAGCTCCTGTATACAGAGAAAGTACAGTGCCGCGGCTGAACTATACCCTGACAGCTCAATAGCAGGGCATCCCTCCCATCAGGGTATGGGCAGTGGCACAGGCCGTTGCTAGGATACCACACGGTGCTCACCTGGTGCAGGGCGCTGATCCCATCTGCATTGGTGCTGTCAATCACCTCTTTCCCAGAATTCCCTGTCAGCATCTCCTCAGCTTCCAGAAGGTCCCCCGCGGCACAAGCGGCCAAGAATTCCGCAGCTTTCTCGAAGCGCACTGCACGCCCGTCCCCTTCCTCGTGAGAGCTCCGTTCCCCATCATCTTTCTCTTCTCCGTTCTCAATCCGTCGCCTCCTCCGTCTCTGCCACCGGGGCTCGGCTGTCTCCTGGTTGGTACAGGAACGGACCCACTGCTTGAGCTGTTCTTTTCGCCTTTCTTTGGCTTGAGCTGCTGCAGCTGCTCCCTCCGCCATGTTATGTTTATCTATTACCCAGCGCCACCGCCGCCTGAACCTCCAAGTCTCCTACTGCTCCTCCCTGTACAGCGTATCCGTTCCCGGCCATGCCCCGCCTGCGTCTTGCGTCATGACGGACTCACGTAACTTCTCACCGCTCAGCATCATGGGAAATGCGGAATTAGTATCCAAATCGGATGGAAAGTGCTTCTCCTACCCTGTGGGAATCAATCTGATGTTGTTTTATTGCTGTAACCACGTGGGGATTGTATGTTCGTCTTTATGATTATGTGAGGGGACCCACACAAGCACAGGGAGAACATACACATTCCTTGTTCTGTCAGACAGAATGGGCCTAAGATTAAAAGGCGCCTTAGTCATTGCAGTGATTAAAGGCCCCTTCATAATACTGTTAATGTTTCCTGGGCTGCTTTGTGTATAATCTCTGGTTGTAACCATGTGTGAAAATGGACCATGAACTCAGTACTGCAATGCATTAGTTTTAATTACCATGCTGACCATAATTTAAAGCGTTTGTCCACCCTCTAAATAACTTTACCTGTAAAGGTTAAAGGGGAAGAAAAAAGCAGTATTTTCCATTATAACGACCTTAACCTGCCCTTTTAGCATTCTGTCTGTGTATAAATAAATGAAGGTATCCCACCTCTCCCAGATCTTCTGGGAATCTCCTGCGAATTAGGGAGACTCCCGCAACGGAGAGGATTCCTGAATCTCCTCATTACGCCCCCTTTTTTGCTGGCACGCCCCTGGACTGCTCATACCACGCTCCCATAACACCCCAGCTCCCCGTCCCCTCACGCGCATAGGAGACATTTGCCACAACTAGCAGTGCTTCGTCCCGGTCGACTGCTTGCTCATTTACAGAGAAATCCACATTTGCCCTTCAGTATTAGTGTCTTTCAAAGTCAGAGCTGTGACACTGACGGTGGATTTGACAGAATTTGCTGAATATTGTCGGTTTCGGGACCTATTGGGCAAGATGGAAAATTTCCATTACCAGTTCCCTTTTCTACAGTATAGGGAGCTGATAACATCAGACCATGTATGGGCACATTGAAAAATCATTTTTTATAAAGAATATATGGAAAAATCATTCTTGTGCATATGTAATATTTATAATGAAATGTTGATAGTCAGCTACCACCTCCAGGGTTTCTTAATTCCTGCTCACAAAGCTCCTTTAGGGCTAGGCCACACTAGCGCGTTTTTTTGCGTGTTTGCGCACGCGTTTCGCGCTCGCGTTTGCGCCCGCGATTTTCGCTAAAATGGAAATCGCGGGAACGCAAACATTCCCGCGATTTCCGATGCGCATGCGATTGCGCGTCCGTTCGCGTTTTGGTAACGCATGCGTTCACCATTTTTGGTGCGTTAACGCATGCGTGTCCATAACGCCAAAACGCATGCGCAAAACGCGAGCACGAAACGCGCAAGAATCGCGCACACAATCGCGTGCGATAACGCGAGCGATTTTGTGCGCGATTCCTGTGCATTGCAGTGTGACCTCACCCTTACAGTGTAGTAGGTACAATAAGCACTATATAAACCCAGTCTCAGCATTCACCTCAGGCAGCTGAAGAGTTAATATTGATACAATTTTCTTATGCTGCTGTCAATCACAGGGCAGAGTGGAAACATTTTTGAAACAAAAAAAAGCTGATTCTAACTCACAATGGAGAAGTAGAATAGCAGACAGCACTGATCAGGTAGCCCCCCCCCCTAAACACCCCCCTGGTAGATGTTAATCAGGATATATAAGCAATAGCTTTTACGTTATAGCGGGGAAAAGAAAATGGTGATGGTTCCCTTGGCTTTCTGTCCAATGGCAGCGCTACAGTGGGGCATGTGCCCCAGTTGACAGATGCAGTGCCCCCCCCCCCCCCCCAAGTGCACTTCCAAACTATACCGGGTTTCCCAGAGCCGGAGTAGGGAAAGGCCATCCGGGAGTCCAGGGGCCCGGTTCGGAAGGGTCACAATAATCCTTCTCTGCTGCTGATTGCCCCACTTAAAGAAATACACGGAACATTGGTGACTCAGTAAGCCAATCATTAAGCACGCTGTACGGCACGGTAGTTATTTCCACTTACTGAACATAGTAAAGTTTACTTTGCAAAAAAGTTTTACTTTGTATAGCTCTCGGTGTTAATAGTGTTGGGATGTTTTAACCCATTTAACCCATTCATTCCTGGCTGCTTCCTCCTACCTTCACATGCTCAACTGGCTAGATAACCATTACACCATTGTAACACCATGTAATGTGCTTGTGTCTAATAGTGTGTGACAGAAAACAAATAGTGTGTGATACTGCATGTTTGTGTAAGACTAACACAAGTGTTCGTATGTGTGTGATAGTGCGGGTATTTTTGATTGTGTGATAGTGAGAGAGATTGTGTGTGTGATAGTTTATAAGTGAGTGTGATAGGGTGTGTATATGTGATTGTGTGTGAGTTATATGTGTACAGTATGTGTGTAATAGTGTGAGTGAGTGTGTGCATGAGTGATAGTGAGGTAAAGTGTGTGAACGTGTCTGTATGTGATTGATGGTGTGTGGGTGTGCTAATGACATAGAGAAAGTGAGCAGTTAGGTGTGGGTTTATTACTGTCTATTACAGTATATGTGGTGATTAATATTTCATTCATGCAAATAGCTTAAAATATTCCTTTATTGTTAAATCTGACACTTAGTGAGTGAGACACAAGTAGTTGTGAGTGCTGCTGGGCATCAGTTTTCCTTGTAGTACCCAGGTGACTATTCTGGTGGACTAAAGTTATTGTTATCTATCTCCATATCTGTCTGTCTTTCTGTTTATCTATCTATCTATCTATCTATCTATCTATCTATCTATCTATCTATATAACCTGCAGATCTGAACACAGATCCAGCAATCCTGCCACAATGTGCAATTCAATCTGAACAGCCTCTGGACATCCTGAGACCCTATACATGATCCAGAATAACATGCTAGGTTCATACTTATTGGTAATTACCCACGCAAGTTCCAGATTTACAGTCACTATGGGTTAGGAAACACAGGATTTGATTAGCTTGACAAATTATGGAGAGGTTTGGATAAAGGAGAAAAAGCTCCCCACAGGGTATAAAATGAGTAGAGCCTTCTTATAGCTGAAGGTACCTGACCGCTCATGTTTAATATATTAATATTGGGGTAAAAACTGCCCATTTCTCTAAGAATGGTGGGTAGTTTCAGACACATGCAAAGTCATTTATCATAAACAGACACTTCTGTTAGCAAACAGAAACTGGATTGTCTCATTACTTTCTATGGAGAGGGGAGGGGGAGTAAATGTGAGAGTCTGAAGAATTTTCTAATTGGCTAAGACTGTCACATGTTTTACAAACAGCACATAACTGGGTGTAATACAGGAACTTCCTTACACTTCCTGTCTTGTCATGGACAGTGCCTAAGAGAATTTTGATTTGTTAACAGTGGAAGATCAGAACCTCTCATTGGATGTTAGTAAAATTCCACTTCCTTTTAGTGTCTACATGGAGACCCTGAGAAATCTGGAGGGTGTCTTAACCTACATTTTGAGTTTTCCATTCAACTTAGGGGGTCCAGTAAGTAAGTTTAGTTTATTAATTCTATATAAATTGTTTGGAATTCAGTAGTAGGTAGTAATACTTGGTATGGTGTTATTTTTATGGTGATTGTAATTAAAAGTGCTAATTACACACATACACATGGACTTTCCTATGTGTAATAATGCTATATACCCCCACCTAGTTAGTTGCTCCTAAAAACTCAATGCAATCTCCGTAAAAATATAAATTTATTAAATAATATAAGGGATAAGGGATAATATGTGTATTAATGTTGTTTAGAGATATTTGCCCAGGGCCAATTTTAATTATTCAAGTTAATGTTCATTAACCTACTGCAAATAACCTGCTGCAACTTTTTCCCAAGAGAACTTTTTCCTTTTCAGGCCCACGAATTGGCACTTCCCAAAAAGAAAAACTGTTCTGCACAATCATAAATAACTTAGACCTAAATAACATGCACAGTGCGGTACAAATGACAAGTGATCTGGGAAACCTCAGATAAAGAATCAATTTAGGCCTCTTTAACAGAAAAGACGCGTATGGCCTTCCCCTGCCGTGAATGTTGATTAAGGGAGGTCCTGTCAACTTCTAGTTATTGCCCTTTCTTTGATTATGTTATTTATGCCATGGGTGTTATTTTCATAAATTTAAGGTTTTACATTGTTACTCAAACGGGGAAAACAAACAGCAATAAATGCCCTGCACAAACAAAACTGGTATGGGATTACTAAACTTTCATAGTGAAAAATTCACTGTGTTTTTTTCTTTATTTACAGAGGAAGAACGTCCAAGGCCAAGGTAAGGGAACTTGGGAAGTGCAGTACCATAAAGGAAAGTCAAATGCTAGAAATGTACAAATAATATTTAAAGAAATAAAGGGGACCTTAGACTTAAGACCTGTAGACATTTGGGTGGGAGTAGCCGAGGAAAGACAAATGGCCATCAATCGTACATGTGTGGTGGGACACATCACCGTTATTCATGGATCTGCCAGAACAAACAACACCGTCACTAAGTAATCCTATTTGGATGAACTTTTTGGTCAAAGTAGACGAAGTTAGACTGATGACACAATAAATACAGTTAATGGTGCTAAATACAAAACTTATTTTCTCATACACGTGTATAAAGAATAATATACCCTCTACGTGTGAATCTAAGGCATAGCTATGCACTATTTATATATTTAAGGATAGAATGTAACCATAGCCTTTGCGTATTATATAATTAGTATTAGTATAATTACTGCGGTTATTGTAATCCGAATGACTTACTAACTGGATGCTGATCTGCTGTGTTTTCCACAAGGCCTATGATGCCTCAACTTGCTCCTCCTAAAATTCCAGAAGGAGAGAGGGTCGATTTTGATGTATGTTGTAACTGACAGATGACATTTTTGGCTATGTACTTTTAACTTAACCTTTAAATTGAACATTTCAATACACAGAGTGAGGGAGTTTGGTTTCACACCAATAACCTCTTCCCTTCCATTTCTTTGTATTAGGATATTCCTAGGAAACGGATGGAAAAGGATCTTCTGAGCTTCAGACATGATTGATGTGCATTTTGAGCAACGTAAGAAAGAAGAAGAAGAATTAATTGGCCTGAAGGATAGAATAGTAAGTTCAATGTAATTGAATGTTCCCTGGGGGGGTACAAACCAGCGAGATATTTCTGGCCACTATTGCCGTGAGCATCAGTCATTTGTCCGGCCAATACTATAACTATATTGGCCATATGTCAAATAGATATTAGGTCAACATTCCATCATCGAATCAGAGGTTAAGGGAACATGGAGGTACGTTTACGAATGATGATCAGCATTAGGATTAACATTAGTAAATGGCCTTTACCACATTCTTATAACAGTTGGGGGGTTATCTTCTATTTGCTTTGTATTTCTGCCTAAAAAATGTGTAAAGCCCTCATCAACCAGTTTGATATCACTGTTGTGCTTTAAAAAGGCTTTTTATTTACTAGTTATTAAAATGAAAACTAAATACAAGCAAAGCTAAAAATTATGGGAAAATGCAACAATGCCCTGATTGTAAATAATAATACATTTTGTAGTATGTTTGTATGTATAAATGTAATATATTATACTGTAATGGGAAGATATTACCATTATTTGCTTGGGGAGGCCTAGATCCTGCATCACAATTAACACTTTGAGATTTAGACATTGCGGGATTGTGGTCAGGTAGGCAGAGCATTGGGTGTAGGGTTTACATGCCAGTGGATTACACATTAAGTTTGAAGAGTAAATTTAACAAAAATGTGTGGTTACATATGTGAGCTCCACATAGTCTGAAAAATTTGCCCCTTATAAAACCGATAAGGTAACGTAACGTAAAACCGGTAACGTGGTTTTACACTCACTTTTCCAATAGTACAATATTATATGGACAGCAAAGTGTCCAATAGTACCCCCTTAGTAATGCTAACTGCACATTTTTGGTCAGATGCCCTGAAATGCAAGTGAAGATAGACACTGAGGCATTACCAGCTACATTGATAGGCTAACCCAATGTAATGAGATGTTTTCAAGGCCCATCTACAATTAGGCAGAGTGAGACATTTGTCTCAGGCAGCACCCCTGCACTGAAGAAGAAAGGCAGTGGTGGGAAAAAAATGGTGGGTGCACAGCTATAAATAATAAAATAAAACCTGAAAGGAGCAATGGCAGGTGCAACACAAGCTGTTTGATAAAGCGATTGTAATATCTGTTCCAGTCATTTACATTATTGATAATTGATTGTCTGAGGAATTGTTTAAAATAACTATGTGATAGGAAGTTCAAAAACTAAAATGTTAGCCACCGTAACTTGGAAATAGTCAAAGGGCGCCATTTAAATGTTTGGCTCAGGCAGCAAAAACCCTAGAAGGGCCCCTGGATGTTTTACCCTCTTGGCATTGCTTGCTCTAAACTTCCTCGGTCCAAAACTTGTTTAACTAGCATGGGATAGCATTGTGTGCATCTTTATTGACTTAAATAAATAGATCTGTATTAATTACTACAAACGTGGACACCCTCCTATTACTATTTTTATTGGGAAAATCTGTTAAGACAATATAACCATATAAGCCAAAGCTTTATATCTACAGAAACATGGAAACATGTTCCCTATGTAAACAAACATCCTACTATGAATCTTCTTATAATGCTAAGACCATTAAAGAATATAAGGATGGGCTGGGTAGCATGTTAGGTATATCTCAGTGGGTACATTAATATGTGCCCAGCCAACCCACTGAACAACTAATTGGGCATGACTATGGACGTGGGCTTATGGTGTGTGTTCCAGACAGGAACTGGGCTGTGCTTTTTCAAGTATCTAGGAGCTTAATTTTTGCATTTTGGTGGACTTGACTATTGATAAAAAAGAATAAGAAGAACTAAATAGTGATGTGTTATTGTTATTAAGGTTGGGTGACTTGTTTTGTGAAAGGAAACGGTTACCACCCCAAACTAAAATTGAAACTGCTGGCCCCACTGTGTTAAATAATTCTTTACTTTCTCTTCTGCTCCTTATGGTTGTCATGAGGGCCTGATGAAGCCATAAAAGTGAATAGTAGAAGCCCCTCTGTGTGTAATCCGGTGCCTGATACTACCTTCCGTATCCTTTGTTGTGCTGGATTACACAATTGAAAAAAAAAAAAAACTTCATATAATATAGGGAACCCCCCCCCCAACTCTAAACGTAGATTTACAGTTTAAAATCAGACCCGAAATGTACTTACCCAACTTCTCCATCGGCTCCCAATGCTGACTGGTAGTCGCATCTGTGATTGGTGGAGTCTCAGCCATCTCAGACGCTGCTGCCAGTCCAGCCCCTTCTGCTCTTCTGTTCCCCCCGAAATAGAGAAGATGCAGTGCCAATGAAAACGAAGGGTGGTAAGTACATTTATGGGCTTATTTGGTTTTAAAGTTGTAACCCAAGCATTTAGGGTTGGGGGTGGTGTCCACATAAGAAATGGACCCACACTCTAAATGGTACTATACCATGTTTGTAGGATGTTTCATCTACATCCCCTCTTCAACTACAGTGAATAAAAATTGACCAACACTATATGTTCCTATACTATGCCCTTTGGGATATTGTGGTTTATCTTCATCCCCTCTTAGACTATAGTGAGATTGCACAGCCAAAGGGTCTGGACCCCAAGTTGAAGGGTAATAACCATCCAACATCATTTTAATTTCCCTTCATTGGAATCTATATATTTTAAACCACAATATAGTTATATTTTTTAGACTAAAGCAAATTAACTGAGAATAAAAATGGAAACTCTGCATAGGATCCAATGAGCAATTCCATACAGTTAAGGATATCTGTTGTATCAATAGATCAACTGGACTTAAATGTAGTTCTTGAACGTTTTCGCTAGTTATCCGACTGGCTTTCTCAATTCAGAATGACTTGTACAAGAATCTGTGGCAATTATGTACCCTGGAAAATCCCAATTAGCATATCACGCCAGGTGTTAAGGGTGTGATTAGATAGTGTCTAGAGGTGTTATAGGAACGCCCAGAGTAAGGTGTTAAAACAGCATTGTACTCTGGGCGTTCCGATAACACCTCTTAGCCACTATCTAATCACCACCCTTAACACCTGGCTGTGATGCTAATGGGATTTTCAGGGTACATAATTGCCACAGATTCTTGTACAAGTCTTCTGAATTGAGAAAGCCAGTCGGATGACTAGCGAAAGTCTTCAAGAACTACATTTCAAGTCCAGTTGATATCTAATTGAATACAACAGATATACCATGACTGG
Source organism: Hymenochirus boettgeri (assembly GCA_019447015.1). Taxonomy (NCBI): domain Eukaryota; kingdom Metazoa; phylum Chordata; class Amphibia; order Anura; family Pipidae; genus Hymenochirus; species Hymenochirus boettgeri. The sequence goes on from CM033475.1 coordinate 192,560,601, forward strand.
TGAATGAGAACCTTCACAAGCACAGTTAAGGATAAAACTCTAAATTATTTTATGTGCAGGAACGACGCCGAGCTGAACGAGCAGAACAGCAGGTTCAGGACTGAGAAAGAGCGAGAGAGACAAGGAGAATGGCTGTAAGTGAGGACCTGATTGGCTATGGAAAATGGCAGGAACATGAAATGATACACAGTGAAATTGAAGTTGCAGTAGTAGACTGTAAGTATGTGTATTTGTTAATGTACAAGGAAATAAAGGGAGAAGAAGGTTGAATCTGCTTTATTTACTGATATTAAATATTGTTTGTCTGTGGGGTGAACTTTTGCTGTGAGGACATTTTTCTGTTATTTCAATATGAACTGCGGCCAACCCTAGGAATGTGGGCGGTTATGGGAAATGACAGAGGAATAATCACAGTATAGGTGTATGGCATAGATCAACTGGAATCACATGAGATCTCGATTTGTTTAGGAAGAAAAATGAGGAAAGAAGAGGAAGAGGCTAAAAACGAGCAGATGATGATGCCAAGAAAAAGAAAGTTCTGTCCAACATGGGAGCCCACTTTGGAGGGTATCTAGTAAAGGGACAATTCATTAAAAAAGCAGATTGTTATTATTATGGTGTAGCCGATCATTTCTTTTAAAAATTCCAATATGAGACAATCATGAAAACATTACAATTTAAGGATAATTAATTTCATTTCCACACTCCTCCACTTCTGTTTAAAAGTACCCAGGGTGAAGACCTAAACGCGTAGTCCTCACCCTGGGCCTAGTCTCTATTTCCTGGTATACATTCCTGTGTCGCTCCAGTCTAATTCTGCATCTACTTCCAGCAATCTGGTGTCTTGCAGAGCACATCTTCCCATTGGAAAGTATAGGTGTATATTATTTAGTATTTTGGTCATAGTGGGCACAGAGATCCTAATGAACATTATATATCGTTCCCTAGTGATGTGCCAGAGTTTCAATCCAAACCCCAATTTTGTGTATGTAATTCTGCTGGTTAAACCACCAAAGAAATTTCAATATGGAACAACTGAAATTTCAACCATAGAAACCTGGTTTCAACGTCAAATCTTCATAGTTTTGGAACAGAGAACCTCCGTAACAGCCACCACTATGTCACAACCATGAGTACGTCAGTACGATCAAACCCATGCCGTTTATTCATCTCTATTATTCCCCAATAAATATTTATTGTAGACAACCATTTTTATATTTTAAGAATCAGATTGGGTTACATATAGTTTCCATTAAGTACATGTGTACACATGGCAAGACAAGTAATGATTATAAATGGTGGGCAAGTCAAGATAAAACTACATTCTACAGTATATGATATTGTTAGTAAACTGACATCTTCTTCAATGTCTGTATTTTTTATAGGCAGAACAAAAAAGGGGAAAGAAACAGACTGGGCGTGAAATGAAGAGGAAAGTCTTGGCTGAGAGGCGAGTAAACCTTAAGCATTGAGCATCTGAGTGAGAGCAATTAAAGTAGGTCTAAGGAACCCATTTCCTTCTGTGCTATATTAGTTTATGCTTCACTATATATAATACATATTTGTATTTAGTAAACAGCATTAATTTACATAGACAAACAGGAGAAAGTCATTGCCAAAACAACCACTTGAACATAGCCGTGGATTTATTTAGTTACTCTCCTGCAAAGATGGTGGTAACAATGTTTTTTTTTTTCTTACTTCTCACATGGACCGGGACACAGCCAAGGAACTTACAGATTGGATGTATCAGCTGGAATCTGAGAAGTTTGACCTCATGGAGAAACTCAAACACAAAAATATGAGGTACAGTAGGGAGAATCAGAGGCGGCCATCAGGGTGATACAGAGGTTCCAGATGCACTGGGTCCAATCTACTCTGAAACAAAACTTTCAAATCAAGTGTTTCCACACCTTATGGGAGCTGAACTACAAGTTTGTAAAGAAAGCTAATGAATACATTTTTTGTTTTTACTTTTTATTTATGAAACATGTTTTGAAGATTTAACAATACAGAGGAATCAGATCAATGGACTTCATAAATAAAATAATAATTAAGCCATTAATATAGAAAATTAAAGAATTATAGATAAGCTAAAACCAGAGGACTAGCAGAATGAAGATGACTCAATAGAGCCGAAAAACCGGATTATGACTGGCTCTCTGGCTGTGCATTTAGCTTATAAAATGCTTTTAAAATCTCTTAGAAGGTATGGCTTTCCTAAAGGGCGACCATGGAAACTACCCAGATGTCTTATTCCTATTTCAAGTGGAGCAAACAAGAAAAACAAATTGGTTTCAAAGCCTAGTAACAATTAAAGGAATGCCATCTTATGCAACATTCCCTAAGAGATTGTATAGTGTAATGGAGAGGGGAGGAGTGAATGAGTATCCTATCACTTTAAACTAAGGCATCACGATTTTGGGGGCCTATAGGCGTGCTAGATGTTAGCCAGCAATGATGTTGGTTGTATGGCTTGACTGTCACTCATTAATCACATTTCCATTCCTCTTTAAAAAAAAATTAATACACTGTACCACAAGTATTTCTTATTAAGAAAAGCAACTTTCTAAGGAGGAAAACTATGATCAATGCACAAGTTAATGTAAAACTGATTTGCAACCTACCTTCGATAATTACACATCCATGTAGATGTGCAAAATATTGTGGTTTAACACTAGAAAGGGTAAAAAAATAGTGTGAAAATATACACGTGGCCTGCAGTAACCCAAAAATGACACAGGTCTCTTCTGCAGGAACTTAAAGGACAATCATACTCACCTCCCCCTTACTCTTTTTTGCCACCTATCAATAGTACCCAGGGTGAGGACCAGGCTAATACACCTGGGGGCTTTAAATAACAGCTGGAAAGCTTACATAACGGTTCTCTTTCAGCTTGTCTCTGCAGTCCAAAATGTAGCCAGTGCTCTGCAAAGAAGCGTTTCTTCACATTGGCTACATTAACTGTGCAAGGCGCTTCTAGACCTTTGCCCCTGAGCCACAATTTAAAAGTAGTAATAGACACAGTAGGCATGTACCTAGGGAAGCTTGTGGTTGAAGGGCAGTATCAACTCAGTCTGGGGTTTGTGGGCAGTGCCTAAACGCAGTTTAAGTTTGGTTGTGGAAATTGTCTTTAATGATGCAGGGTAGGTATTGCATGGACAACCCTGCAGATATAGAATTTACAAACCCAGTCTCACATATTGGAATTAAGTGTATTGACTCTCACATCTGTTTTTTTCCTAGATCAGTACTCTACAACCGTATAAGCCATGCACAAAAATTGTAAGTTTCCTACATGTTGATCATCTTTTTATCTTCTTGCTCAATTATGTAATTGTTAAGAGGAATATAAAGGTTTATTAAAGGGCTAAATAAAAAAGGCAGAAACTCAGCACACCAGCACGATTGATTGCTACCTTATTCTCGGTGTTCGTTTCCACTATGGTTGAGGAACTGGTTGCCCATGTGCAGAGCTGAGCAGAGGCAATGCCAATGGGCTTAGCGATGTCGACACATTTTGCATTTTATAGCTGGACATTTTTTCCAAAATAAAACGTTAATAAAAATAAGGTAGTGCTCTGAGTGCTAGGCAGCTGCTGCTGACACATCCTAAAGATGGGTGATACCATTGGTTTTGAATTTCACAATCCATTATATTTTTAGTTTAAGATCTTCTTTAAAACTTGGCTGGAGTTTCTGAGGAGCAGCACAGAATATTTCTGAAAGAGAATAACGTATGTGTCATATGTAATGAATCACTTTTATTATTGGATGAACTGGTCCGTTAAGATAGCTGTAGCTGTAAATCAGCCTCTTGCTCCATCTTTGCCCCCTCCACTTCTGTTAACACAGCTTGTGATTACTTTGCAATGATGGCACGTTCTACCACGTGGAGGCAAGAAACAATGGAGATAGTAATGCTAGCATTCAGGTTATGAGCAAGCCTCTTTATATGTTAGTTTCTTTAATTAGCATGCACGTTTTGCATGATTCTTTATGCTGTAAAATACTGCTAAGCTTAAAGTCCACCTGTCAACTTAAAAATACCCAACAGCAATTGTTGGAAATCTGAAATGCTATACAATGTGTGTTACCCCTCATTCTGCTGCCTGGTTCCTACACTTAGCAAATGACAGTTAGTGGATATGACGGCTGACAGCCAATGACTAATGCTATTCCCCTAACTGCTCTTCTGAGCAGTACAAGCTCAAAAGCTTGGCGAGTAAGCAGAAGAAAGGGGAAGACATTTTCACTGCATTCAGGTTAGCCCTACATCTGTCAGCACTATTACAGTTTTGGGGTTTGGGGGGTGATTTATCTATAAACAATTTTTCATTTAAGGGGTAAAATTACCTTATAATTATACAATTTTTTTATATTCAAACAGCAAAAAAGGAGCAGGAAAAGGACGTGTTGGTGGTCGCTGGAAATGGAAGGGAGATGATTTCCATTACAGAACCAGTTGTACTGACAGTCAAACACACGACCATGGCAATTGCCTTGATTGTGTAGCTTGTCAAAAGAAATTAAATGGCCCTTCAAATTTCCACGTGTTGTACAGTTAATTGCTAACTGTTTCAAATCCAGTTTTCTCTAGAAATATTATCTAAAATACCAACCAATTAAAAAGTTAAAAAAAGAAAAGTGTTGACTAATCTATTTTAATTTGAATTGTACCCAGTAAATTTAAGGAAAAACAGCATAAATATAAATATATACTGATGTTAAAACGCAGTGAGAGTAATTAAAGCTGAATGTTAGGTTCTTTCTTAAATTCATCCCCCCAGATTGGACTTGAGCCACCATCCCTGGCACCCTCTTATAAAGCCTTATCTAGATTATGGCAAAGCAGCACAGCAGCTTATAGTTAGCATTAAGGCCTTGCAGCAATGAAGCCCTAGGTTCAAACAACTTAAAAGTGTATTAGTGATCTATTGTTTCTTTCCCTTAATCTATTTTTAATATATGTTAGTAGTTGTTCAATAACAAAACAAATTGATCAAGAAATATTTATGTAACAGTGAATCAGCAGCTTGTCCTATAAATAGACATTAAAGTTATCATGTGTACAGTGGCTTGTGCACTGAGGAACCAATTTGTAACTGGATCAGTCACACGGGAATTTGCCTTCTAATAGCACCATCAGCTGTATTAAGAATTAATTATGCATTCATGAGGCCATGATATGGAAACAATTAGCATATCATTCATACTGTAAAAATATTTTAGCTATTGCAAAGCATTTAAGATGGACAGTTACTGCTGGATGTTGCACAATAAAACGTGCGCTTTCATTTTATAATTTAGATTATCTACAGGTTAAGGATGACTGCTAGAATGCAGAAGGATATAATTTACTGGAGAGATTAACTATCTAGCAAATGAATGAGACAATCACAAGAAGAGAAAAATTACTCATCAGAAAGAGAATGGCAAGTGTGTGCCAGGATGTTATCTAAATATACATGGTTTTAATTTCAGTGTAAAACCATAAAAAAGCCAATTCACATTGGCACCGTTGCAAAGCCCAAATAACAAGTTTGCGTAAGCCACAATTGGTACTTTTTTGTCAGAGAGAGGCCTATTATAGAGCACCACAAAATTGCAAAAGACTTTAATCATTTTTTTAAATTAATTTTAATAATGGTCAACTTTAAGGTGTTTGAGAATCAATTCCTTATTAATAAAAAATAATGTTCTGCTTGGAAGCTTTAGGGAAAAGGTTATTAATGACCTTGGACATGATGTTGTAAAATTGACCTCTGGAAATGCTAAAGTTGCTGAGGATTTGACATTACCAAGTACCAACTGAATTCGCTTCCTCCTCTGTGATTGGGCCACCATCAGGGAGAGTCATCCGGACCATGCACCAGGATGAGGGTAAATGCAACTGAAGAAGGAACTGAGTGACATCAGGGTTCTGGAGGTTAATCAATATTCAGCAATAGTTCTGCTATGTCATGAGCTAAAAATAAGGACATTGCACAAAATCTTTAATAACAAACAAGTTAGACAGAATGGGTTCATGAACCAAGTAAGTAGAAAATGAGCCGTAGCAGGAAGAGGCCCACGCCACACGCATTGCACTGGCTGCAACGAAGGGTGAAACAGTCAGATATTTCGAAAGCACTTTTTTTTGTCACTATGACATAAATAGCAACGGTAAACACCAGCTGTAATTCTGCAAATTCTGCACAGCCAGAAAAACAATCTAAGTCTGTGTTTAGATTCATCCATTTGTGGTGCCCATAAAATAGACTTCCACTCTGCCTTTGTGTAGTGCTTGCTTAAGAACAAAAAAAAAAACTAAAGTTTTAATTGCATACTGGTTGGGATCATGTCGATACTTACTCACACTGGGTCTTTACTGAAGTAAAATCTTTCACTACAGGAGGGTGGGCTACATCCTCTGCCCCTTTTTCCTTAATCACTGGGTTGGGCATGCTCGGTCTGTTCTCACAAGCAAATATGATTGAGGGGCACACTTAAATTCAAGCAAATTCTCTATTAAATCACATGCAACGTTTCAGGGATCACCATGTCCCTTTCATCAGTCTGCTTCTCTCAGGGGAGTACTGGGACTTTGCCCAAGAGGGCAAATACAACCAAGTGGCCCTTTCACGGTCGATTGCAACATTTTTGACCAAGCCCACTTTGCCAAGGTCACAAACTAGTTTGTTACGCCCATTTTAAGGGTACTATTTCACATTCTTTTCTGCAATTTTTTTAATGTATGTATGAAGTGGTTAAAGGACAATATAGTCCTAAAATCTCCCACCCTACCCCTTACCGGGGTGAGGACCTCACCCCGGGTACACTGAGTCAAGTTATACTACCCAAAGTTTCCTTTGTTACTAATAAACTGGAGGGCTGACTAACATTGGCTCATTAACTGAAGTGCTAACTAATAAACATGAGGGCTGGCAAACATGAATAATAAACTGGGGGGCTGACTAACACTGGCTAATGAACCGGAGGGCTGACAGCACTGTAATGAACTGGAGGTGACTTGCACTGGAACAATCTGAAGGGCTGACAACATTGGCTAATGAAACTGGAGGGCTATCAAACGGCTAATGAATTGAAGGGCTGACAACAGTAGCTAATGAACTGGAGGGCTGATGATACTGGATAAGGATCTGAAGGGCTAACAACATTGGCTAATGAATGGAGGGCTGGCAATACTGGCTAATGAACTGGAGGACTAACTTACACTGGCTAATAATCTGAAGAACTGACAACACTGGTAATGATCTCGAGGCTGATAACACTTGCCAATTAATTGGAGGCAATAACACTGCTAATGGACTTGTGGGCTGACTGATAATTAACTGAAGGATGAGAAGTTTCCTGTTCCTTGCCCATGTTTGCACTATAAGTTTGCGTTGTGCCTTTCAAGTACGTAACTACAAAGCTTCTGTGGCAGCCCAAATTTTCATGGATACCATCCGGGGGGCATTTGCCCCTCAACCTACTGGGCGAGTCCTACCCTGGCTTCTCTCATACAAACATAACCACACAAGAAACCTGAATAGATTATATCTCCCTGCTAAGAAGATAAGGTAGGCAGTTACTGGACTCTTTTTGTTAGTATAAGATTTAAAGGTGAACTGTGGTCTCCATACAAGTGTCTTTATTATAAAAAAAAAAGGGGGGGCACACTCCTACCTATCATGCTTCTAGCTGCAGTCTATCCAAAGTTACAGCAGTTAAAATTGGTTTTTTTTGCCTGCTAACACTTTGAGGTGTGACACCACTGCCCTGCTCCAATATTAGGGTTGGATCATGTTCACTTCTGGGACAGAGCATCAGCAGCAACATCATAAGCCCCCCTCTTGAACTTTTTAATCATTTTTACAGCTAACCACAGGCCTGAAATATTATTTTTTTCTCTCCCTAAACTAGGTACGCACCAGCAAATTGTTAGTCCCGACCAATCATTCGCACTTGTGGATCGATCAGCCAGGACAAATCACTGTTACTGTCGGTCCAAAAGGGACTGCATAATTGAAAACTGATTTTCCGGCAGGTCTAACGTCCAATCCAGATAGACGGTCAGACATTGTTCATGGCTGCCACAAGAACAAGCAGATTTTACAAGGCCAACTGAAAGATGCATGGAAATATTTAGTCGGTGGGTCAGCCCAAAAATGTACAGTGTGTACCCAGCCTAAGGTGTCCATAGGAAAAAATAGTTGTAGGTAACTAGCTTCAGAAAAGATTGATTTTTTGGAGGTGGAACAGTGGAAAATGCACATTTACAAGATTTAACCTTAGATTCAGAGAAGGTAGACAGGGCGTGGCCTTTGATATGGGCGACCTGTGCGACCGCACAGGTTGCATTACCAGGAGGGGGCACCAGGAGGGAGTCTTAAGTCATGGACCTGTAGGTCAAAGTTGTGATCAGTGCCACAACCCCCAAAGTTATAGCTGCAGATCAAATATATGTATCAGCACCTCACCACAGACAAAGCACCAACACATGTAAGCCTTACTTCAGACAATTGTATACTGTGTTCTGTTGTGCATTTAGTGCATTACATGTTAGCAGTGATGGTACGCAATATTACAAGCACACATTACAGATACTGAAAGACAGCAAGCACAGGCGCCAGACTTGATTTGAAGCAGGCCATGGCAAGCAGCATTCAGCAGTGTATTATGTGTGCTCAGAGGGGTTTTGGAGGGGGTGCTAGGCGCCAGTAGCAAATCTTGCACAGGGTGAAGGCCAGCCCTGAAGGTAGAGACATCATCCTAGATTTGTTGAAAGATATTAGAGCTCTTTTCAATAGAAGACACACTGGTATGAAGACCAGTTACCCTTTAATGACTTCATGTTGGCATATTGTTGTGTAGAAAGCAGTGAATATTATTATGTGTCCTTTTATATGCAGCTTTTGGACTTTACGTAAGAAAAGCATGGTTTAGACTATAAACTTATTTTTAATACCATTTTATGTCTGTGGGGAGCAATTTATATTAAGTACACACATTTAAACAACATGGACGTTTACATACTAGGATATGTGTGGTCACATCCTCTTACTATTTTGCATTGCTAGTGAAATATTTACCTATCTTCCTTTTAAGTGCAGTTTAGTGTCTTTGAAAATGAAAGTGATACCAACTCACTGAGCACTGACAGAAACAGTGGGCCGCTCCAGCTTCAGAGTTTTCCAGGGGCAGAGTTTCCAGAGTATTCCAGGGGCACAACATGGGCAAAAAGGCTAACAAATGGGGCACATTACAAAACACCAATAATCTGTCACTATAATATAAGGTGTACTAAAACAGCTATTACATACCTTACAGTTAAACTGTTTGTTTTTAAAGGGCATGTCCACCCTTAAAAAAAAAATTTTAAATGTTGTAGGGCTTGCTCCCCCAGCCCCAATCGCATTAATCTTATTTGCAGAAACTCCCCCGATCTTTACTTACCTTCCCTCTATCCTCTGTCGCACTGCCTGGCCTTCAGCTTGGAACTGCAAGTAGGGGGCCGGACTGGCAGCCGCATCTGTGATTTGGTGAGGCAGCCCTACAAGATGGCTGGGTGAGGAAGCCTACAACATATTAAAACGATTTTACACTAGGGGGAGGGAGACCAAAATGGGAGAGAGAGAGAGGGGGAGGGCTGCTCAGAGCATGCCACAAACCTCTCAGAGGAAGCCCTAGAGGCGGAAACAATTCCCCCTCTGTAGGCTCCTGGTGGCCAGTTTTCTGGACTTTTGAGGGGCATTGCAGGGCAATGATTTGGAGCTAGGCTGTAAGGTAAGGATTTTTTCTACTGGCCACACTACACAGTGGGGCCAGTAGTGGGTTAAATTATAATATTGGGGGGGAGATGCCCTTTAACTAAGAGTTTTAAGTTTATAGAATTAAACTACAAGAAAGTTGAAAGAATTCCCTGGCTACATACAGGGCAATACTGCTGTTATCCAACTATCTATATCCCTTTATCTCTGTCTGTCTTTCTATCTATGTCTGTCCAATCTATCTATATATATATCTTTATTCTTTCTCTGTCTGTCTATATCTATTCTATCTAATTATCTGGGAGATAGGCAGATATGGAGATAGATAGGCAGATATGGAGATAGATAGATAGATAGATAGATAGATAGATAGATAGATAGATAGATAGATAGATAGATAGATAGAGAGACAGACCGACAGACAGACAGACAGACAGATAGATAGATAGATAGATAGACAGACAGATATGGAGATAAGATAGGCAGATATATAAATAGATAGATAGATAGATAGATAGATAGATAGATAGATAGATAGATAGATAGATAGAGTAGAGATAGATAGATAAGACATATAATGATAGATAGATAGATAGATAGATAGATAGTAGATAGATAGATAGATAGACAGACAGACAGGACAGAGACCGACAGATAGAGATAGATAGATAGACGAACATATAATAGATAGATAGATAGATAGACAAACAGACAGACAGACAGACAGACAGACAGACAGACAGACAGACAGATAGATAGATAGATAGATAGATAGATAGATAGATAGATACACAGATAGATAGACAGACAGATAGACAGACAGACAGATATGGAGATAGATAGATAGATAGACAGACAGACAGATATATAGAAAGATAGATGATAGATAGATAGATAGATAGATAGATAGATAGATAGATAGATAGATAGATGATAGACAGACAGACAGATATAGAGATAGATAGAAGATAGATAGCTAGATGATAGATAGATTGATGATAGAAGGGGAGATGTGTAAGCAGCAGTGTCCATAGTGAGGCGGTGCAGAACACATAAGTGTCACAGACACTAAAGCAGGCAGTAGTAAGAGAGGGTGGGGGAATTAGGAGGTATCACTAAACATTAATAATTTAATGACAAAGCAAGCACAGATAAACATGTGAGTACATCATTTTACTTGTCTTAAATTGTAGTTTCAGAATGTTAAGTTGTTTTGGTGAGTATAGTGACCCTTTAAAATATGAGAAGCCACACACACTCTGGACACTTAGTAAAGGATAATCCATATAACACAGACTTGTCATGTGACAGTTCTATTTATGTCAGGGATCAGCAAACCAACTCCCCTCATACCGCTAAATTACTAGTCTGAGCATCCTGTTACAAGCAAAAAAACTATGGTTTAAAACAGTGAACCTGCTGCAATTAACTACAACTCCCAAATCCAAGGTACAAAAAAGTCAATCACTCAAAACAGGAAACATACTACACTAACCTTCAACTTCCAACATACAGAAAATGTCAATCACTGAAAACATGCTACACTAACTACAACACCTATCATTCAAGGTAAGAAAAATTCAATGACTGAAAACTGGAAACATGCTACGCTGAATTAAAACCCCATCACAGGTCCAGAAAATGTCACTGACTGAAAACATCCTAAACTAAACTACAACTCCCATCATCCCAGGTCAAGAAAAGGTCAATGACTGAAATTGGAAACATGCTACACTAAACTACAACTCCCATCTCCCAGGTAAGAAAAAAATATCAATACTGAAAATTGGAAACATGCTACACTGAACTAAAACTCCCAAACTCCCGGTACATCAAAGAAGCCTTGGTTGTAAACATGGAACCTCCTGCTAGTAACCCAAATAAATTCACTTACACAAAGCTCTGTATACAGAGAAAGTACAGTGCCGCGGCTGACCTATACCCTGACAGCTCATTAGCAGGGCATCCCTCCCATCAGGGTATGGGCAGTGGCACAGGCCGTTGCTAGATACCACACGGTGCTCACCTGGTGCAGGGCGCTGATCCCATCTGCATTGGTGCTGTCAATCACCTCTTTCCCAGAATTCCCTGTCACATCTCCTCAGCTTCCAGAAGGTCCCCCGCGGCACAAGCGGCCAAGAATTCCGCAGCTTTCTCGAAGCGCACTGCAACGCCTCCCCTTCCTCGTGAGAGCTCCGTTCCCCATCATCTTTCTCTTCTCCGTTCTCAATCCGTCGCCTCCTCCGTCTCTGCCACCGGGGCTCGGCTGTCTCCTGGTTGTACAGGAACGGACCCACTGCTTGAGCTGTTCTTTTCGCCTTTCTTTGGCTTGAGCTGCTGCACTGCTCCCTCCGCCATGTTTGTTTATCTATTACCCAGCGCCACCGCCGCCTGAACCTCCAAGTCTCCTACGTGCTCCTCCCTGTACAGCGTATCCGTTCCCGGCCATGCCCCGCCTGCGTCTTGCGTCATGACGACTCACGTAACTTCTCACCGCTCAGCATCATGGGAAATGCGGAATTAGTATCCAAATCGGATGGAAAGTGCTCTCCTACCCTGTGGGAACAATCTGATGTTGTTTTATTGCTGTACCCACGTGGGGATTGTATGTTCGTCTTTATGATTATGTGAGGGACCCCACACAGCACAGGAGAACATACACATTCCTTGTTCTGTCAGACAGAATGGGCCTAAGATTAAAAGGCGCCTTAGTCATTGCAGTGATTAAAGGCCCCTTCATAATACTGTTAATGTTTCCTGGGCTGCTTTGTTTATAATCTCTGGTTGTAACCATGTGTAAAAATGGACCATGACCTCAGTACTGCAATGCATTAGTTTTAATTACCATGCTGACCATAATTTAAAGCGTTTGTCCACCCTCTAAATAACTTTACCTGTAAGTTAAAGGGGAAGAAAAAAGTATTTTTCCATTATACGACCTTAACTGCCCTTTTAGCATTCTGTCTGTGTATAAATAAATGAAGGTATCCCACCTCTCCCAGATCTTCTGGGAATCTCCTGCAATTAGGGAGACTCCCGCAACGGAGAGATTCCTGAATCTCCTCATTACGCCCCCTTTTTTGCTGGCACGCCCCTGGACTGCTCATACCACGCTCCCATAACACCCCAGCTCCCCGTCCCCTCACGCGCATAGGAGACATTTGCCACAACTAGCAGTGCTTCGTCCCGTCGACTGCTTGCTCATTTACAGAGAATCCACATTTGCCCTTCAGTATTAGTGTCTTTCAAAGTCAAAGCTGTGACACTGACGGTGGATTTGACAGAATTTGCTGAATTTGTCGGTTTCGGGACCTATTGGGCAGATGAAATTTCCATTACCAGTTCCTTTTTCTACAGTATAGGGAGCTGATAACATCAGACCATGTATGGGCACATTGAAAAATCATTTTTTATAAGAATATGGAAAAATAATTCTTGTGCATATGTAATATTTATAATGAATGTTGATAGTCAGCTACCACCTCCAGGGTTTCTTATTCCTGCTCACAAAAGCTCCTTTAGGGCTAGGCCACACTAGCGCGTTTTTTTGCGTGTTTGCGCACGCTTTTCGCGCTCCGTTTGCGCCCGCATTTTCGCTAAAATGGAAATCGCGGGAACGCAAACATTCCCCGCGATTTCCGATGCGCATCGATTGCGCGTCCGTTCGCGTTTTGGTAACGCATGCGTTCACCATTTTTGGTGCGTTAACGCATGCGTTGTCCATAACGCCAAAACGCATGCGCAAAACCGAGCACGAAACGCGCAAGAATCGCGCACCCAATCGCGTCGATAACGCGAGCGATTTTGTGCGCGATTCCTTGTCATTGCAGTGTGACCTCACCCTTACAGTGTATAGGTACAATAACACTATATAAACCCAGTCCCCTTCACCTCAGGCAGCTGAAGAGTTAATATTGATACAATTTTCTTATGCTGCTGTCAATCACAGGGCAGAGTGGAAACTTTTTTGAAACAAAAAAAAAGCTGATTCTAACTCACAATGGAAAGTAGAATAGCAGACAGCACTGATCAGGTAGCCCCCCCCCCTAAACACCCCCCTGGTAGATGTTAATCAGGATATATAAGCAATAGCTTTTACGTTATAGCGGGGAAAGAAAATGGTGATGGTTCCCTTGGTTTCTGTCCATGGCAGCGCTACAGTGGGGCATGTGCCCCAGTTGACAGATGCAGTGCCCCCCCCCCCCCCCCAAGTGCACTTCCAAACTATACCCGGGTTTCCAGAGCCGGAGTAGGGAAAGGCCAATCCGGGAGTCCAGGGGCCCGGTTCGGAAGGGTCACAATAATCCTCTCTGCTCTCTGCTGATTGCCCCACTTAAAGAAATACACCGGACATGGTGACTCAGTAAGCCAATCATTAAGCACGCTGTACGGCACGTAGTTATTTCCACTTACTGAACATAAAAGTTTACTTTGCAAAAAAGTTTTACTTTGTATAGCTCTCGGTGTTAATAGTGTTGGGATGTTTTAACCCATTTAACCCCATTCATTCCTGGCTGCTTCCTCCTACCTTCACATGCTCAACGGCTAGATAACCATTACACCATTGTAACACCATGTAATGTGCTTGTGTCTAATAGTGTGTGACAGAAAACAAATAGTGTGTGATACTGCATGTTTTGTGTAAGACTAACACAAGTGTTCGTATGTGTGTGATAGTGCGGGTATTTTTGATTGTGTGATAGTGAGAGAGAGGTGTGTGTGTAGTTTATAAGTGAGTGTGATAGGGTGTGTATATGTGATTGTGTGTGAGTTATATGTGTACAGTATGTGTGTATATGTGAGTGAGTGTGTGCATGAGTGATAGAGGTAAGTGTGTGAACGTGTCTGTATGTGATTGATGGTGTGTGGGTGTGCTAATGACATAGAAAAGTGAGCAGTTAGGTGTGGGTTTATTACTGTCTATTACAGTATATGTGGTGATTAATATTTCATTCATGCAAATACTTAAAATATTCCTTTATTGTTAAATCTGACACTTAGTGAGTGAGACACAAGTAGTTGTGAGTGCGGCTGGGCATCAGTTTTCCTTGTAGTACCCAGGTGACTATTCTGGTGGACTAAAGTTATTGTTATCTATCTCCATATCGTCTGTCTTTCTTTTTATATCTATCTATCTATCTATCTATCTATCTATCTATCTATCTATCTATCTATCTATCTATCTATCTATCTATCTATCTATCATCAATCTATCTATCATCTAGCTATCTATCTTCTATCTATCTCTATATCTGTCTGTCTGTCTATCATCTATCTATCTATCTATCTATCTATCTATCTATCTATCTATCTATCTATCATCTATCTTTCTATATATCTGTCTGTCTGTCTATCTATCTATCTATCTCCATATCTGTCTGTCTGTCTATCTGTCTGTCTATCTATCTGTGTATCTATCTATCTATCTATCTATCTATCAATCTATCTATCTGTCTGTCTGTCTGTCTGTCTGTCTGTCTGTCGTGTCTGTCTGTTTGTCTATCTATCTATCTATCTATTATATTGTCGTCTATCTATCTATCTCTATCTGTCGTCTCTGTCCTGTCTGTCTGTCTATCTATCTATCTATCTACTATCTATCTATCTATCTATCTATCTATCATTATATGTCTTCTATCTCATCTATCTCTACTCTATCTATCTATCTATCTATCTATATCTATCTATCTATCTATCTATCTATCTATCTATTTATATCTGCCTATCTTATCTCCATACTGTCTGTTCTATCTATCTATCTATCTATCTGTCTGTCTGTCTGTCTGTCTCTCTATCTATCTATCTATCTATCTATCTATCTATCTATCTATCTATCTATCTATCTATCTATCTATCTCCATATCTGCCTATCTATCTCCATATCTGCCTATCTCCCAGATAATTAGATAGATAGATATAGACAGACAGAGAAAGAATAAAGATATATATATAGATAGATTGGACAGACAGATAGATAGAAAGACAGACAGAGATAAAGGGATATAGATAGATGGATAGACAGCAGTATTGCCCTGTATGTAGCCAGGGAATTCTTTTCAACTGTTCTTGTAGTTTAATTCTATAAACTTAAAACTCTTAGTTAAAGGGCATCTCCCCCCCCAATATTATAATTTAACCCACTACTGGCCCCACTGTGTAGTGTGGGCCAGTAGAAAAATCCTTACCTTACAGCCTAGCTCCAAATCATTGCCCTGCAATGCCCCTCAAAAGTCCAGAAAACTGGCCACCAGGAGCCTAGCAGAGGGGGGAATTGTTTCCGCCTCTGAGGCTTCCTCTGAGAGGTTTGTGGCATGCTCTGAGCAGCCCTCCCCCTCTCTCTCTCTCCCATTTTGGTCTCCCTCCCCCTAGTGTAAAATCGTTTTAATATGTTGTAGGGCTTCCTCACCCAGCCAATCTTGTAGGGCTGCCTCTCAGCAAATCACAGATGCGGCTGCCAGTCCGGCCCCCTACTTGCAGTTCCAAGCTGAAGGCCAGGCAGTGCGACAGAGGATAGAGGGAAGGTAAGTAAAGATCGGGGGAGTTTCTGCAAATAAGATTAATGCGATTGGGGCTGGGGGAGCAAGCCCTACAACATATTAAAAGTTTTTTTTAAAGGGTGGACATGCCCTTTAAAAACAAACACAGTTTAACTGTAAGGTATGTAATAGCTGTTTAGTACACCTTATATTATAGTGACAGATTATTGGTGTTTTGTAATGTGCCCCATTTGTTAGCCTTTTTGCCCATGTTGTGCCCCTGGAATACTCTGGAAACTCTGCCCCTGGAAAACTCTGAAGCTGGAGCGGCCACTGTTTCTGTCAGTGCTCAGTGAGTTGGTATCACTTTCATTTTCAAAGACACTAAACTGCACTTAAAAGGAAGATAGGTAAATATTTCACTAGCAATGCAAAAATATGTAAAGAGGATGTGACCACACATATCCTAGTATGTAAACGTCCATGTTGTTTAAATGTGTGTAACTTAATATAAATTTGCTCCCCACAGACATAAAATGGTATTTAAATAAGTTATAGTCTAAACCATGCTTTTCTTACGTAAAGTCCAAAAGCTGCATATAAAAGGACACATTAATAATATTCACTGCTTTCTACACAACAATATGCCAACATGAAGTCATTAAAGGGTAACTGGTCTTCATACCAGTGTGTCTTCTATTGAAAAGAGCTCTAATATCTTTCAAACAAATCTAGGATGATGTCTCTACCTTCAGGGCTGGCCTTCACCCTGTGCAAGATTTGCTACTGGCGCCTAGCACCCCCTCCAAAACACCCCTCTGAGCACACATAATACACTGCTGAATGCTGCTTGCCATGGCCTGCTTCAAATCAAGTCTGGCGCCTGTGCTTGCTGTCTTTCAGTATCTGTAATGTGTGCTTGTATATATTGCGTACATCACTGCTAACATGTAATGCACTAAATGCACAGACAGAACACAGTATACAATTGTCTGAAGTAAGGCTTACATGTGTTGGTGCTTTGTCTGTGGTGAGGTGCTGATACATATATTTGATCTGCAGGACTATAACTTTGGGGGTTGTGGCACTGATGCACAACTTTGACCTACAGGTCCATGACTTAAGACTCCCTCCTGGTGCCCCCTCCTGGTAATGCAACCTGTGCGGTCGCACAGGTCGCCCATATCAAAGGCCAGCCCTGTCTACCTTCTCTGAATCTAAGGTTAAATCTTGTAAATGTGCATTTTCCAGACTGTTCCACCTCCAAAAAATCAATCTTTTCTGAAGCTAGTTACCTACAACTATTTTTTCCTATGGACACCTTAGGCTGGGTACACACTGTACAATTTTTGGGCTGACCCACCGACTAAATATTTCCATGCATCTTTCAGTTGGCCTTGTAAAATCTGCTGTTTCTTGTGGGCAGCCATGAACAATGTCTGACCGTCTATCTGGATTGGACGTTAGACCTGCCGGAAAATCAGGTTCAATTATGCAGTCCCATTTGGACCGACAGTAACAGTGATTTGTCCTGGCTGATCGATCACAAGTGGCGAATGATTGGTCGGGACTAACAATTTGCTGGTGCGTACCTAGTTTAGGGAGAGAAAAAAATAATATTTCAGGCCTGTGGTTAGCTGTAAAAATGATTAAAAAGTTCAAGAGGGGGGCTTATGATGTTGCTGCTGATGCTCTGTCCCAGAAGTGAACATGATCCAACCCTAATATTGGAGCAGGGCAGTGGTGTCACACCTCAAAGTGTTAGCAGGCAAAAAAAAACCAATTTTAACTGCTGTAACTTTGGATAGACTGCAGCTAGAAGCATGATAGGTAGGAGTGTGCCCCCCCTTTTTTTTTTAATAAAAGACACTTGTATGGAGACCACAGTTCACCTTTAAAATCTTATACTAACAAAAAGAGTCCAGTAACTGCCTACCTTATCTTCTTAGCAAGGGGGATATATAATCTATTAGGTTTCTTGTGTGGTTATGTTTTGTATGAGAGAAGCCAGGGTAGGACTCGCCCAGTAGGTTGAGGGGCAAATGCCCCCCAGGATGGTATCCAATGAAAAATTTGGGCTGCCACAGAAGCTTTTAGTAAGTTACGTACTTGAAAGGCACAACGCAAACTTATAGTGCTAACATGGGCAAGGAACAGGAAACTTCTCATCCTTCAGTTAATTTATCAGTCAGCCCACAAGTCCATTAGCAGTGTTAGTTGGCCTCCAATTAATTGGCAAGTGTTATCAGCCTTCGAGATCATTAACCAGTGTTGTCAGTTCTTCAGATTATTAGCCAGTGTAAGTTAGTCCTCCAGTTCATTAGCCAGTATTGCCAGCCCTCCAGTTCATTAGCCAATGTTGTTAGCCCTTCAGATCCTTATCCAGTATCATCAGCCCTCCAGTTCATTAGCTACTGTTGTCAGCCCTTCAATTCATTAGCCAGTATTGATAGCCCTCCAGTTCATTAGCCAATGTTGTCAGCCCTTCAGATTGTTAGCCAGTGCAAGTCAGCCCTCCAGTTCATTAGCAGTGCTGTCAGCCCTCCGGTTCATTAGCCAGTGTTAGTCAGCCCCCCAGTTTATTATTCAGTGTTTGCCAGCCCTCATGTTTATTAGTTAGCACTTCAGTTAATGAGCCAATGTTAGTCAGCCCTCCAGTTTATTAGTAACAAAGGAAACTTTGGGTAAGTATAACTTGACTCAGTGTACCCAGGGGTGAGGTCCTCACCCCGGTAAGGGGTAGGGTGGGAGATTTTAGGACTATAATTGTCCTTTAACCACTTCATACACTTAAAAAAATTGCAGAAAAGAATGTGAAATAGTAGCCTTAAAAATGGGCGTAACAAACTAAGTTTGTGACCTTGGCAAAGTGGGCTTGGTCAAAAATGTTGCAATCGACCGTGAAAGGGCCACTTGGTTGTATTTGCCCTCTTGGGCAAAAGGTCCCAGTACTCCCCTGAGAGAAGCAGACTGATGAAAGGGACATGGTGATCCCTGAAACGTTGCATGTGATTTAATAGAGAATTTGCTTGAATTTAAGTGTGCCCCTCAATCATATTTTGCTTGTGAGAAGCAGACCGAGCATGCCCAACCTCAGTGATTAAGGATAAAAGGGGCAGAGGATGTAGCCCACCCTCCTGTAGTGAAAGATTTTACTTCAGTAAAGACCCAGTGTGAGTAAGTATCGACATGATCCCAACCAGTATGCAATTAAAACTTTAGTTTTTTATTTTTGTTCTTAAGCAAGCACTTACACAAAGGCAGAGTGGAAGTCATATTTATGGGCACCACAAATGGATGAATCTAAACACAGACTTAGATGTGTTTCTGGCTGTGCAGAATTTGCAGAATTACAGCTGGTGTTTACCGTTGCTATTTATGTCATAAGTGACAAAAAAAAGTGCTTTCGAAATATCTGGACTGTTTCACCTTCGTTGCAGCCAGTGCAATGCAGTGTGTGCGTGGGCCTCTTCCTGCTAGCGGCTCATTTTCTACTTACTTGGTTCATGAACCCATTCTGTCTAACTTGTTTGTTATTAAAGATTTTGTGCAATGTCCATTATTTTTAGCTCATGACATAGCAGAACTATAATGCTGAATATTGATTAACTCCAGAACCCTGATGTCACTCAGTTCCTTCTTCAGTTGCATTTACCCTCATCCTGGTGCATGGTCCGGATGACTCTCCCTGATGGTGGCCCAATCACAGAGGAGGAAGCGAATTCAGTTGGTACTTGGTAATGTCAAATCCTCAGCAACTTTAGCATTTCCAGAGGTCAATATGTACAACAATCATGTCCAAGGTCATTAATAAACCTTTTCCCTAAAGCTTCCAAGCAGAACATTATTTTTTATTAAATAAAGGAAATTGATTCTCAAACACCTTAAAGTTGACCATTATTAAAATTAATTTAAAAAATGATTAAAAGTCTTTTGCAATTTTGTGGTGCTCTATAATAGGCCTCTCTCCTGACAAAAAAGTACCAATTGTGGCTTACGCAAACTTGTTATTTGGCTTTGCAACGGTGCCAATGTGAATTGGCTTTTTTATGGTTTTACACTGAAATTAAAACCATGTATATTTAGATAAACATCCTGGCACACACTTGCCATTTCTTTCTGATGAGTAATTTTCCTTCTTTGTGATTGTCTCATTCATTTGCTGAATAGTTAATCTCTCCAGTAAATTATATCCTTCTGCATTCTAGCAGTCATCCTTAAACCTGTAGATAATCTAAATTATAAAATGAAAGCGCACGTTTTATTGTGCAACATCCAGCAGTAACTGTCCAATCTTAAATGCTTATGCAATAGCTAAAAAATATTTTACAGTATGAATGATATGCTAATTGTTTCCATATCATGGCCTCATGAATGCATAATTAATTCTTAATACAGCTGATGAGCTGCTATTAGAAGGCAAATTCCCGTGTGACTGATCCAGTTACAAAATGGTTCCTCAGTGCACAAGCCACTGTACACATGATAACTTTAATGTCTATTTATAAGGACAAGCTGCTGATTCACTGTTACATAAATATTTTCTTGATCAATTTGTTTTGTTATTGAACAACTACTAACATATATTAATAAATAGATTAAAGGGAAAGAAACAATAGATCACTAATACACTTTTAAGTTGTTTGAACCTAGGGCTTCATTGCTGCAAGGCCTTAATGCTAACTATAAAGCTGCTGTGCTGCTTTGCCATAATCTAGATAAGGCTTTATAAAGAGGGTGCCAGGGATGGTGGGCTCAAGTCCAATCTGGGGGGATGAGATTTAAGAAAGAACCTAACATTCAGCTTTAATTACTCTCACTGCGTTTTAACATCAGTATATAATTTATATTTATGCTGTTTTTTCCTTAATATTTACTGGGTACAAATTCAAATTAAAATAGATTAGTCAACACTTTTCTTTTTTTAACTTTTTTAATTGGTTAGGTATTTTAGATAATATTTCTAGAGAAAACTGGATTTGAAACAGTTAGCAATTAACTGTACAACACGGTGGAAATTTGAAGGGCCATTTAATTTCTTTTGACAAGCTACACAATCAAGGCAATTGCCATGTGTCGTGTGTTTGACTGTCAGTACAACTGGTTCATGTAATGGAAATCATCTCCCTTCTCATTTCCAGCGACCACCAACACGTCCTTTTCCTGCTCCTTTTTTGCTGTTTGAATATAAAAAAAAATTGTATAATTATAAGGTAATTTTACCCCTTAAATGAAAAATTGTTTATAGATAAATCACCCCCCAAACCCCAAAACTGTAATAGTGCTGACAGATGTAGGGCTAACCTGGAATGCAGTGAAAATGTTCTTCCCCTTTCTTCTGCTTACTCGCCAAGCTTTATGAGCTTGTACATGCTCAGAAGAGGCAGTTAGGGGAATAGCATTTAGTCATTGGCTGTCAGCCGTCATATCCATAACTGTCATTTGCTAAGTGTAGGAACCAGGCAGCAGAATGAGGGGTAACACAACATTGTATAGCATTTCAGATTTCCAACAATTGCTGTTGGGGTGATTTTTAAGTTGACAGGTGGACTTTAAGCTTAGCAGTATTTTAGCAGCATAAAGAATCATGCAAAACAGTGCATGCTAATTAAAGAAACTAACATATAAAGAGGCTTGCTCATAACCTGAATGCTAGCATTACTATCTCGCATTGTTTCTTGCCTCCACGTGGTAGAACGTGACATCATTGCAAAGTAATCACAAGCTGTGTTAACAGGAAGTGAGGGGGCAAAGATGGAGCAAGAGGCTGATTTACAGCTACAGCTATCTTAACGGACCAGTTCATCCAAATAATAAAAGTGATTCATTACATATGACACATACGTTATTCTCTTTCAGAAATATTCTGTGCTGCTACTCAGAAACTCCAGCCAAGTTTAAAGAAGATCTTAAACTAAAATATAAATGGATTGTGAAATTCAAAACCAATGGTATCACCCATCTTTAGGATGTAGTCAAGCCAGCTGCCTAGCACTCAAGAGCACTACCTTATTTTTATTAACGTTTTATTTTGGAAAAAATGTCCAGCTATAAAAATGCAAAATGTGTCGACATCGCTAAGCCCATTGGCATTGCCTCTGCTCAGCTCTGCACATGGGCAGACCAGTTCCTCAACCATAGTGGAAACGAAACACTGAGAATAAGGTAGCAATCAATCGTGCTGGGTTGCTGAGTTTATCTGCCATTTTTTATTTAGCCCTTTAATAAACCTTTATTCCTCTTAAACAATTACATAATTGAGCAAGAAGATAAAAAGATGATCAACATGTAGGAATGAACTTACAATTTTTGTGCATGGCTTATACGGTTGTAGAGTACATTGATCTAGGAAAAAAAACAGATGTGAGAGTCAATACACTTTAATTCCAATATGTGAGACTGGGTTTGTAAATTCTATATCTGCAGGGTTGTCCATGCAATACCTACCCTGCATCATTAAAGGACAATTTCACAACCAAACTTAAACTGCGTTTAGGCACTGCCCCACAAACCCCAGACTGAGATTGATAGCTGCCCCTTCAACCACAAGCTTCCCTAGGTACATGCCTACTGTGTCTATTACTACTTTTAAAATTGTGGCTCAGGGGGCAAAAGGTCTAGAAGCGCCTTGCACAGTGTAATGTAGCCAATGTGAAGAAACGCTTCTTTGCAGAGCACTGGCTACATTTTGGACTGCAGAGACAAGCTGAAAGAGAACCGTTATGTAAGCTTTCCAGCTGTTATGTAAAGCACCCAGGTGTATTTAGCCTTAGGTCCTCACCCTGGGTACTATTGATAGGTGGCAAAAAAGGAGTAAGGGGGAGGTGAGTATGATTGTCCTTTAAGTTCCTGCAGAAGAGACCTGTGTCATTTTGGGTTACTGCAGGCCACGTGTATATTTTCACACTATTTTTTAACCTTTCTAGTGTTAAACACAAATATTTTGCACATCTACATGGATGTGTAATTATCAGAAGGTAGGATTGCAAATCAGTTTTACATTAACTTGTGCATTGATCATAGTTTTCCTCCTTAGAAAGTTGCTTTTCTTAATAAGAAATACTTGTGGTACAAGTGGTATTAATTTTTTTTTAAAGAGGAATGGAAATGTGATAATGAGTGACAGTCAAGCCATACAAACCAAACATCATTGCTGGCTAACAATCTAGCACGCCTATAGGCCCCCAAAATCGTGATGGCCTTAGTTTAAAGTGATAGGATACTCATTCACTCCTCCCCTCTCCATTACACTATACAAATCTCATTAGGGAAAATGTTGCATAAGATGGCATTCCTTTAATGTGTTTACTAGGCTTTAGAAACCAATTTGTTTTTCTTGGTTTGCTCACTTGAAATAAGGAATAAAGACATCTGGGTAGTTTCCATGGTCGCCCTTTAGGGAAAGCCATACCTTCTAAGAGATTTTAAAAGCATTTTATAAGCTAAATGCACAGCCAGAGAGCCAGTCATAATCCGGTTTTCGGCTCTATTGAGTCATCTTCAGTCTAGCCTAGTCCTCTGGTTTTAGCTTATCTATAAATTCTTTAATTTTCTATATTAATGGCTTAATTATTATTTTATTTATGAAGTCCATTGATCTGATTCCTCTGTATTGTTAAATCTTCAAAACATGTTCATAAATAAAAAGTAAAAACAAAAAATGTATTCATTAGCTTTCTTTACAAACATTGTAGTTCAGCTCCCATAAGGTGTGGAAACACTTTGATTTTGAAAGTTTTGTTTCAAGATAGATTGGACCCAGTGCATCTGGAACCTCTGTATCACCCTGATGGCCGCCTCTGGATTCTCCCTACTGTACCTCATATTTTTGTGTTTTGAGTTTCTCCATGAGGTCAAACTTCTCAGATTCCAGCTGATACATCCAGTCTGTAAGTTCCTTGGCTGTGTCCCTGTCCATGTGAGAAGTAAGAAAAAAAAAAACAATTGTTATCCACCATCTTTGCAGGAGAGTAACTAAATAAATCCACGGCTATGTTCAGAGTGGTTGTTATTGGCAATGACTTTCTCCTGTTTGTCTATGTAAATTAATGCTGTTTAGCCTAAATACAAATATGTATTATATATAGTGAAGCATAAACTAATATAGCACAGAAGGAAATTGGTTTCCTTAGACCTACTTTAATTGGCTCTCACTCAGATGCTCAATGCTTAAAGGTTTACGCCTCTCAGCCAAGACTTTCCTCTTCATTTCACGCCCAGTCTGTTTCTTTCCCCTTTTTTGTTCTGCCTATAAAAAATACAGACATTGAAGAAGATGTCAGTTTACTAACACATATTCAAATATACTGTAGAATGTAGTTTTATCTTGACTTGCCCACCCATTTTATATCATTACTTGTCTTGCCATGTGTACACATGTACTTAATGGAAACTATATTGTAACCCAATCTGATTCTTAAAAATATTAAAAAATGGTTGTCTACAATAAATATTTATTGGGGAATAATAGAGATGAATAAACCTGCATGGGTTTGATCGTACTGACGTACTCATGGTTTGTGACATAGTGGTGGCTGTTACGGAGGTTCTCTGTTCCAAAACTATGAAGATTTGACGTTGAAACCAGGTTTCTATGGTTGAAATTTCAGTTGTTCCATATTGAAATTTCTTTGGTGGTTTAAACCAGCAGAATTACATACACAAAATTGGGGGTTTGGATTGAAACTCTGGCACATCACTAGGGAACGATATATAATGTTCATTAGGATCTCTGTGCCCAACTATGGACCAAAATACTAAATATATATACACCTATACTTTCCAATGGGAAGATGTGCTCTGCAAGACACCAGATTGCTGGAAGTAGATGCAGAAGTAGACTGGAGCGACACAGGAATGTATACCAGGAAATAGAGACTATGCCCAGGGGTGAGGACTAGCGGTTTAGGTCTTCACCCTGGGTACTTTTAATGAACAGAAGTGGAGGGGAGTGTGGAAAGTAAATATAATTATCCTTAAATTTGTAATGTTTTCATTGATTGTTCTCATATTGGAAATTTTTAAAAGAAATGATCGGCTACACCATAATAATAACAATCTGCTTTTTTAATGAATTGTCACCTTTACTAGATACCCTCCAAAGTGGGCTCCCATGTTGGACAGAACTTTCTTTTTCTTGGCATCATCATCTGCTCGTTTTTTAGCCTCTTCCTCTTCTTTCCTCATTTTTTCTTCCTAAACAAATCGAGATCTCATGTGATTCCAGTTGGATCTATGCCATACACCTATACTGTGATTATTCCTCTGTCATTTCCCATAACCGCCCAGCATTTACTAGGGTTGGCCGCAGTTCATATTGAAATAACAGAAGAATGTCCTCACAGCAAAAGTTCACCCACAGACAAACAATATTTAATATCAGTAAATAAAGCAGATTTCAACCTTCTTTTCTCCTTTATTTCCTTGTACATTAACAAATACACATTACTTACAGTCTACTAACTGCAACTTCATATTATCACTGTGTTATCATTTCATGTTCCTGCCATTTTCCATAGCCAATCAGGTCCTCACTTACAGCCATTCTCGCTTGTCTCTCTCGCTCTTTCTCAGTCCTGAAGCGCTGCTGTTCTGCTCGTTCAGCTCGGCGTCGTTCCTGGCACATAAAATAATTTAGAGTTATTATCCTTAACTGTGCTTGTGAAGGTTCTCATTCATCCAGGTCATGGTATATCTGTTGTATTCAATTAGATCAACTGGACTTGAAATGTATTGAAGACGTTTCGCTAGTATCCGACTGGCTTTCTCAATTCAGAATGACTTGTACAAGAATCTGTGGCAATTATGTACCCTGGAAAATCCCAATTAGCATATCACAGCCAGGTGTTAAGGGTGTGATTAGATAGTGGCTAAGAGGTGTTATAGGAACGCCCAGAGTACAATGCTGTTTTAACACCTTACTCTGGGCGTTCCTATAACACCTCTTAGACACTATCTAATCACACCCTTAACACCTGGCTGTGATATGCTAATTGGGATTTTCCAGGGTACATAATTGCCACAGATTCTTGTACAAGTCATTCTGAATTGAGAAAGCCAGTCGGATAACTAGCGAAACGTCTTCAAGAACTACATTTCAAGTCCAGTTGATCTAATTGAATACAACAGATATCCTTAACTGTATGGAATTGCTCATTGGATCCTATGCAGAGTTTCCATTTTTATTCTCAGTTAAATTTGCTTTAGTCTAAAAAATATAACCTATATTGTGGTTTAAAATATAATAGATTCCAATGAAGGGAAATTAAAATGATGTTGGAATTGTTATTACCCTTCAACTTGGGGTCCAGACCCTTTTGGCTGTGCAATCTCACTATAGTCTAAGAGGGGATGAAGATAAACCACATATCCCAAAGGGCATAGTATAGTAACATATAGTGTTGGTCAAATTTTTATTCACTGTAGTTGAAGAGGGGATGTAGATGAAACATCCTACAAAGCATGGTATAGTACCATTTAGAGTGTGGGTCCATTTCTTATGTGGACACCACCCCCAACCCTAAATGCTTGGGTTACAACTTTAAAACCAAATAAGCCCATAAATGTACTTACCACCCTTCGTTTCATTGGCCACTGCATCTTCTGCTATTTCGGGGGGGAACAGAAGAGCAGAAGGGGCTGGACTGGCAGCAGCGTCTGAGATTGGCTGAGACTCCACCAATCACAGATGCGACTACCAGTCAGCAGTGGGAGCCGATGGAAGAAGTTGGGTAAGTACATTTCGGGTCTGATTTTAAACTTGTAAATCTAGCGTTTAGAGTTGGGGGGGGGGTTCCCTATATTATATGAAGTTTTTTTTTTTTTCAATTGTGTAATCCAGCACAACAAAGGATACGGAAGGTAGTATCAGGCACCGGATTACACACAGAGGGGCTTCTACTATTCACTTTTATGGACTTTCATCAGGCCCTGCATGACAACCATAAGGAGCAGAAGAGAAAGGTAAAGAATTATTTAACACAGTGGGGCCAGCAGTTCAATTTTAGTTTGGGGTGGTAACCGTTTCCTTTCAACAAAACAAGGTCACCCAACCTTAATAACAATAACACATCACTATTTAGTTCTTCTATATTCTTTTTTATCAATAGTCAAGTCCACCAAAAATGCAAAGAATTAGCCTCCTAGATACATTGAAAAAGCACAGCCCAGTTCCTGTCTGGAACACACACCATGAAGCCACGTCCATAGTCATGCCCAATTAGTTGTTCAGTGGGTTGGCTGGGCACATATTTAATGTAACCCACTGAGATATACCTAACATGCTACCCAGCCCATCCTTATATTTCTTAATGGTCTTAGCATTATAAGAAGATTCATAGTAGGATGTTTGTTTTAACATAGGGAACATGTTTCCATGTTTCTGTAGATATAAAGCTTTGGCTTATATGGTTATATTGTCTTAACAGATTTTCCCAAATAAAAATAGTAATTAGGGAGGGTGTCCACGTTTGTAGTAATTAATACAGATCTATTTATTTAAGTCAATAAAGATTGCACACAATGCTATCCCATGCTAGTTAAACAAAGTTTTGGACCGAGGAAGGTTTAGAGCAAGCAATGCCAAGAGGGTAAAACATCCAGGGGCCCTTCTAGGGTTTTTGCTGCCTGAGCCAAACATTTAAATGGCGCCCTTTGACTATTTCCAAGTTACGGTGGCTAACATTTTAGTTTTTGAACTTCCTATCACATAGTTATTTAAACAATTCCTCAGACAATCAATTATCAATAATGTAAATGACTGGAAACAGATATTACATCGCTTTATCAAACAGCTTGTGTTGGCACTGCCATATTGCTCCTTTCAGGTTTTATTTTATTATTTATAGCCTGTGCACCCACCATTTTTTTCCCACCACTGCCTTTCTTCTTCAGTGCAGGGGTGCTGCCTGAGACAAATGTCTCACTCTGCCTAATTGTAGATGGGCCTTGAAAACATCTCATTACATTGTGGTTAGCCTATCACATGTAGCTGGTAATGCCTCAGTGTCTATCTTCACTTGCATTTTCAGGGCATCTGACCAAAAATGTGCAGTTAGCATTACATTAAGGGGGTACTATAATGGACACTTTGCTGTCCATATAATATTGTACTATTGGAAAAGTGAGTGTAAAACCCACGTTACCGGTTTTACGTTACGTTACCTTATCGGTTTTATAAGGGGCCAAATTTTTCAGACTATGTGGAGCTCACATGATGTAACACACATTTTTGTTAAATTTACTCTTCAAACTTAATGTGTAATCCACTGGCATGTAAACCCTACACACAATGCTCTGCCTACCTGACCACAATCCCGCAATGTACTAAATCTCAAAGTGTTAATTGTGATGCAGGATCTTAGGCCTCCCCAGAGCAAAATAAATGGTATCTTCCAATTATCAGTATAATAATATTACATTTATACATACAAAAACTATACTACAAAATGTATTATTATTTACAATCAGGGCATTGTTGCATTTTCCCATAATTTTATGAGCTTTGCTTGTAGTTTAGTTTTCATTTTAATAACTAGTAAATAAAAAGCCTTTTTAAAGGCACAACAGTGATATAAACTGGTTGATGAGGCTTTACACATTTTTTAGGCAGAAATACAAAGCAAATAGAAGATAACCCCCCCAACTGTATAAGAATGTGGATAAGGCCATTTACTAATGTTAATCCTAATGCTGATCATTCATTCGTAAACGTACCTCCCCATGTTCCCTTAACGCTCTGATTCGATGATGGAATGTTGACCTAATATCTATTTGACATATGGCCAATATAGTTATAGTATTGGCCGGGACAAATGACTGATGCTCACGGCAATAGTGGCCAGAAATATCTGCTGGTGTGTACCCAGCCCAAGGGAACATTCAATTACATTGAACTTACTATTCTATCCTTCAGGCCAATTAATTCTTCTTCTTCTTTCTTACGTTGCTCAAAATGCACATCAATCAATGTCTGAAGCTCCAGAAGATCCTTTTCCATCCGTTTCCTATGAATATCCTAATACAAAGAAATGGAAGGGAAGAGGTTATTGGTGTGAAAACCAAACTCCCTCACTCTGTGTATTGAAATGTTCAATTTAAAGGTTAAGTTAAAAAGTACATAGCCAAAAATGTCATCTGTCAGTTACAAACATACATCAAAATCGACCCTCTCTCCTTCTGGAATTTTAGGAGGAGCAAGTTGAGGCATCATAGGCCTGTGTGGAAAACACAGCAGATCAGCATCCAGTTAAGTAAGTCATTCGGATTAACAATAAACGCAGTAATTATACTAATACTAATTATATAATACGCAAAAGGCTATGGTTACATTCTATCCTTAAATATATAAATAGTGCATAGCTATGCCTTAGATTTCACAGTAGAGGGTATATTATTCTTTATACACAGTGTATGAGAGAAAATAAGTTTTGTATTTAGCACCATTAACTGTATTTATGTGTCATCAGTCTAACTTCGTCTACTTTGACCAAAAAGTTCATCCAAATAGGATTACTTAGTGACGGTGTTGTTTGTTCTGGCAGATCCATGAATAACGGTGATGTGTCCCACCACACATGTACGATTGATGGCCATTTGTCTTTCCTCGGCTACTCCCACCCAAAATGTCTACAGGTCTTAAGTCTAAGGTCCCCTTTATTTCTTTAAATATTATTTGTACAATTTCTAGCATTTTGACTTTCCTTTATGGTACTGCACTTCCCAAGTTCCCTTACCTTGGCCTTGGACGTTCTTCCTCTGTAAATAAAGAAAAAAACACAGTGAATTTTCACTATGAAAGTTTAGTAAATCCCATACACAGTTTTGTTTTGTGCAGGGCAATTTTTATTGCTTGTTTGTATTTCCCCGTTATTGAGTAACAATGTAAAACCTTAAATTTAGATGAAATAACACCCATGGCTATAAATAACATAATCAAAGAAAGGGGCATAACTAGAAGTTGACAGGACCTTCCCTTAATCAACATTCACGGCAGGGGAAATGCCATACGCAGTCTTTTCTGTTAAAGAGGCCTAAATTGAATTCTTTATCTGAAGGTTTCCCAAGATCACTTGTCAATTTGTACCGCACTGTGCATGTTATTTAGGTCTAAGTTATTTATGATTGGTGCAGAACAGTTTCTGTTTGGGAAGTGCCAATTCGTGGGCCTGAAAAGGAAAAAGTTCTCTTGGGAAAAAGTTGCAGCAGGTTATTTGCAGTAGGTTAAGGAACATTAACTTGAATAAATTAAAATTGGGCCCTGGGCAAGAATATCTCTAAACTAAACATTAATACACATATTATCCCTTATCCCTTATATTATTTAAATAAATTTATATTTTTACGGAGATTGCATTGAGTTTTTAGGAGCAACTAACTAGGTGGGGGTATATAGCATTATTACACATAGGAAAGGTCCATGTGTATGTGTGTAATTAGCACTATTTAATTACAATCACCATAAGAAATAACACCATACAAAGTATTACTACCTACTACTGAATTACAAAACAATTTATATAGAATTAATAAACTAAACTTACTTTACTGGACACCCCTAAGTTTGAATGGAAAACTCAAAATGATAGGTTAAGACACACCTCCAGGATTTCTACAGGGTCTCCATGTAGACACTAAAAGGAAGTGGAATTTTACTAACATCCAATGAGAGGTTCTGATCTTCCACTGTTAACAAATCAAAAAATTCTCTTAGGCACTGTCCATGACAAGACAGGAAGTGTAAGGAAGTTCCTGTATTACACCCAGTTATGTGCTGTTTGTAAAACATGTGACAGTCTTAGCCAATTAGAAAATTCTTCAGACTCTCACATTTACTCCCCCTCCCCTCTCCATAGAAAGTAATGAGACAATCCAGTTTCTGTTTGCTAGACAGGAAGTGTCTGTTTATGATTAAATGACTTTGCATGTGTCTGAAACTACCCAGCATTCTTAGAGAAATGGGCAGTTTTTACCCCAATATTAATATATTAAACATGAGGCTGTCAGGTACCTTCAGCTATAAGAAGGCTCTACTTCATTTTATACCCTGTGGGGAGCTTTTAGCTCCTTTATCCAAACCTCTCCATAATTTGTCAAGCTAATCAGAATCCTGTGTTTCCTAACCCCATAGTGACTGTAAATCTGGAACTTGCTGTGGTAATTACCAATAAGTATGAACCTAGCATGTTATTCTGGATCCTGTATAGGGTCTCAGGATGTCCAATGGAGCTGTTCAGATTGAATTGCACATTGTGGCAGGATTGCCTGGATCTGTGTTCAGATCTGCAGGTTAATACCATTTTGTCTGGATACATATAATACATGTGTCCCAACTGAGCATCTGCTTTGTGTGAGAGCCCTGCCAGGATAGATGACTGTTGGTCACAGTAACAGTGACTGCAGCCAGCAGTGCATGTGACAAACTGATCATGTGGTCCCATAGGGAACTGTATGATTGACCGTGATTTACTAACTGACCTATTTGTCTGATACGGAAAGCCGAACTCGGTCGCGGCTGGCCGCCCCACACCATCACATATTTCCAGCCGACTAATCCGTGGCACTATTGGTTTATTACTGGTGTTTACCCAGCCTTAAGGTTCGTACACACATGTGATCGCGGGTGCCAACCCGTGATGCACGATGTGTACGAACGGACGATAATCGTGCCATGTATGGCTTTATCTGCTAAAATGGCCGTTCTGTCGATACTCGGCACAAATATAATCCGAGACGGCCGTTTGCACATGTCATGCGTCGGCACCGGCGATCGCATGTGTGCACGAACCTTTAGACTTTATAGATTATAACTGCAAGGTAGGTGGTATTTGGAAGTGAGTGCAAATATGGTAAAGTTTATGACTCTAACAGGGAGATTCACCCAGAGGCACAAGCTCTCTGGGCAAATCTCCCGTACGGGATTTACTAGAGGCTGTGCGATTTTGGGTGACTCTCACCCGCACATAAGTATTTATCGCCTGCTATTAGTTGGTGTTTAATACTTACGTGTAAAGAGGCACGCAACCTCTGGTAAATTACTTTGAAACGGCCACACGAGTGCCTCTTCTGGTACTCGCGCTGCCGTCGCAAAGCAGGCATTAACGTTGCGCCAACCAATCAACCCATATAATGCTTCCCTAATCCAATAGTCTAATAGCTATGGATGTACGGGAAGGGTAGATGAATCACTTGCATGTTTAAACCCTTGGGTAGGAAGCGCTAAAGCATGGCCGTGGGCTTTTAATGTCTGTAAGTCAGGAAAATGTCTTTATTCCAGGATGTATGAAAACATACAGGGTTATTCAATAAATGTTCTTATTGTTTAAAATGTTGCTAATTTTGCCCCAACCAATCAGATATCATTTAACATTTAAAATCTAACATCTGATTGGTTGGAGCAAAATTAGCACCATTTTAAACGATAAGAACTTTTATTGAATCTCCCTGTAAGTTTTCCAGAATTCTGTGCAGTTAGGGAATGCTGGGAGTTGTAGTTTTAAACGTGAAAAGTTCATTAAGAAGACACTAACTGCAAAACAGAGAATGCTGGGATTTGTAGTTTTCAAACATGTGAAAGGTCACAAGCTTAGGCTGTATTAGATCTAGACAGATGCCTTAGCTACAGGATATTAAGAAAAAACTTACTGCAAACAGAGAATGCTGGGAATTGTGGTTTTCAAACACTTAAAAGGTCACAAGTTAAACACGCTTGCTCTATACCATTAGGCTGTATTATATCTAGACACATGCCTTTGCCACATCTTTAAGTGAGAAATATGTGTTTATATGTTAGATTATTAAGGCAATGCTATTATATTAACATGATTCTATGAGGTACCTTCTGTTATAAGAAGGCTCTATTTCATTTTATACTCTGTGTGGAGCTTTTAGCTCCTCTATCCACACCTCTCCCTAACATGTATATTCAATAAGTATCCTCTGCTCCCAAGTCCTAACCCCATAGGTTAGTAGAGATGTCCGAACTTTGCAAAATCCGGTCCGCTCGAGGATCCGCAAATTTTCGGGAAAATTCGAAAATCTGCGAGCGGACCCATTAAAATGAAAAAATACCCTCGAAATTACGATATTTGTCGTATTTTTGAAAATTCGAGAAAACTAGTATTTTCGAAAATATGTATTTCCGAAAACACGAGTAAATTTTCGAAAATACGTATTTATGCAACTAAGAGAAATCCTTGTATTTTCGAAAATTTTCGGAATTAAGTGTTTTTGCGTATTTTCGAAAATTTTCGAACTTACGCGAAAACTCGTAATTTCGGAAATTTTCAAAAATACTAAAAATCCGTGAATCGGAAGTTCGGAAGGCGGAAAATCCAGAAAAATCCGCCGTTCGCGAACGGGATAAATCCGTGGCGGATCCGGGTTCGGATCCGCCAACCGGCCATCCCTATAGGTTAGTTAAAATTGTTGTGGTAAATACTAATAAATATGAACCTTGCATGTTAATCAGGATACTGTATAGGATTTAAGGTGGCTATACATATATCCGATTTTACTTATCCAACCAAGCGCTCATGCAATATTAGTTTGATCTTGCCAGATCCACCTTTTCCATTCTTCTATGCCACAGACAGGCGGTTCTTGCAGGATCGGTCTAATGTCACAGGAGCACTCGGTCGGGAAAGTAAAATTGGATATATGTATTGGCTGCTTTTGATTGCCCAAAGGTGCTGTTTAGATTGCCTGGGTCAGTTCTCAGACCTGCAGGTTTATTCCATATAGACCCTCTATATTCTAGCTGGCAGGTAGTATAGGTAAGGGAGGATATAAGTGTGTGTTTGTTCATTTAATATGATGCGATTATTTGGTTTTTTTTTAGGACCTTCAGACTAATTTTATTATTGCCCCCCTGGATGTTTCCTGATGGTTCCTGTGAGCACTGTAACTACTCATAGCAAAACATACACACATAATTTCCACTGTGCACCAACAGGCACACTTTTGCTAGTAAATTTATATATATAAAAGAAAAAGCAGTAAAATTAAATATGAACTCTTTCACCAAGAGCAAGATATTATTATTATTATTAGAAGTAGTAGTAATAAAATAGACCGTGGAATTCATGTTAATAGGTGTTGCTCTTTTCATTCCAAAAATAGGTCTAAGTGCATTTCTAAACAGGGCATGATACTCAGTTTCAATGATGCAATACCCTAGTAAATTTAAGTCTACACAATTAGATACAAACAAGACAAACAAAGGGATATTCTTGCCCAGAAAGATCCTGAGGAGTATGATGTGAACATACGGAAGGGTAAGTACCCAAAGCTAAACATTCATTTACCAGTAATATTGCCATTTGTTTTTTTTTTTTTTAGAAAATCATAACACTGAGATACATTTCAGTGAATCTGATTGTTCTGTATCATTACAAGAGCAGCACTAATAGCCCCTTCTGAGCTGTGCTCTCTCACTGCCTTCTCACTGCTCTTGCTGCTCACTCGCTGCTCTCTCGCTGCTCTCACTGCTCTCTCGCTGCCCTCTCGCTGCCCTCTCTCTGTACTCTCACTGCTCTCTCACTGCTCTCACTGCCCTCTCACTGCTCTCACTGCCCTCTCACTGCTCTCTCACTGCCCTCTCACTGCTCTCAACTCACTGCCCTCTTTTCACTGCTCTCTCACTGCCCTCTCACTGCTCTCTCACTGCCCTCTCACTGCTCTCTCACAGCACTCTCACTGCCCTCTCACTGCTCTCTAACTGCCCTCTCACTGCTCTCTAACTGCTCTCTCACTGCTCTCACTGCTCAGTCACAAATGCAAAGCATAGGGCATTACTGTGAATTTGGACCAACTAGTTTGGCCAAGGAAAAGTCTTGCAATATTTTTACCTCTTGATACAGTACACTGTACAAACCCTACTTTGGTCAGGTGTCATCTTTTTACTTAGCGTCCTATTAAATCAATGGGAATGCGCTCTCTGTAAAAAGCATGTGTTTTTATTGGTAACAGCCAGACCAGACCAGGTTTTGTTGATATTTGCTTTCAGAGTCCCAGAATAGGAAGGACCTGTACATTTCTGTGCTTTGTACCTCCAAAGGGCTTATTTTATCCTTCCCTCAAACCTTGGAAATATAATGATTGATAATCTTTTAGGAAGAAAACAACCACTGTAGACTATTGACCTTCAGCCTATCAGCTTTGCTTTTTATTTACTGGTACTGTTCCATCATCTTTTTGTTTTTTCATTTTCCCCTTTTTATTTATTTTTTGTCATATTCTAGTGATCTCCATTTTATATTTTCCACCCTCTTACCATATCCATTTTTCTATCATCCTCCTTGTTCTCTTGATTTTCTTGCGTTTAAATATTCTTCCTACTCAACTTTATTTCTTTTCTCCCCCATTATGTATTTTTATAATATTCTACTAACTGCTTCCCTACTCCCCAAATTATTATTGACTATGTACCACAACCTGTATGCACAGATAAGGGGGGCTTTCATCCAATGGGTACCTCCCATCTGTAAAGTTCTTCTCTTTCTACTTCTTCTACTGTTATCTATCTCGGGAATGCTAATAAATGATCAGAGTCACGACTCAATGAGCCACAATATCTTTTTTTCTGTGTGATCAATGGCAGGGATCATGTCTTATAGTTGCCAGTCCCTGATTTTGCAGGACAGTCTAAGGGCGTAACTACCAGGGGAGCAGACCCTGCGGCCTATGAGCCAGGGGGGCTGAATCTTATTACTTTCCCTATGAAAGGTGCAGCCTTCCCCACTAAAGCGCTGTATATGAAGTAGGAAAGGGGGTCCCATTATAGTTTTGCTGGGGGGCTCAGTTACTGAGGGACAATCCCACATTTAAACATTTTGTCCCATACTTCTTTTGTCCTCGCGAATGCCCCTAGAGCAAGGCAATGGTTATTCCATGAACCCAGCAGGTTTTTAAATCTATAGCACTGCTGCTGCTATACTATATTGTTAAAGAATAATTATACTCATGCAGTAACTGACTGCTTTCTAGCAGTAACTGACCGTTATTAAACCCCTCCCCTTCCTTCATTAACATATGTTCTCAAATGTCAGGAATAGGAGAATGACACATGACACTGACCGTGGGAGGAGCCAGAAAGAGGTTAGTATAATTCTTCTTTAAGTTTTAGCTGCTTCTACCAATAAATTATTGGGAAACTTTGTAGAAACATACCTCTTCAGTTTATTTGATAGCTTGGGAATTGATGACTAAATTACCTTTGATGTTTTAGTAAAGTTGTACTAAAAGGTGGCACTGGCTTTTAAAGGTGGGCAGGCCCAAAACCTGTGACAGTATGCAAGCCACTTTATAAAAAAGTTTCCCTTGAAAATGTTTTAGAAATGTTTGCTAGCATTCCAACCTGCAGCCCTCCAGATGCTAGAAATCTACAACTTCCAGCATTCCCTTTGTAATTTTCAAACATCTGAAGTTGGACATACTGTATACAGTATAATAATCTTTGCTGAGTTTTCTAATTTACATAAAGAGTAATGCAAGAGGTGGTGGTGGTGGGGGGGGAAGTTTCAGTTGGGAAGGGGCCCCCAAAATGGTTAGAACTGTTCCTGAGCACAGTACTGTGTGCTACCATCCCAGTCTAAATGCACAGGAAGTTGCTAATACTAACTCTCACTAATAGGTTTGATATGCCCCTTTTTAATTGTCTTTAGAAAAGGAATAAAGTTTACCTTCTTCTATGTGTTCGTCATATTCCTCTGTAGATTTGGACAGCAGGTTGTCAATAGGAAAGCAACATGGAGCAGAAAGGAAAAAGAGAGAAGACAAGCAAAAGCTGCCATTTAATAGACGCCTCTAAGCCATAAAAACATTTAATAGCCAAACAGCCCAAAAGGCCGGACCACGTCATCCTATGGCTTTCACCCTGTTTTTGAGATGCAGCTCGTAGCACTTTCATAAAGATGTTAGGTGAAAGGCCACATCCTGACCATATTTACTGTAAAGCTTTATGTATGTGTAAACCATGACTGTTAAAGAGACAGGCACATGTATGGTTGACCTTCCATAAAGAATCACAGTATAAAGCCAATTTTCTAGCAGAAAACGTTAAGCTTTAGCACACAGAAAATGCATAGACATAAAATTTCCATGAACAAACAGCTAAGCAAACACGAATATTATAAGCATTGTGCTGCACAATGAAAGCTATGGATCTACATTAAACATCCCCATTTTTTAGGCCGATAAACCACTGAGTATGTAGCTGAAGCCTAGTGATTGACTAACATGTGTTGCTATAAAGTCACTGAGATTGATTGTACGTTTTCTCTGTATATTATTCTCTAAATGAGTTTTATAAGTTGGACTCCATTACCGTCTATGCAGGGACGTAACTACCAGGGGAGCAGGGGGGGCAACCGCTGGGTGGCTCAGGAGCCAAGGGGACCCATCTTATTATTTTTCCTATGACAGATATAGCCTCCTCCCAGAACACCACTGTGTTCTGGGATGCCACTGCATCTATGGCCTCTTCTGTTGGTTCCTCTGAGCAGCTCCATAGCACAGCAGGAGCAGTAACACAGCAGAGCAGTGCCAGGAAAGCAGGGCAAAGAAAGTAAAAAGGTAGCCAGATGAACAAAAGCTCAGTCACACTCAAATGGTTACTATAGGCACAAAAAAGGCTTAGGGGGAACGTAAGCATAGGGGGAAAAGAAACCAAAATGACTCCAAGAAAATAATAACTACAAATATTTAACTACAATACAATAAAAACTGCTACAGGTTCTTTCCATCAGTGCTCAATCCAAGGCCAGTTTCAATCTCTAGATTCTTCCTTTACCCACCAGTAAAATAATGCAAATGTGTTGCCCAAATGGAACAGGTCTCATGTGAAGGAAATATGGATTGTGGTGGGTGTTACCTTTATCCCATGATAAAGATTAATAAAATTCCAAGATTGGTTCTGGCAATAACTATTTCTCCAGATGTTGCTTGAAAAGATTTGTAATTGATCTGATGATCTTCTCTCTAATACATTATTGTATCATTTTACTTTTTAAATCAGACATTAAAAATTGAACAGTACAACAGTACAAATAAAGTAGCTCATCTCTCCCAAACACCCAAGCTGCACATTAATATCTAAAATTAGCAAAGAGGAAATCCAGCCCTTTGAAAGGAAGCGCAAGACGCTACTTTCATTTCCCATCAAGTGCATGCGAATGTTTAGAATTCCAAAAGAAATGCCTAGTGTGGCTGTGCTTGAGTCTTTAGAGGTGCTCTGCCCTATACCCCCCAACCTTGTCCCTTAGAAGACAATACCAAGCCAAGTCACTTTGTGTTACACCGATCTGTCCCCCCCCCCCAAACTGACTTCTAGCATAAACCTCCATAGCTCTTACATGACTTTTTTAATGAGTGGCACTGCTTTTTGTTCCTCTTCCTGTCCAATGATCTCATAAACAATGATCTTTAATTATTTTGAGGTCAGGTCTCTGAGGGTGTTCCATCTGCAGACTGGTTTCCTGATAGCACAGAGTATTCCACAAAATCTCTGTATACTGTATTTTATCTGTTTTGACCAGATACCCTATAGAGTGGTTCCACAACAAAATTCTATCTGTAGTTTCAACTGTTGGGATTTTGAACGCAGAATAGG
Organism: Hymenochirus boettgeri; assembly: GCA_019447015.1. Taxonomy (NCBI): domain Eukaryota; kingdom Metazoa; phylum Chordata; class Amphibia; order Anura; family Pipidae; genus Hymenochirus; species Hymenochirus boettgeri. The sequence continues at coordinate 192,599,438 of CM033475.1, forward strand.
GTGTTCCGACACAAACCTGGTGTGGGTTCGAAAATTCACCACATCCCTAATACCCTACAAGGTTTCCCTAAACCATGACAAAGCCATTTTCTGCTTTATGTTTGGTGGTCAACTCACCAACACTTCATCTGACATACAAATGTCTTTGTGAACCACATTTTGTGCTAATCTATCTCGCATAATTCACATTTTATAACTCAACATAATACACTGTAAGAACACCCTCACACAATATGTTATCCTTCAGGCTACTTCCATTTTTACTATGGGGGGGGGGCAGAATGGTTTTAGGTGGGTTTAATGCATTTAGGGGCTGATGCAAAAATTTGCCTGTGCTATTAGTGTGCAGCAACCAATCAGTTGTTATACAGCTGCAGTAACCCAGACCAGTAAAAAAATAATATCTGAGTGGTTATTGCAAATAAATAGCATGGGACTTCTTTTTTCACAATGAAATGAATATTTCCACCTGAGGTTATTAAATGGTGATTCGTCATTTACTTTCAATAAATACCTTGCAAAATATGGCACACTTTCAGGTTGTGGTTGTCTGCTCATAAATCCCTCCCACTTTAACAGTAAACAGATTAAAGCACAGGAAACCAACGTGTTTGCCATCTGATGCTTGCAATAATGCACATAAGAACCTGGAACCCTCAAGTTATATTTCTATTAACATATGGAAACCTGGTGCCACTCGCAATAAGATGCACAGTTGCGAGGTAATGTATTTGTGACCTCACAGATCTTAAACCAGTGTATTATTTTATTTACAAAGAGTAGGACATTGCTGAGTGAGAAGATAAAATAAAAATTACACAGTCTACATCGTGTGAGTTTAGGATCATTCAGTGGAGTCTCTCTCACCTTCTTCCTCTGGCTCCTCTTCTTCTTTGGTGAACCCCAAATAAAACAAACAAGAGAGAAAGAATCTTTAGCAGTGTTCTTACCAAACAATAAATAATTCATAGCAGTGTTCTTACCAAACAATAAATAATCCATAGCAGTGTTCTTACCAAACAATAAATAACCCATAGCAGTGTTCTTACCAAATAATAAACAATCCATAGCAGTGGATAAAATGAATGTGTGTCAATATGCAGCCATCTTGACTCATACTATAAATCAGCTTCCTTTACTTTCTACCATAGAGAAGACATGTAATAGCTTTGTTTCCTAGGTAGCTTAAGCTAGGTACACACCTAGCGATTTTTCCTCCTGACCGACCGTTCGATACTTTTGACCGGTCAGCCAGGAGCAAGGACTGTCGGTCGTGGCAAAAGCAGCCGTGTCTGATAGTTACCGCGACCGATCGTGTGGTTTATAGAGGACCGCACGATCGGACGAGGTTTTCCACCATGTCCGATCGTCCTTTCGTCCGATTCGGACGAACGGTCGGTCGGACATGGGAGCATTCGGATGCGATAATTTCCGATCAACCGATACACTGAACTATCGGTCGATCGGACCGAAATATCTAATCGCGTGTACCCAGCTTTAGTCAATCCTTTATCTTTACAGGTGTATGCAATAAAGGAAAATCAGGTAATTCCTAATGACACAAACATATATATTGAATAAATATCCATCCAGAACTAATGGAAGATTTTCATTTGGCCACAGATTCAAATGGTTTTGTGTGTTCCATGTTGGCATCAGTTACTTTCAGTTTTATGGGAAACTGCCACATAAAAAAGATGTTCTTTCTGTATGAAAAACTGGGATGGTATCTGGGAAGAGCAGATAATGGATCATTGTCAGCGACAGCACGTGCATACAAGCCTATGTATCAATTACAAAAAAAGAAAAGGCAGTTTAAATGAAAAGTACCTGGGGCAGGGAGGTAGGATAGATTATTTCTACCTCCCAATAAAATCTTTTAAGCTGTGCCAGCACAAAGAATACTGGTTTGTATGCTTCCAGTTTTATATATGGCAGGGTTCTTCTTGGCTTCAGCACTATATTAAATACAGGATAGCTCAGAGCACTAACCTGGCAGATGAACATCTAATGTACCAGAAGCAGTAATGATAATGCTGTTATCCCTCATAGAAACAATATTGGGAAGTAGGGATAATCTATTCTATCATTTGTCAGTCTCTAAAAAGGAACTCGACTGGCAAACAGTCAGATATTACTACTGATGGTGGTTGTACAGTAGAAAAGAAGATTCTATTAAGCTATTTTAATAATTTTATTATAGAAATACAAAAAGTTTATTTAACACCATATATCAACACCATCAGGTTAAGCGGAAGTCTTGATGCTGTAACTTCCCTTGGCTAACCACTGGTGAACCCACACTACCCTTCTTCTGACCAAACACATTTCGCTTGCTTGTTTTTGTGGGAGATAAGAAGCTGCTAAGAACATATCAGTCTGCAACTGGTCAATAAAATTGTAAAAAAGGGAGAAACATTGGAATTACGTTGACTTTAGTCTTATTAAATTTCTCAGAAGCGTAAGAAATATCCCTGTCTCTGTTATTGAAGAAAATGGCTGCCACCAACAAATTAGAATGCAACATCATTCCCCATATTTATAAAAGTGCGTTAAATTTCTGCCGCTATTTTCGCCAAAATCAGACAATATCCGTCAGCGGAAAGTCAGTATCAGTGCGATAGCCTTTTTGAATATCGCTGCTCAATTGTATTTATATTTAAGCAGAGATCTGACGGTTAAGTTTGCCCATTTCAATTCAAAAACTTTGGGGTGGTGGAAATGGATGAACTTAAAAGACCTTTTTGGGGCAATTATAAGTTCCCTTTTGTGGTGCTTAGGGGGTCCCGCAGCTTGTGAATGGGCCCCCCTCCCCGGCACTTATCAGTGCCTTTGAGGCACTGATGAGTGCCTTTGTTGGTAGTGCTGCAGCTCCAAACCAGGATCCCCATTGGCTCTTAAAAGAGCCCTTGTGGCTCTAACAAGAGACTTTCTGATAAGGGGGACCCACAGCTCAAAACCGGGACCACCCTTAATTCTTAAAATCCTTTTCAGGTCTCTGAGGTATTTTTTTCTGGTGGGTTTGCTGATGCCGGTCGCTACCCACATCAACATCACCGATGTCACCGCCACCACCAATGGCATTTTGAACCCCAAGTCTGGGTTTGCACCTCTTTATATAGGATTGCTGAAGGACCAAATCCAATTATGATTGCTTAATATTTCAATCCTAACAATCATATGGTCACATATATACACCTAAGCTCAAAAAGGCACTTGTCAGTGCCACACGTGGAGCAAAAGCACTTATAAGTGCTGGGGAGGGGGGTCCTGGTTTCAAGCTGCGGGACCCCCTAAGCCCCAAAAGGTCCCTGCCTGTGGAGGTAGGGTACTCCCCTGCTAGTGCGCATCCCCCTATAGTGTGTACAACTTGAGGGACACGCCCCCCTTCCCAGCAGCCCCTCACACCCCACCTCCCCCCGTAGCGTGCATGCAAACCTCCCCGCCGGCACGGACCCGCACCAGCACTGGTATCCATGATGTCATTTTGCCGCCATTTTCGATGCAAAAACAGTAGGATTTATAAATATGACAGTAATAACCTTTATAAATATACCCCTATGTCTATGTCCTGCTAGTTTGGGAATGCGTCATACACACTGCCGATAAAGCCCGGTTCTGTCGGATCCGATGGTATTGGGGCTTTATCGGTACTTTGTGTACCTAGATTTAGTGTAATTATTTACAAAACGTGAAATTCACTATTTAGTTTGTATGACGTTAAAAAGTTTAACGCAAATGTGCACATTCAAATAGCAGGCAGATTTTGGTCTTACCTTCTTGCTGTTCCCTAAAGCAACAGTAGAATATATGGGAATGGGAAAGAAGAACAAAAAGACAAAACTGAGTTTAAGAAGAAAATTCAACATAGAAAAGCGCTTAAACCCCCCCCTAAAATATTGCTATATATGGGATGTGTGTCTTTAAACACATCCCATATATAGGACAACTCCACACTCATAATGACACCTTTTAGAAAGAATGACCTCTTATGTTGGTATATCCTAATTTGTTCTCTGAATTCATTACTGTATGCCTGCTATGCTTCCGGATGCCTAATGGAAACTGAACAATTTAGTGACATGGTACTGAGCCTGGGCATGCTCAGAAGAGGCAGCTAGGGGATCATTGGCTGTGATGTGAACTGTCAAATCCATAACTGACAGTTGTAAATGTTGAAGAACTAGGAATCAGAACCAGGGGCAACGCGACATTGTGCAGGATTTCAGGTTAAACTTACATATTTCAGGTTTCAAACTATTACAGTTTAGGGTTTTGGGGGGTGATTTATATAATTTTTCATTTGAGGACTGGAATTTTGCTGTTTACCCCTCCAGATAAAACTGCTATGATGAGGACACCCGCAAGCTCTCCTTCTGCAATCTGACATTAAAGACACTGGATCGCATGCCCATTGTTTGTGCCTGGAGCCTTGCCAATCAAAAGATGTGCTCTGCGTTGGATAGGTTCCAAACTTAAAGTGGGGACGAAGACCAGATCAGCAATCAGAACTTCAGTGACAGATTGCAGCTGTTGTAAGGTATGATCAGGGGTGAGAAATTAGCATATCAGATTCCCACCCGAGGTACTTTTATTGGGTTTATTGGGAGGAGGGTGGGAACAGTATAATTGTACTTTTATTAGTGACTTACACATGACAGTATAAAATTAGTAAAATAATTTCCATCCTTTTTTGGATGGTGTTATTTATGTTCTATTTGGTTTGGTTGAATTACCTTATTCGCTTGTTTTGGCATTTTTTGCATTACATATTTGTGACCAGCTGTGTTCCAGGGCTAGATTTATATCAGTAAACTGCAGATGGGAAGGAATTACAATCAAGAGAAGGTTCTTGTTTAAAGTAATTTCTGGAGTATTGGTGTTCTAGGACAGATGTCTTTCATATTTTAAGGGGAAGGGGATGGATGCTGATTTGTTCATTTATTTGTTTTTGTTTTGCAAGTCTGTGGTTTAAATTTTAAGTGCCATCTGGTCGAGGGGGAAAACTAACCCAGCCAACCAGTAGTTTTTACGACAGTATGAAAGAAAAAACCTAAACAGGAAGATTAGAAATACAAATAATAAAAGTGGAAATGAAGCCTTAAATGGACCTGCTGTCAGGTTACTAAGACATTTTAAACAGAAAGTTTAAATGAGGCAAAAAAAAAAAACACCTCTAAGTGACTAAATTATTGTCCAAAATGTATTTAAAGATGAACTTTACCTTAAAAGCCATCCTAGCTAATGTAATATTATCTGATCAGGGCACTGTGATCTCTTGTAGGTAAAGTTATGTTGTATAAGGTACCACACTCACAGGACATTTCTGCAGTTAGTTAAATAATCTAACACCATGTAGAGTATTCTGACATAATAGTGGAATATAATACAACAGATTTCCAGCAGTAGTAATATAATAACACCATCAATTAATAAGTAATAACTAAGTATTGGCATAGAAAAGTCCTCAAACATTGGAATTTGCAGAATTCTCACCATTGTTTTGCCAACTTTTTATGAATACGGTTGAAAAGTGTACCAAAAACATTTTGGCTAAAATTCTCTCTGTTGCTTTAAAATTTGGCAAAAATGGAAGAAATAAAACCTCATAGATTCCATGCAGTAAATGGCATTCTGTGAGCTGTCAGCTCACTAGCGCCATCTGTGTTCTTGTGGGATTGTTATCCCTGAAAACACACAACTGCAAAGAATGAGGCGGAGCTCCAAGTTCTGGGTGGCATCATGTTTGTATTTGTAAAGTTTTCTTTAGCCCCTAGTTCTGCTTTCAGACAGTGTCAGTTGGATGCAGTGTAAGTTCAGAAACAAGAAAACAAAGAAACTTACTCATAATCCACGTCTTCTGTGTCAGACATTGTCAGATCTGCAGTTCACCTTTAAAATAAAAATATTATAATTTAATCTCTTTGGGACCATAACAAAGTAAAATCCAATCCAGTAAAATTAGATTATTAATCTCACATTTGGATGAAAGAAAACTAGGAATGTTTAATAAAGAACATTATTTTATTGTGATGTATTACATTTTGCAAAATATTCAATATTGCTGGCTATCCTTATAAAAAGATTTAGGGCATTGATAGGGGAGGCCATCAGGAAAAGGGATGGACCCGAACTCGAACCCAGTTCCGAATCTGATTTTTAAGATCCACGCATTCTCTGATATTTTCCAGATTTTGGATTTTTGAACTCGCTTAACTTTTTCCAATGATTATCGACCAAACGGTTGAGGATTTTCGATTCCGTGTTTCAATTTTCAGAACTTATCAGATTTGTGGAAAAGATTGAAGATTTTTGAATTCGGGATGCCATTTGGGGAATTGATCATTTATCAAATATATGAGGGTCATTTTCGAGAAATATCAAATGTATAAACCCTCGGTTCTGAATTGGCGAACCCTTAATTCAGTGTATGGGAAAAATCCAGAATTCGGGAACCCTTGATTCCGGATATACTTTTGGGAAATATCAAATATACAGAGTGAATTCGTTAAGCCTCGATTCCTTTTTTTACCAAATTTGTGAAACCTCAAAAGCAGCTCACATGTGAAGGAACTTACTATGTTCAAGTTCTGGATATTTACATGTGTTCCGCAGACCATTTTAGGGTCCCAGAGCCATGTACATTCAAAATTTTTGAACTATTTGGTCCCCATTGACTTTAATGGGTCTGATTTTCTGACCCATGAGTCAATGGGAGTTTTTTCAGACATCCGACAATCCGAAATCGGAACAGATTTTCAGAAGTTCGGCCATCTCTAATCAGGAGTGTATAAATCCGTTCTACCCAGTGCAATATTGGCTTAGTGCAGGGGTTTCACCCATTTTGCATGGAGCATCTGATCCAATAAATTTAAAGTAAATTTTGCATTATGATTTCCCGTGAATCGTATCTTTTTGATTGGGTTGTAAAACCCTACAACCTACCTTCCTCATTCCTGCAGTAATGGTTGCTGTGTGGTTAATACAGGAATCAGTGCAGGCAAGGTGAGCTCATAATAAATATTACATCTCCCTGAAGGATTTAAGAAGTTCATACTCAGGTTGATATTTTTTCAATCAATTCAATCAGATTGGTCTCAACATTTTTCTCTTCCATTTGAGTGGCTGCTCGACATTATTGAAAACACAACAATATGGGCAATTATACTGTTTATCCCCTCCCAATAATGTATCATGTTGAGGTCCTAAACACCAGGATTTTCTCTGTATCCACTGTACAGTAGGAAGGGATGCTTATTGCTTATTGTATAGCATGTCTCCCCATTGGTCAGGCCCCAGACTGAGGGATGGAATTGGCCGCAGAGTGGCAACTTCTATGGAGAGGTACAAGAAATACAGGTTTTAAGGGGAAGTTAAAGGAAGTATAAATGCCCTTTAAATGCTCTTTATAATATTTAAAGTTCCGGTGTCAGGATCATAGAATGTATTGTTTCAGCAGGGAAGAATGCAGAATTAAGCTAGTCCCAACTCCTGTGCATCACATAATGCAGATGGGGACACAAGCTGCCTTTTGTTGTGCAGCTAAAACATTGTCCCAGGCTATTTTAATGATGTCCTGTTACTAACAATATCTTGGCATGAAACAGAACAGATGGGATAAAGCAACGAACTGTGGGATTACATGACTGTTGACAGACTAAGCCCTTTGATGTCACACAGCAATACCATAATAGTACAATCAGATGAAACTACTGTAGATTCAATGGATCATTAAAATATTTAATGCAAAAGGATCTTTACTTCCTCTAATTTTCTTTGATGCAGTTTGCAATGATGTGTAAAACATGGAGCTTCTCTCTGGAAGATCCTTGATAACTCTCCTCACATATTGAATGGAAGACTGACCGGTTACTGTGGTTTCTGGCCAGCTGCAGGATGTAACTTCTTATGATCATAAACTTCTATCTGCTATGAAAATAAACCAGAGGAAACGATGCACGGAAGAAGTTTAGTCTAAAAGAAGTTTTCGTATAGCCTAGAAACCTCTAAATACACTGATGTAACACTTTTATTTGTGATGGAATCTTTCACTACCCCTCCTTTCTCCTCTACCACTGGTACAGACATGGTTAGACGTGCTAATAGTGCTCTACCTAGGGAGAAAGAGTGAAACATTCCAATATGATACTCTTTATCCATCTGTGCTAAGGGGAGGGTCTTTATGTGTTTAGAATGTCACCACCACGCCCCTTCCCGCTTGGGTGCGCAGAAAATCTGTCAACTCTAGGCCCAGACCAACCTAGGGAAAGGAGACCTGACCTGCCTATTAAAGTTACACACTTATCCAAGTCTTGACACAACTTCTAGGAAGTAAACACGCGAGACTCATTCTTGTTGGGTTAACGTGCGCAGCTTTAATAGCCAATTATGTACTAAATGATAAAATGTACATCTTACATAGTTAATTCACAACATTTGGGGAACTGGAATTCCAACCTCCAATTTTATCAGAGGGCACGCGAAGGCTTTTGCACTTGCATAGATGAACCCGCTGCTGTGACATACAAAGAACAGACATTTCAAACAAACCAAGAAAAGGGAGGGAAGGGGGAAAGGGAGGGAGAGAGGGAGGGAGGGGAAATTCCATGTGCTACAGTGTAAAACAAAAATGGCCCTGACAAATGTGTACCAGGGGCTTATACTCAGCGTAGGCCCCCTATATGCAATGACGTCACCGTGCAGCCACCACGTCATAACGCATTTAAAACTCTGACCACCACCTGCTTTGATTGGCCCTAGGACCTGCTGTCTCTTGTCAACCCGCCCCTACTGGCAGGGCTACAACTCCCTGAAACCCTTCATGACAGGGTTGATCGGGTGGAGCAGCAAAGACAAAAAAAACCCCGTAAACTATCTTAATTGGTAAGAACCACATTGATATGAAAATAGGTTGAATAGGTTTTACTGTATTAGTTGAAAATGCATTGACCCCAGCAGCTGTTATTTTTGTTTTGTGTAACTGCAGCCAGATCACTTTCCCCTGCAGTCTGATCAGATTACATGTCAGGTCATGTTCACACAGGAGATTTTTCTCTGTTATTGCGGCTTTTCTATTGATTGCAATGTGAGAGAGGAGAAGATTGTGAACTTGCAGTCTGCCTGGGATCTTTACATTATTGGTACCAGACAGAACAAATACAGTTCAGCAGGAAGCTTGAAGTTCTTTGGAGAAATAAATTAGCTCAAGACCATCATCTCTATCAGGGGCAAAGCTACAGTAGCTACCAGGGTCCAGGTGGGGACAGGTCCAAATTCCACCCTCAGTTTTGTAGCAAAATCACTGCTGACTTCCTTTAAAGGGAAAGTTCAGAACCAATACAAATGACTATAATCTGTCCATCCATTGATTTTTTCGGTGTGTAAATGAATGAAAAGTACTGACTTCTGACTAATAGGGTCTCTGTAACTAGGTTGATTCAGTTGCTCAGCAGAGATCTGAACATGTTTGATCCATCCGACAGCCAATCAAGTAGAAATTACTGTTAGAGCTAGGCCCCACTATACGTTTTTCGGATTGCATCCATTATATAGGAATCGTAGTGTCCATGCCCCACTATCATTGTTGTGCTGGTCTGCGATTTCACATTTGGCTGAATTTGGCAAATTTAAAGAAAAAGCGGCAAAACTGCAAATGCGCTAGCATGTGAGTTTGTGCATCCAACCACTCCATCATCGCATTAGGACAGGATGCGTGATCAGTGGGGCCTAACCCTTAGGAACAGTACAGTGAAGTTTGCATTCTGGGAAGAAGGAGGTCTGTTGCAGAACTTGAAATGGTTCACATATGTCAGCATTTTATAGTTTTCCCTAAAAGTAACAGGTGAGGTTTTGGGTTGTTCCCTGTGTTTGTAGGTGGGGTTAAGGGTGCAAGGATTTTTGTGACTGAGATTTAAAATCAGCCCTGGCCTTAAGGTTCGTTACACGTGGGTCAATATTTCAGCCCGTCTTGGTGTGATATTCTGGTTGGTTGTGATGAAATATCACCCAGCATTGCCAGCACAACTGATATATTTGGGGTTGGCTAGATCGGACATTTCTGTAATTTTTCAGCCCATCCTGCAAATACACATGAGGATTGGACATTCAGACCAATATATCATCTTTACAACATTGTTCTCTACTGACAGACTACTGTCCGATAAATCACATGGTAGATCTTCTGGAAGGATTGGGCTGTAGCCCTTCTAAGGCCGGGGGCAGACAAAAGCATTTCATGCAGCACATTTGAAATGCTGGAACTGAAGGTAAGAAGATATATTTAGAAAAACTCCGGGTAGAACTAATCTTTGCCTTTGTCAGCAGGTTTTGGCAGGTGTACAAGAGGAAACATTCACCAGCCAATACCAGCATTATATCACAACTATCAGAATGATTAAATAAATGATCCAATGCTAAATATGTAGAATAATATACTAGATTGCTGTTGAGAAACCAAAATAGCTGGAGAATAATATTTACACGTTACACACCTGTGCACGTGTCAAAGTTTTAAGAACTAGTGAATTCTTGACTGTGCAACGAGTAAGGAAGATCTATGCCTCACTAGCCCAGGTAGGACAGGAACAGGACAGGAACAGGCCCAGATAACTTTACTTTGCTATAGATTCCTTCTCTGTCCAATCTAATTACTCCCAGAGTGTATACACCAAATTTACTTTTTTTATACGGTTTGTGCACTTCTTTCACAGGTTTTATAGTTGTAGGTTTGGCAGTGGTGTAACTAGGAATCACAGGGCCCTAAGCCAAACTATAATGGTGCTCCCTCCCTGTTTAATCTATAGCGGTTGTCTGTGGTGGGTTACTGTAGTTGTGGTAGAAAAAGTAAAAAGTTGGGGCCCCCATGGTAGTCATGCCTCTGGCTATATGTTAGGTTAGGTATAGGTTATGTGAGCCTGCAACCTGAGAAAAGGCCCCTCATTCACATATGTCAATAGTCAGTTAATCTAGAAGAAATTTGGGGTAAATGCACCAAACGTCCTAAAGGCCTGAAGGCACCTTGCAAAGATACAATATACTTATATATATAATATACAACACACACCATGCAATATTTCAGTCTGATCAACCAATAGTTCGTTTTGCGTCCACAAGCGATCGAATTGGGCAAATGTAATGTGTACCATGCTTAAATGATCTAACCTAGTCACCTATTGACTTGTGGGCTGATGCAATATGGCCACCCATATAAACAGACAAATGAAACAAAATGTAAACAATATTGGTAGAACATTTCATTTTAAAACACTGTTCACTTTTGGTATAAGCAGTGCTGTCTCCTTTTCTGCTAATTTTGAGACCTGAAATGAAAAACAATTCAAGTCTTTTTCCCCTAATAAATACTTGTTTTTTTACTTCCATTTTTTAATTTTTCATGTAACTTTTAAATTTTTCTCTCCAGCCCTTAACTGAAATAAAAATGTGAAATGCAAATGCCAGATGCATACCGTAGCAACTGGGAAAGTTTATTATAAAAACAGACTTGAAATGTCCTTACTATCCCACTGATTCATCTCAGTAGGTACACTTCTCCAACAAAAACAAGCAGATGCTCTATAATTAATCCTTCCCAATAGATCCCACAAGCTCGTATTTATTGACATGATTTATTTGGGAAGAGATCACTGTCTGAAATCATTAATGAAAAATACCAAAAATCTCCTTCATTCTGTGCATGAAAGCTATAGGGTCCCTGATTGGACATTGAGGTGCTGATTCGCTTATAGCATGGGATGCAACCGAATCCCAAATCATAAGTGGTTTATAACCAGGACTTTCCAATGGGACCTGAACAAAACAGAAGGGGTTCTACGGAACCTATTAATCTGAAAATCCAATTTGAATTGGAATTTCCTGAATGTTTTATTGTAATTTTAATCACCATTTTTTTTCTAATCTAAATCTCGAACTCAGGTTTTTCTATCTAATTTAAAAAAAAAAAAAAAAAATCGAATTGTTCCATGATAAGTTCCAAGTTTTCTAAAATTCCGTGGATTTCAAAAGTCGACAGTTCCGAATCGAAACCAGGATTATCATTATATTTGGCAGATTATTGTATGCTGGTGTTCTTCTATAGGAATGCCCCCTGTCCAAGATGTATTGCTGCCATCTCCAACCATAATAATACCCACAAGCCAATGGGAGACTGGGGGGCCATTTTATCTTTATTTGTAGACAGTGGCCCATAAACCAAGGACATATTACTTGGGAAAAACAAGAGAACAGTGAGTATAGGGTACTGGGAAACTATAACAGACTCCTCCCTGCCTAATCTCACTTTATGAAGTAAAACACAATTAATATAACCACTAAGCAAATAGTAAAGACTGGTACACACGTTCCAATTCTTCCTCCTGACCGACCATTCGAGACTTTTTACTGGTCAGCCAGTAGGAAGAACTGTCGGTTGTGGGAAAAAAGGAGCTGTGTCCGACAGTTACCACAACCGAGCGTGCAGTCCCATAGAGGATCGCACAATCGCCCATGGTTTTTCGACCTGTCCGATCGTGCGTGAGCTCATTTGATTCAAATGATCGAACGGTTGGCGGCTGAAACACTGAAATGTCGTTTGGTCGGGCCGAATTATTGTATGGGGTGTACCTAGCTTTGAACAGAAGTTATATTAATAGTCACTGCAGTTCCTTTAGGTTTGTGATGTAACTGGTCACGTTTCCATTGTTTAACGTAGCAATGCAGCAAGTAGCAACCCATGGTCAAACGCTGGATGGACATATGGATGGACATATGTCTTTATTCAACCTCAAATACTATACTATACTATACTAAGTGCATGACCATAACAGTCTCTATTATGCATTTATTTATACACAGACACAATGCTGAATTGGCCGATTAAGGTCGTTGGGATGAAAAAATACTGCTCTTTTTTCTGAAAAGCATTTGTATTCCCACTGAACTTCCCCTTTAATGAAATCTGCAAGTCCATTATAACATGGGCTGAAAAGATTATTGAGGAAATCTATTGTTTTCTGCAGCAAATATTAGTGTACAATATACTGTATCCTAGTTTATATTTGTAAAGGAGAATTAAACCCTTTATAGTTGATCTGAGACATTGATCCAGAAAGAATAGGGTTTAGTTCTGCTGCAATCAGTTACTATAGGCCTGTACCTCTTACCCTTCACTGGCCCCAGTCTCTCGGTACAGATGTACAGTTTTCCATAAATGACATCATCCTGCTCTATTAGAACAGTGTTACCATAGATGATTCCATAAATGGCTCTGCCAACGATACCTGTACATACATCAATGATAGTGGATAGTGTTCCTTGGTAAAGGTGTTACGTGATGTATGTATTAACATGACATTCGTAATATCGCGTGATCTCAAACAGTTGCATATGTGCATTTCATTCAATCTTACATCACAGTCTACCAAATCTGCCAACTATCTACAAACCTCTATCTACAAACCTACAAAATCGGCCAGGCTAATCTTCGAAAAAAAACGTGAATAGTCGTTGATCTTAGAAGATCGTTAAAGATTAATTTAAACATGAATGTCGCATGATGGGTCGTTGGTCAGGTGACAAACGTCTGACCTGTAAAAGAAGCTTTAGTCAGGTGGGTATGGATACCACCATTTTACCTTTCAATGACAACAGAGCTTAGATTACAAAGAGAAAAGTGAATAGTACACCATCAGACACAGCCGTGCTGGAAAATGTATTCACCTTTCCAATACTTCTCTAAAAACTGTAACTATGCCCCCTGGTGGCCAAAATAGTCAGCAGTTGGTAAAGGACTTGCAATGAACAAATTATATTTCCTTCAGAGCTTTACAATTTTTGTTTTTTAAGCTGATATGTATATTATTAAACATCTTGGGTATGCTATAGAAAAACAATTCATACACCAGTAATTTAAAAAGCACAGTGTAATAAAATGTAGGGGTTATTGTTGAGTTAAAATAAATAAGTGTTGTCTGACCACCATTCAATATCAATATTATTATTATTATTTTTAGTAATAGTAGATTGGGTTACTTCCGCGCTATGGTGTGGTAGGGAATGTCTACTTGAGTAGGGTGGCTGCACTGCAAGCTGTCCACTGAATTGATTATAAAATCTTTAAAAGTATCTTGCTTGCGCTTGGGGGTATGGGTGGTGGAAGGGTTAAAACAAAAAGTAAAAAATAAATAAGTTAAGATCAAGATCTCTGTAAAAAAAATCAGTTTAAAATGACACTTCCATATATTAAAATTCTTAAAACACCACTAGGGGCACTAGGGGCACTGCAGGGTTTATTCTGTGCTGTTCTGATGCTTGCTTGGTCTGTGTAGCTCCCAAAAATCTCTGCACACAGGAATAAGGTTGCCAACAAACTTTATTATAGCAATTAAAAGCAATAAAAAGCACTAAAAAACCTTGCAGGGATCCCTGATGAAGCTGTAAGGATTAAAACAGCGAAACGCGTATGAACAACCTCACAACAACCTCAATAGTTTAGTTATCCTTTAATCTCACATTTTGTACTTACTGGAGAAAGTGTTTAAACCTTGCAAACTGTGGATTGTTATCTTTCGTCTTCCACGCCTCCTGATGGCAAATTTCATATCAAACGTCCAACCTTAAAATGCTCAACTTGGCTTTAAACCTACTATTATCCTCAGGAGGTTTCCTGTAGTAAACATTATGCTGGTAACAATTTAACAACTCATACATCAATCATCAGGAACATTTAACAAAAAATGCTTCTGGTAGGAAGTGAGGTAGACAAGAGTTTACAAGAGGTTTTGGCAAGTCCTACATTAATTGCCAATGGCACATGGTGTTAGATGGTATTTTTTACCAGATTTTATTAGATTTTACTATATCATCTGTTTTAGGGACTTTCACTGCCTCCGTCAATAGTAGTAAGCTCTGTTAACTTTATAGCTGGTTTCTGTATGACATCATACTCCACCTGGAAGGGTACGCTGAGGATACATGCATCAGTAGATCAGAAAAGATATACAGCAAGTTATTTCTTTTATGCTGGGTACACACGGAGGGACTTTTTGTCCCGACCGAGTGCTCGCTATGAGCGAGCGCTCGACCGGGACAAATGTCCGTCGGTCGCAGCAAATTCGGCGTGCGATCGATCGCACGATCGATCGGAATTTTCTGACATGCCCGATCGTTCGTTTGTCCGATACGGACGAACAAACAATCGATGTCAGCCGCCTGCCTGCCCCACACCAGCTGATATTTTCGGCCGATTGACCGAAAGTGCTGTGGATCAGTTGGTCGGACGAAAATATTGGCTGGTGTGTACCCAGCCTTAAGGCTCCAGTTGTACCTGTAGTTCAGCTCTAACCACCATCGGCTAGTTGTGAGTTTTGTGAGTATATGGGAAGGTTTACCCAGAGCCCTGAAGTCTAAAGGACTCCCAAACAATAGGTTTGGAATTATTAAATTATGTTGGGGGGAGGGTCTGCACCATTTTTTGCCCAAAGGCCCCCATAAGTATATGCTTCATAGACTGTTTGGTTGAAACTGTCAGACCCTGTCAATTTACTTGGCAAATAAGAACTTTCTAGATCTATCCCATACAATTGTATAAGCCTGGGATCTACACTGCCTTTACATATATATATATATAAAGATAAACAGTATAAATAGGACAATAAGCCAGTTGGCAACTCTGATAAAAAGAAATTTAGCAGCTATAACCTGCATCCATAAGAAATCAATTAAGTTGAATGAGTGTTGATGATGGTATATGGTAGATAAAGCGTTCACTCAATGTACTAGTGTTAACTCAGAGTCTAACATAAAAGCCTAAAAACATTCAAATTATCTGTGATGTTGCCTAGCTGATGGGGGCACAAAAGCCTCCAATTTGTATCATTATTGGTTAATTAGTGATGTGCATTGTAATGTATTTGCATAATTAGATGTTCTTATGCATATGTGCATGAAAGCATGCTGGGGAAAAGGCAATTCGTTTTAAAAATATCCACATGAAAATTATTATTGTTGTTATAATTATTATTGAGAGAGCCTTACCCAAAGGCACTTTGTACATCAACCTTTACACATTATTAAAAAGTGACGTTTTACACACATGTATGAATGTAAATACAGAACTAATATTAAATACCCACAAGTCCACAGCAAACTTGGCACTTGGCTATTCACAGGCCCTAGAACTGCTTAAATAAATTAAACCGGCAATTACATAGGAATACTTATAAAGAAACAACCAGAAGGCAAAGACCAAAGGTGCCTGTTCCATGAACAGATCTAATGAACATTTTAAATTGAAATCTCAGGATTTTAATAGAATTGTTTGGTTAGTAAAATAAAGAAGAGCAACTTTGTACCCAGACAATGAATTTCAGGAATATCAGTTAGTTTATTCTCAGCATTACTGGGGATACATTGACCTTGCTTACTTACCTGGAAAATGTATTCAGCGTGGGAGACTTTGGAGGTTATGATGATGAACTGACAGCCAAATGGCTTTTTCATATGCCCTTTGCAGTGGGACTGTCCCAAGTGTGTGGGGGCTTTGCTTTCAGAAACCAGACACCACTGACTTGCCATGTTGATATTGCATTGGCTGGAGGGGATTATCCAGCATCAGTCTCAGAGAAAGAACATAGAAAACTCTCTGCAATATTTAGGGGTTTTGCTAATCTGAGGTCCCAGTCTAGAGAAAAAGATTATTTGGGATATTCAACCCATTTAACTCTTAACCCTAGAACTATTCTAGCACTACCAGCACCATAAAGTACCTACTTAAAGGTAACCATACATTTCCATTGATTGGCTGAAATTTGTTTTAGCCAATCAATGGAAATGTATCTTAAGTATCGGTCGGTTTAAGATTGTAATTACGATCGTAATAGTGTATGGCCACCTTTAGTCTGATACCTACAAACAATGTCCCCTCTAATATAAAGCTGTGCCCCCTCTAACATAAAGCTGTGCCTCCTCTAATATAAAGCTGTGTCCCCTCTAATAGAAAGCTGTCCCCTCTAATAGAAAGCTGTGCCTCCTCTAATATAAAGCTGTGTCCCCTCTACCATAAAGCTGTGTCCCCTATAATATAAAGCTGTGTCCCCTCTAATAAAAAGCTGTGCCCTCTCTAATAGAAAGCTGTGTCCCCTATAATATAAAGCCGTAGCTTTGTCCCCTCTAATAGAAAGCTGTGTCCCCTCTAATATAAAGCTGTGTCCCCTCTACCATAAAGCTGTGTCCCCTATAATATAAAGCTGTGTCCCCTCTAAAATAAAGCTGTGCCCCCTCTAATATAAAGATGTGTCCCCTCTACCATAAAGCTGTGTCCCCTATAATATTAAGCTGTGTCCCCTCTAATATAAAGCTGTGCCCCCTCTAATATAAAGATGTGTCCCCTCTACCATAAAGCTGTGTCCCCTATAATATAAAGCTGTGTCCCCTCTAATATAAAGATGTGTCCCCTCTACCATAAAGCTGTGTCCCCTATAATATAAAGCTGTTGTCCCCTATAATATAAAGCTGTGTCCCCTATAATAAAAGCCATTGTGTTCCCCTCTATGTAAGCTGTGGTCCCCTCTAATAGAAAGCTGTGCCTCCTCTAATATAAGCTGTGTCCCCTCTACCATAAAGCTGTGTCCCCTATAATATAAAGCTGTGTCCCCTATAATATAAAGCTGTGTCCCCTCTACCATAAAGCTGTGTCCCCTATAAATAAAGCTGTGTCCCCTCAATATAAAGCTGTGTCCCCTCTAATATAAAGATGTGTCCCCTCTACCATAAAGCTGTGTCCCCTCTAATATAAAGACGTGTCCCCTCTACCATAAAGCTGTGTCCCCTATAATATAAAGCTGTGTCCCCTCTAATATAAGATGTGTCCCCTCTACCATAAAGCTGTGTCCCCTATAATATAAAGCTGTGTCCCCTATAATATAAATGGCCTCTCTACCATAGCTGTGTCCCCTATAATATAAAGCTGTGTCCCCTTTAATAAAGCTGTGTCCCCCTATAAAAAAACTGTGTCCCCACTAATAAAGCTGTTGTCCCCTCTATTAAAGATGTGTGCCCCCTCTACCATAAAGCTGTGTCCCCTCTAATATAAAGCTGTGTGTCCCCTTCTAATATAAGCTGTGTCCCCTATAATATAAAGCTGTGTTCCCTCCTAATTAAAGCTGTTCCCCTCTAATATAAGCTGTGTCCCCTTTAATATAAAGCTGTGTCCCCTCTAATATAAAGCTGTGTCCCCTATAATTAAAGCTGTGTCCCCTCTATATAAAGATGGTGTCCCCCTCTACCAAAAGCTGTGTCCCCATATAAAGCTGCGTCCCCCTAATAAATGCTGTGTCCCCTCTAATATAAACTGTGTTCCCTATAATAAAAGCTGTGTCCCCTCTAAATAAAAGCTGTCCCTCTAATTAAAGCTGTGTCCCTCTACTATAAGCTTGTCCCCTCTAATATAAAGCTGTGTCCCCCTCTAATATAAAAGCTGTGCCCCCTCAATATAAAGCATGTATCCCCTATATATAAAGCTGTGTCCCCTCTAATATAAAGCTGTGTCCCCCAATATAAAGCTGTCCCCTATAATAAAGCTGCTGTGTCCCCCTCTATATAAAGCTGTGCCCCCCCTCTAATATAAAGCTGTGTTCCCTATAATATAAAGCTGTGTCCCCTCTTATATAAAGCTGTGTCCCCTCTAATATAAAGCTGTGCCCCCTCTAATATAAAGCAGTATCCCCTCTAATATAAAGCTGTGTCCCTTCTAATATAAAGCTGTGTCCCCTCTAATATAAAGCTGTGTCCCCTCTACCATAAAGCTGTGTCCCCTATAATATAAAGCTGTGTCCCCTATAATATAACGCTGTGTCCCCTATAATATAAAGCCATTGTGTGTCCCCTCTAATGTAAAGCGGTGTCCCCTCTAATAGAAAGCTGTGCCTCCTCTAATATAAAGCTGTGTCCCCTCTCTAAAGCTGTGTCCCCTATAATATAAAGCTGTGTCCCCTATAATATAAAGCTGTGTCCCCTCTACCATAACACTGTGTCCCTATAATATAAAGCTGTGTCCCCTCTAATAAAACGGTGTCCCCTCTAATATAAAGGTGTCCCCTCTACCATAAAGCTGTGTCCCCTAATATAAAGCTGTGTCCCCTCTAACCATAAAGCGTGTCCCCCTATAAATATAAGCTGTGTCCCCTCTAAATAAAGTGTGTCCCCTCTACCATAAAGCTGTGTCCTCCATAATATAAAGCTGTGTCCCCTATAATATAAAGCTGTGTCCCCTCTTATATAAGATGTTCCCCTCTACCTAAGCTGTGTCCCCTATAATATAAAGCTTTGTGTCCCCTATAATAAAGCTGTGTCCCCTCTTATAAGATGTGTCCCCTCTACCATAAAGCTGTGTCCCCTCTAATATAAGATGTGTCCCCTCTAACATAAAGCTGTGCCCTTATATAAAGCGTGTCCCCTCTAATATAAAGATGTGTCCCCTCTACCTAAGCTGTGTCCCCTATAATATAAAGCTGTGTCCCCTATATATAAACTGTGTCCCCTAATATAAAGCTGTGTCCCCTTCCATAAGCTGTGTCCCTAATATAAAGCTGTGTCCCCTCTAATATAAAGCTGTGTCCCCTCTAATATAAAGATGTGTCCCCTCTAACCATAAAGCTGTGTCCCCTCTAATATAAAGCTGTGTCCCCTCTAATATAAAGCTGTGTCCCCTATAATATAAAGCTGTGTCCCTCTAATATAAAGCTGTGTCCCCTCTAATATAAAGCTGTTTCCCTAATAATTAAAGCTGTGTCCCCTCTTAATATAAGCGGTTCCCCTCTAATATAAAGCGTGTGTCCCCTCTAATATAAAGCTGTGTTCCCTATATATAAAGCTGTGTCCCCTCTAATATAAAGCTGTGTCCCCTATAATATAAGCTGTGCCCCTCTAATAATAAAGCTGGTCCCCTCTAATATAAAGCTGTGTCCCCTCTAAATATCCCCTGTGTCCCCTCTAATATAAAGCTGTTGCCCCCTCCCCTTAATATAAGCTGTTCCCCTATAATATAAAGCTGTGATCATTCATACTCTCCCCTCTAATATAAGCTGTGTCCCCTCTAATATAAGCTGTGTCCCCTCTCTATAAAGCTGTGTCCCCTATAATACGCTGTGTCCCCTATTTAAATCCCAATATAAAGCTGTGTCCCCCTATATAAAGCTGTTTTCCCTCTAATATAAAGCTGTCCCCTCATAATATAAAGCTCCCCTGTGTCCTCCTAATATAAAGCTGTGTCCCTCTTTAAACTGTGTCCCCTCTATAATAGCTAAAGTCTCTTGTGTCCCCTCTAAATATAAAGCGTGTCCCCCTTTATTAAAGCTGTGTCCCCTCTAATATAAGCTGTTGCCCCATCTAATTTAAAGCGTGGTCCCTCTATATATAAGCTGTGTCCCTCTCTTGCCATCTTTTCCTCTAATATAAGGCTTATCCCCTCTCGAGATCCCCTCTGTCGTCCCCTCTATGTCCTAAAATATTATTCCCTGGCTCGCCTCTAGGTGTCCTATGGTCTCGGCCCTTTCTGCTCCCCATACTCGTTCCTCGTTGTGTATCGCGTTCCCTCTAATATCAGTGTCCTACCTAAAGCGTGCTCCCCTACTATAAAGTGACTGGGTCTCCCCGGTGTGTCAGCCCGGGTATAATATAAGCGTGCCTTGTGTCTCTAAGTCTATCCCCTATTAAAGCTGATGCCTCTCATTATAGCGCCGGACTACCACGTGTGTCCCCTCTAATAATAAAAGCTGTGTCCCAGTGGTCCCCGGCCTCTAATATCCACCAAAGGCTGTGTCCCCTCTAATACGTGCGTCCGCCACCTCTAAAGCTGGTATAAAGCTGGTGTCCCCCTACCCCTATTGGGCCTCTAATATAAACCCGCCTCTATAGGCGTTGTCCCCCGCCCCAGTGTGAGGCTCTAATAAAGCTGTCCGCGACTGGGGTCCCCCTAATATATAGAAATCGTCGTGTCTCCCCCGCCCAAATGCATAGGCCGTGTGTCTGGTGTGGCCTTCTAGAGCTGGCCCCCAGCCTCATAAAGCGAGTACCGCCTCTAACTGTCCCTCTAAATAAGGCTAGGCCCCCGTCGGTCCAAAATAAAGCGGGGGTCCCGCAATATAGACACTGTAGCCGGGTCGCTCGCTGAAAGAGAAAGCTGTGGTCCCCTGCGTAATGAGTAAAGCTGTGTCCCCTAAAATTATAAAGCTGTGTCCCCTCTAATATAAAGCTTGTCCCCTATATTTATAAAGCTGTGTCCCCTCTAATATAAAGCTGTGTCCCCTCTAATATAAAGCTATGTCCCCTCTAATATAAAGCTGTGTCCCCTCTAATATAAAGCTGTGTCCCCTCTAATATAAAGCTGTGTCCCCTATAATATAAAACTATGTCCCCTCTAATATAAAGCTGTGTCCCCTATAATATAAAGCTGTGTCCCCTATAATATAAAGCTGTGTCCCCTCTACCATAAAGCTGTCCCTATAATATAAAGCTGTTTCCCCTATAATATAAAGCTGTGTCCCCTATAATATAAAGCTGTGTCCCCTCTAATATAAAGCTGTGTCCCCTATAATATAAAACTATTGTCCCCTCTTAATAGCTTTGTCCCCTAAATAAAGCTGTGTCCTCTAATATAAAGCTGTGTCCCTCTAATATAAAGCTGTGTCCCCTCTAATATAAAGCTGTGTCCTCTATAATATAAAGCTATGTCCCTCTAATATAAGCTGTTCCCTCTAATATAAGCTGTGTCCCCTATAATATAAAGCTTTGTCCCCTCTAATATAAAGCTATGTCCTCTATAATATAAAGCTGTGCCCCTCTAATATAAAGCTGTGTGTGTCCCCTAAAATATGAAGCTGTGTCCCCTCTAATATAAGTTGTGTCCTCTATAATATAAAGCTATGCCCCCTCTAATATAAAGCTGTGTCCCCTCTAATATAAAGCTGTTGTCCTCTATAATATAAAGCTGTGTCCCCTATAATATAAAGCTGTGTCCCCTCTAATATAAAGCTGTGTCCCCTATAATATAAAGCTGTGTCCCCTCTACCATAAAGCTGTGTCCCCTATAATTTAAAGCTGTGTCCCCTATAATATAAAGCTGTGTCCCCTTTAATATGAAGCTGTGTCCCCTATAATATAAAGCTGTTTCCCCTGTAATATAAAGCTGTGTCCCCTATAATATAAAGCTGTGTCCCCTTTAATATGAAGCTGTGTCCCCTATAATATAAAGCTGTTTCCCCTGTAATATAAAGCTGTGTCCCCTATAATATAAAGCTGTGTCCCCTATAATATAAAGCTGTTTCCCCTGTAATATAAAGCTTTGTCCCCTCTAATATAAAGCTGTGTCCCCTGTAATATAAAGCTGTGTCCCCTCTAATATAAAGCTGTGTCCCCTGTAATATAAAGCTGTGTCCCCTCTAATATAAAGCTTTCCCCTATAATATAAAGCTGTGTCCCCTATAATATAAAGCTGTTTCCCCTATAATATAAAGCTGTGTCCCCTATAATATAAAGCTGTGTCCCCTGTAATATAAAGCTGTGTCCCCTCTAATATAAAGCTGTGTCCCCTGTAATATAAAGCTGTGTCCCCTCTAATATAAAGCTGTTTCCCCTATAATATGAAGCTGTGTCCCCTATAATATAAAGCTGTTCCCCTATAATATAAAGCTGTGTCCCCTATAATATAAAGCTGTTTCCCCTATAATAGCTGTGTCTCTATAATAAAGCTGTGTCCCCTATAATATAAGCTGTTTCCCCTATAATAAAAGCTGTGTGCCCCTATATATAAAGCTGTTTCCCCTATAATATAAGCTGTGTCCCCTATAATATAAAGCTGTTGTCCCCTATAATATAAAGCTGTTGTCCCCTCTAATATAAAGCTGTGTCCCCTATAATATAAAGCTGTGTCCCCTGTAATATAAGCTGTGTCCCTATAATATAAAGCTGTGTGTGCATATATATTATCTGTGCGGATAAGTTTTCGTGTTATATATAGGTGGCCGGCCATAAATGCAAAAATTGTGGTTGTGTCATATAATTGTACTTGGTGGCAAAAATGTGTTCAAACTGCCTGATAAGTGAAAAAATCCTATGATTGTCTGGTGATACTCGGATCGTAGATCATTGTGTGTATGGCCACCTTTATAGCACAAAATGAATGATTTGGCCAACGTGTGGTTGCTCCCATCATCATCATTACTGATATGTCCTGTTCTACCAGATGACTCTGAATCTGAATGTTAAATCGGTTTGCCATAAAATGGCTGAATTGACACTAATAGCTAAAAGGTCTCCGTAATGTGCAAACCCTTTAATTAATCACGTCTGTATTCCCATGTATTGTTACAGTGACAGGGAGGTGACAGGTTCTGCTACATGCCATTGTCTAAAGGGAACTGGTACAAGAATACAAACAGCTGTTGGGGAGAGGATAAATTTAGCTTCTAGGGAGGGATGTGATAACACTGGGGGATTATAGAAATCCTTCTAGTACAATCCATTTAATCCCTCTGGCGAAAAATGAAAATATTTCCAATACAATTATTCTCATTTTTAGGTACATTATTGCAGTCAGTCATCAAGCTGGTATAACGAAAAGGCGTCCAGGGATGAAACGTCCACACATTATCCATATAAGGTCCATACATTTATCCATATTGGGTCCACACATTCATCATATAACGTCCACACGTTCATCCATGCAATAGAAAAAGGTCCATTTGCATCCCATTGTTTCTGAGAAATGAAAATCCATGGCCAATAGAATACATTTCTTCTAGTGGTTAATGAACCAAACTCAGGTTATTTGTTTATCTTTCTCTATCACCCCCCTTCAGTAACCTGAAAAACAATATTTTAATGAGTTTTTTTTAAACCTTACACATTAGAAACCAAGGAGCTGGTCCAACAAGAGATGGAAAAGTTTGCCTGTGATATTAATTTGAAGCAACCAATTAGATGTTAGACTTTAACTGGGTTATTGCAATTAGATAACATCTGATTGGTTGCTGCAAGATTAATAGCACAGGCAAACTATAGCACTTTTTATTGCATCAGCTCCCAAGTTGTCTAAATGCTTGCAGATGTTCCTATGTCATTACTTAGGCTACAGTCACTCAAGAGAGTATTTATTGATATGACGCGTTTACCAGAGGTTTGTTGTACCAGTGCACTGATTGCTGTGAAGAGCAAATGAACTGGGTATACTCTGATACTCACCATGCTGATAAACTTTCCCCCCTAATCTTGTTTTTATGATAACAGGGGGTGTCCAAGTCCTGCTGCTATATGTATAGGAATGGATGCAGAAATCAAATATGTATTTCATT
Organism: Hymenochirus boettgeri; assembly: GCA_019447015.1. Lineage (NCBI taxonomy): Eukaryota > Metazoa > Chordata > Amphibia > Anura > Pipidae > Hymenochirus > Hymenochirus boettgeri. The sequence goes on from CM033475.1 coordinate 192,623,779, forward strand.
TAGACCGAATTAACATGATAAGCCCTGTGGGTCACTGTGCTGGATTAGGGTTGATGAAACACGTGTCAGTGAATGCAGCCCTCCTGTTCTTCTTTCAGCTAAGGATTGTCTTATAATAAGTTATCAGTGTTTTAATGAGTTTTATAATAAGTTATCAGTGTTATAATAAATGATCAGTTTTATAATAGTTATCAGTGTTTAATAAGTTTTAATAAGTTATCAGTGTTATAAAGTTTATATAGGTTTCAGATAATAGTAATCAGTGTCATAATAGTTTTATATAGGTTATCAGTGTTATAATAAGTTATCAGTGTTATAATAAGTTTTATAATAAGTTATCAGTAATAAGTTATCAGTGTTAAAATAAGTTATCAGTGTTATAATAAGTTTTATAAGTTATCAGTTGTTTATAATAAGTTATCAGTGTTTATAATAAGTTTTATATAAGTTATCAGTGTTATAATAAGTTATCAGTGTTATAATAAGTTTTATATAAGTTATCAGTGTATAATAATTATCGTGTATAATAAGTTTTATAATAGTTATCAGTGTTAAAATAAGTTATCAGTGTTATAATAAGTTTTATAATAAGTTATCAGTGTTATAATAAGTTATCAGTGTTATAATAAGTTTTATAATAAGTTATCAGTGTTATAATAAGTTATCAGTGTTATAATAAGTTTTATAAGTTCAGTGTTATATAAGTTATCAGTGTTATAATAAGTTTTATAATAAGTTATCAGTGTTATATAAGCTATCAGTGTTATAAGTTAGTATAGTATAGTATTTGAGGTTGAATAAAGACATATGTCCATCCAGTCCAACCTACTCAGCAATACCCTCATTTCTCATTTTCTAGTTTCAGTGTTATAATACATGATCAGTTTTATAATAAGTTATCAGTGTTATAATAAGTATCAGTAATAAGTTGTCAGTGTTATATAAGTTATCAGTGTTATAATAAGTTATCAGTAATAAGTTATCAGTGTTAAAATAATTATCAGTGTTAAATAGTTTTATAAGAGGTTATCATGTTATAAGTTTATAATGTTATCAGTGTTATAATAAGTTTTATATAGTTATCATGTTATAAATGTGTTTATAATAAGTTATCAGTGTTATAATAGTTTATAATAAGTTATCAGTGTTATAATAAGTTATCAGAGTTATAATAAGTTTTATAATAAGTTATCAGTGTTATAATAATTTTTATAATAAGTAATCAGTGTTATAATAATTTTTATAATAAGTTATCAGTGTTATAATAAGTTATCAGTGTTATAATAAGTTTATAATAAGTTATCAGTGTTATAATAAGTTATCAGTGTTATAATAAGTTTTATAAGTTCAGTGTTATAATAAGTTATCAGTGTTATAATAAGTTTATAATAAGTTATCAGTGTTATAATAAGCTATCAGTGTTATAAGTAAGTATAGTATAGTATAGTATTTGAGGTTGAATAAAGACATATGTCCATCCAGTCCAACCTACTCAGCAATACCCTCATTTCTCATTTTCTCAGTTATCAGTGTTATAATACATGATCAGTTTTATAATAAGTTATCAGTGTTATAATAAGTTATCAGTATTAAGTTATCAGTGTTATAATAAGTTATCAGTGTTATAATAAGTTATCAGTAATAAGTTATCAGTGTTAAAATAAATTATCAGTGTTATAATAAGTTTTATAAGAGGTTATCAGTGTTATAATAAGTTTTATAATAAGTTATCAGTGTTATAATAAGTTTTTATAGTTATCAGTGTTATAATAGTTTTATAAAGTTATCAGTGTTATAATAGTTTTATAATAAGTTATCAGTGTTATAATAAGTTATCAGAGTTATAATAAGTTTTATAATAAGTTATCAGTGTTATAATAAGTAATCAGTGTTATAATAAGTTTTATAATAAGTTATCAGTGTTATAATAAGTTATCAGTAATAAGTTATCAGTGTTAAAATAAGTTTTATAAGAGGTTATCAGTGTTATAATAAGTTTTATAAGAGGTTATCAGTGTTATAATAAGTTATCAGTGTTATAATAAGTTTTATAATAAGTTATCAGTGTTATAATACGTTTTATAATAAGTTATCAGTGTTATAATAAGCTATCAGTGTTATAAGTTAGTATAGTATAGTATTTGAGGTTGAATAAAGACATATGTCCATCCAGTTCAACCTACTCAGCAATACCCTCATTTCCTGCTTAACTGTTGATCCAGAGGAAGGCAAAAAAAAAAGAATTATGAAGGGGGAAAAAAATTCCTGACTCCAAGTGTCAATCGGAAATTTCCCTGGATCAACTCTACTTTATGTATCAATTCTAACAACTTGCAACATTCCTTGTTTTCAGAAACTCATCCAGCTTTTAATTTAAACTGACCAATGAACCTGATATAACAACGTCCACTGGAAGACAGTTTCATAGCTTTACTGTTCTCACAGTGAAAAACCCTTTCCGAACTTGAAGCCTAATACCGTATATGCCGGCGTATAAGACGACTCGGCATATAAGACGACCCCCCATCTTTTCCAGTTAAAATATAGAGTTTGGGATATACTCGCCGTATAAGACTACCCCCCATATAAGACATACCAAATGCAGGTTCCAAAGGAGAAAACAACAACACTTTTATTAATCATGCGACCAGCAGCTCGCATGAGTAGCAGCCAAACGCTTCACAGTAATCCGGCAATCCACCTCCACCAGCCCGTCCCACAGTTTCCTCCTACACTACCGCCCCCGCGCATTATCAAGAGTGACCGCCGAACCAGGAAGCTGCCCCGCTCGCTGTGTGGTACGCGAGCGGCCACTCACACTATTCTCACACCCGGCGTATAAGATGACCCCCGACTTTTCAGAACATTTTAAGGGGTTAAAAAGTCGTTATTACTGTTATAAGTAGACAGTGTTATAATAATAAGTTTTTATAATAAGTTATCAGTGTTGTAATTAATTATCAGTGTTATAAACTATCAGTGTTATAATAAGTTATCAGTGTTATGAGTTTTATAATAAGTTACCAGTGTTATAATAAGTTATCAGTGTTATAATAAATGTTATAATAAGTTATCAGTGTTATAATAAGTTATCAGTGTTATAATAAGTTATCAGTGTTATGAGTTTTATAATAAGTTACCAGTGTTATAAGTTATCATGTTATAATAAATGTTATATATAGTTATCAGGGTTATAATAAGTTATCAGTGTTATAATAAGTTATCAGTGTTATAATAAGTTATCAGTGTTATAATAAATGTTATAATAAGTTATCAGTGTTATAATAAGTTATCAGTGTTATAATAAGTTATCAGTGTTATAATAAGTTATCAGTGTTATGAGTTTTATAATAAGTTACCAGTGTTATAAGTTATCAGTGTTATAATAAATGTTATAATAAGTTTCAGGGTTATAATAAGTTATCAGTGTTATAATAAGTTATCAGTGTTATAATAAAGGTTATAATAAGTTATCAGTGTTATAATAAGTTATCAGTGTTATAATAAATGTTATAAGTTATCAGTGTTTATAGGTGTTATAAGTTATCAGTGTTATAATAAAGTATCAGTGTTATAATAACTATCAGTGTTAAATAAGTATCAGTTTTATGAGTTTTATACTAAGTTACCGTGTTATATAAGTTATCAGTGTTATAATAAGGTTATAATAAGTTATCAGTGTTATAATAAGTTATCAGTGTTATAATAAATGTTATAAGTTATCAGTGTTATTATAGGTGTTATAAGTTATCAGTGTTATAATAAAGTATCAGTGTTATAATAATCTATCAGTGTTATAATAAGTTATCAGTTTTATGAGTTTTATAATAAGTTACCAGTGTTATAATAAGTTACAGTGTTATAATAAAGTTATAATAAGTTATCAGTGTTATTATAGGTGTTATAAGTTATCAGTGTTATAATAAAGTATCAGTGTTATAATAAGCTATCAGTGTTATAATAAGTTATCAGTTTTATGAGTTTTATATAGTTACCAGTGTTATAAAAAGTTATCAGTGTTATAATAAATGTTATAAGTTATCAGTGTTATTATAGGTGTTATAAGTTATCAGTGTTATAATAAAGTATCAGTGTTATAATAAGCTATCAGTGTTATAATAAGTTATCAGTTTTATGAGTTTTATAATAAGTTATCAGTGTTATAATAAGTTATCAGTGTTATAATAAATTTTATAAGTTATGTGTTATTATAAGTGTTAAAAGTTATCAGTGTTATAATAAAGTATCAGTGTTAAAATAAGCTATCAGTGTTATAAGTTAGTATAGTATACTATAGTATAGTATTTGAGGTTGAATAAAGACATACGTCCATCCAGTCCAACCCATCTAGCAATACCCTCATTACCTGCCTATCTGTTGATCCAGAGGAAGGCAAAAAAAAAAAACCTCCAGAATTATGAAGGGGAAAAATATTCCTGACTCCAAGTGGCAATCAGAAATTTCCCTGGATCAACTCTACTTTATGTATCAATACCAGTAACTTGCAACATTCCTTGTTTGCAGAAACTAATCCAAAATGTCACTATAAGCCCCTAATATAAAGCTGTGTCCCCTATAATATAAGCTGTTTCCCCCACGTCCCCTACACCCCAGCTTCCCCCCTGTTCCCCTGTAATATAAAGCTGTGTCCCATATAATATAAAGCTGTGTGTGCATATTATATTATCTGTGCGGATAAGTTTCGTGTTATATATAGGTGGCCGGCATAAATGCAAAAATTGTGGTTGTGTCATATAATTGTACTTGGTGGCAAAAATGTGTTCAAACTGCTGATAAGTGAAAAAATCATGATTGTCTGGTGATACTCGGATCGTAGATCATTGTGTGTATGGCCACCTTTATATAGCACAAAAATGAATTTGGCCAACGTGTGGTTGCTCCCATATCATATTACTGATATGTCCTGTACCAGAGACTCTGAATCTGAATGTTAAATCGGTTTGCCATAAAATGGCTGAATTGACACTAATAGCTAAAAGGTTTCCAGTAATGTGCAAACCCTTTAATTAATCACGTCTGGATTCCCATGTATTGTTACAGTGACAGGGAGGTGACAGGTTCTGCTACATGCCATTGTCTAAAGGGAACTGGTACAAGAATACAAACAGCTGTTGGGGAGAGGATAAATTTAGCTTCTAGGGAGGGATGTGATAACACTGGGGGATTATAGAAATCCTTCTAGTACAATCCCATTTAATCCCTCCTGGCGAAAAATGAAAATATTCCAATACAATTATTCTCATTTTTAGGTACATTATTGCAGTCAGTCATCAGCTGGTATAACGAAAAGGCGTCCAGGGATGAAACGTCCACACATTTATCCATATAAGGTCCATACATTTATCCATATTGGGTCCACACATCATCCATATAACGTCCACACGTTCATCCATGCAATAGAAAAAGGTCCATTTGCATCCCATTTTTTCTGAGAAATGAAAATCCATGGCAATAGAATACATTTCTTTAGTGGTTAATGAACCAAACTCGGTTATTTGTATCTTTCTCTATCACCCCCTTCAGTAACCTGAAAACAATATTTAAATGAGTTTTTTTTAAACCTTACACATAGAAACCAGGAGCTGGTCCAACAAGAGATGGAAAAGTTTGCCTGTGATATTAATTTGAAGCAACCAATTAGATGTTAGACTTTAAATGGTTATTGCAATTAGATAACATCTGATTGGTTGCGCAAGATTAATAGCACAGGCAAACTATAGCACTTTTTATTGCATCAGCTCCCAAGTTGTCTAAATGCTTGCAGATGTTTCTATGTCATTACTTAGGCTACAGTCACTCAAGAGAGTATTTATTGATATGACGCGTTTACCAGAGGTTTGTGTACCAGTGCCACTGATTGCTGTGAAGAGCAAATGAACTGGGTATACTCTGATACTCCACATGCTGATAAACTTTCCCCCCTAATTCTTGTTTTTATGATAACAGGGGGTGTCCAAGTCCTGCTGCTTATATGTATAGGAATGGATGCAGAAATCAAATATGTATTTCATTTAGACCGAATTAACATGATAAGCCCTGTGGGTCACTGTGCTGGATTGAGGTTTGATGAAACACGTGTCAGTGAATGCAGCCTCCTGTTCTTCTTCAGCTAAGGATTGTCTTTAATAAGTTATAGTGTTTTAATGAGTTTTATAAAGTTATCAGTGTTATAATAAATGATCAGTTTTATAAAGTTATCAGTGTTATAAAAGTTTATAATAAGTTACAGTGTTATATAAGTTTAATAGGTAAGATAATAGTAATCAGTCATAATAAGTTTTATAATAGGTTATCAGTGTATAAATAGTTATCAGTGTTATAATAAGTTTTATAATAAGTTATCAGTAATAAGTTATCAGTGTTAAATAAGTATCAGTGTTATAATAAGTTTATAATAAGTTATCAGTGTTATAATAAGTTATCAGTGTTATAATAAGTTTTATAAAGTATCAGTGTTATAATAAGTTATCAGTGTTATAATAAGTTTTATAATAAGTTATCAGGTTATAATAAGTTATCAGTGTATTAATAAGTTTTATAAAAGTTATCAGTGTTATAATAAGTTATCAGTGTTATAATAAGTTTTATAATAAGTTATCAGTGTTATAATAAGTTATCAGTGTTATAATAAGTTTTATAATAAGTTATCAGTGTTATAATAAGTTATCAGTGTTATAATAAGTTTTATAAGTTCAGTGTTATAATAAGTTATCCGTGTTATAATAAGTTTTATAATAAGTTATCAGTGTTATAATAAGCTATCAGTGTTATAAGTTAGTATAGTATAGTATTTGAGGTTGAATAAAGACATATGTCCATCCAGTCCAACCTACTCAGCAATACCCTCATTTCTCATTTTCTCAGTTATCAGTGTTATAATACATGATCAGTTTTATAATAAGTTATCAGTGTTATAATAAGTTATCAGTAATAAGTTGTCAGTGTTATAATAAGTTATCAGTGTTATAATAAGTTATCAGTAATAAGTTATCAGTGTTAAAATAAATTATCAGTGTTATAATAAGTTTTATAAGAGGTTATCAGTGTTATAATAAGTTTTATAATAAGTTTCAGTGTTATATAAGTTTTAATAAAGTTATCAGTGTAAATAAGTTTTATAAATAAGTTATCAGTGTTATAATAAGTTTTATAATAAGTTATCAGTGTTATAATAAGTATTCAGAGTTATATAAGTTTTATAATAAGTATCAGTGTTATAAGAATTGTTATAATAAGTATCAGTGTATAATAATTTTTAATAAGTATCGTGTTATATAAGTTATCGTGTTATAATAAGTTATAATAATATCAGTGTTATAATAAGTTTCAGTGTTATAATAAGTTTATAAGTTCAGTGTTATAATAAGTTATCAGTGTATAATAAGTTTTAAATAAGTTATCAGTGTTATAATAAGCTATCAGGTTATAGTAAGTATAGTATAGTAAGTATTGAGGTTGAATAAAGACATATGTCCATCCAGTCCAACCTACTCAGAATACCTCATTTCTCATTTTCTCAGTTATCAGTGTTATAATACATGATCAGTTTTATAATAAGTTATCGTGTTAAATAAGTTATCAGTATTAAGTTATCAGTGTTATAATAAGTTATCAGGTTATAATAAGTTATCAGTAATAAGTTATCAGTGTTAAAATAATATCAGTGTTATAAAGGTTTATAAGAGGGTATCAGTGTTATAATAAGTTTTATAATAAGTTATCAGTGTTATAAAGTTTTATAATAAGTTATATGGTTATAATAAGTTTATAAAGTTATCAGTGTTATAATAAGTTTTATATAAGTATCAGTGTATAATAAGTTATACAGGTTATAATAAGTTTTATAATAGTTATCAGGTTATAATAAGTAATCAGTGTATAATAAGTTTTATAATAAGTATCAGTGTTATAATAAGTTATCAGTAATAAGTTATCAGTGTTAAAATAAGTTTTATAGAGTTACAGGTTAAATAAGTTATAAGAGGTTATCAGTGGTATAATAAGTTATCAGTGTTATAATAAGTTTTATAATAAGTTATCAGTGTTATAATACGTTTTATAAAAGTTATCAGTGTTATAATAAGCTACAGTGTTATAAGTTAGTAAGTATAGTATTTGAGGTTGAATAAAGACATATGTCCATCCAGTTCAACCTACTCAGCAATACCCTCATTTCCTGCTTAACTGTTGACCAGAGGAAGGCAAAAAAAAAAGAATTATGAAGGGGGAAAAAAATTCCTACTCCAAGTGTCAATCGGAATTCCCTGGATCAACTCTTTATGTATCAATTCTAACAACTTGCAAACAATCCTTGTTTTCAGAAAACATCCAGCTTTTAATTTAAACTGACCAATGAACCTGATATAACAACGTCCACTGGAAGACAGTTTCATAGCTTTACTGTTCTCACAGTGAAAAACCCTTTCCGAACTTGAAGCCTAATACCGTATATGCCGGCGTATAAGACGACTCGGCATATAAGACGACCCCCCATCTTTTCCAGTTAAAATATAGAGTTGGGATATACTCGCCGTATAAGACTACCCCCCATATAAGACATACCAAATGCAGGTTCCAAAGGAGAAACACAACCACTTTTATTATATTCATGCGACCAGCAGCTCGCATGAGTAGCAGCCAAACGCTTCACAGTAATCCGGCAATCCACCTCCAGCCCGTCCCACAGTTTCCTCCTACACTACGCTCCCCGCGCATTATCAATCAGATGACCGCCGAACCAGGAAGCTGCCCCGCTCGCTGTGTGGTACGCGAGCGGCCACTCACACTATTCTCACACCCGGCGTATAAGATGACCCCCGACTTTTCAGAACATTTTAAGGGGTTAAAAAGTCGTTATTACTGTTATAAGTAGACAGTGTTATAATATAAGTTTTTATATAAGTTATCAGTGTTGTAATTAATTATCGTGTTATAAACTATCAGTGTATAATAAGTTATCAGTGTTATGAGTTTATAATAAGTTACCAGTGTTATAATAAGTTATCAGTGTTATAAATAAGTTATAATAAGTTATCAGTGTTATAAAAGTTATCAGTGTTATAATAGTTATCAGTGTTATGAGTTTTATAATAAGTTACCAGTGTTATAAGTTATCAGTGTTATAATAAATGTTATAATAAGTTATCAGGGTTATAATAAGTTATCAGTGTTATAATAAGTTATCAGTGTTATAATAAGTTATCAGTGTTATAATAAATGTTATAATAAGTTATCAGTGTTATAATAAGTTATCAGTGTTATAATAAGTTATCAGTGTTATGAGTTTTATAATAAGTTACCAGTGTTATAAGTTATCAGTGTTATAATAAATGTTATAATAAGTTATCAGGGTTATAATAAGTTATCAGTGTTATAATAAGTTATCAGTGTTATAATAAGGTTATAATAAGTTATCAGTGTATTAATAAGTTATCAGTGTTATAATAAATGTTATAAGTTATCAGTGTTTTATAGGTGTTATAAGTACAGTGTTATAATAAAGTTCAGTGTTATAATAAGCTATCGTGTATAATAAGTATCAGTTTATGAGTTATACTAAGTTACCAGTGTTATAATAAGTTATCAGTGTATAATAAAGGTTATAATAAGTTATCAGTGTATAATAAGTTATAGTGTATAATAATGTTTAAGTTATCAGTGTTATATAGGTGTATAAGTATCAGTGTTATAATAAAGTATCAGTGTATAATAAATCTATCAGTGGTATAATAAGTTATCAGTTTTATGAGTTTATTAATAGTTCCAGTGTTATAATAAGGTATCACGTGTTATAATAAATGTTATAATAAGTATTCAGTGTTATTATAGGTGTTATAAGTTCAGTGTTAAATAAAGTATCAGTGTTATAATAAGCTATCAGTGTTATAATAAGTTATCAGTTTTATGAGTTTTATAATAAGTTATCATTGTTATAAAAAGTTATCAGTGTTATAATAAATGTTATAAGTTATCAGTGTTATTATAGGTGTTATAAGTTATCAGTGTTATAATAAAGTATCAGTGTTATAATAAGTGTTATAAGTTATCAGTGTTATAATAAAGTATCAGTGTTATAATAAGCTATCAGTGTTATAATAAGTTATCAGTTTTATGAGTTTTATAATAAGTTATCAGTGTTATAATAAGTTATCAGTGTTATAATAAATTTTATAAGTTATGTGTTATTATAAGTGTTAAAAGTTATCAGTGTTATAATAAAGTATCAGTGTTAAAATAAGCTATCAGTGTTATAAGTTAGTATAGTATACTATAGTATAGTATTTGAGGTTGAATAAGACATACGTCCATCAGTCCAACCCATCTAGCAATCCCTCATTACGCCCTATCGTTGATCCAGAGGAAGGCAAAAAAAAAAAACCTCCAGAATTATGAAGGGGAAAAATATTCCTGACTCCAAGTGGCAATCAGAAATTTCCCTGGATCAACTCTACTTTATGTATCAATACCAGTAACTTGCAACATTCCTTGTTTGCAGAAACTAATCCAGCTTTTTTAAAAACTGTCCAACGAACCTGCCATAACAACGTCCACTGTTAGACAGTTCCATAGCTTTACCGTTCTCACAGTGAAAAACCCTTTCCGAACTTGAAGCCTAATACTTGAAGTTATCAGTGTTATAAGTAAACAGTGTTATAATAATACATTTTATAATAAGTTATCAGTGTTGTAATTAATTATCAGTGTTATAATGAGTTTTATAATAAGTTATCAGTATTAGAGTCCTGCATCGGTTCGGGTACCCGCCGTTGATTGCGGATCGGGGTCGGGTAAAGAGAACCACAGGTCGGGTTCGGGTCGGGTAGAACAATTCCAGTCTTCAAAAAAGACCAGGATCCATTGTGGATAGGAATACAGACAGCTATGTTGAACTTTAACTGTGCCTGTGTAGGTTTTGCAGATATCACTGGGTAAAAAAGCAGTTAATGCTGGAGTGACTGGAAAGGCAGGGGTTAAACTTCTGACCTTGATTTCACTTGATTTTCAGAGCCAGCAAAGTTACCATCTCCCATAGAACAAGGTAACAAACTGGCTTCTGAGTGACTAACCCGGGGCTGAACAAGACTTCTTAACTTCGTAATATTTAACCATACCAGAACGGTGACCTTTAAAAGACAGACACCACACCTTTATTTGGTTGACCATATTGGCCACAGCTTTATTAACGTTAAACTGTTTACCAACAAATGCCTGCAGTTGGCTAGCATGTATGTAATTATCGAAACCAGGAGGCTCCTGATGATGGGTTGGAGCCGACCTGCGCCGTCATCCACAAGCTGCTCCTTCCCACCAGCATAACTCCCCAAGAAGTAAGAATATATATATAAAAGACTGGACTGGTAACACGTACAAAATTAACCTCCACCATCAGGGGCATCCTTGATGGCCCTGCTGCCCCAGCATTACCAGTGCAGCCTCAATACCATCTTGGAAATTAGTATTTAAAATGTCCAACCCAATGGGGTTCCGGTTTATGCCATCCTTCCGAAGCAGGTCAGAATTATCTGGCTCTAATTCCCTATGCCGTATTACAATGCCAATTGCATGGCGAACAAAAGCTGACACCGTGGAATTAAGCTTCCATCTACATTTCTCGATAGCCTTACTGTCCCTGATTGGTCAGTTTTTGAAAATTTTAGTTGTACTTACATGGCATTATTCCCCCTTTCTACATTATTAGCCTGTATGTATACCCCTGGGGTGGTTAGTGGATGGAGAAACCAACTCGCCTATCCTACAGGCGCCATAAAAGGCCAAGCAGAACGCAACTCTGAATAGGGAAGTTTCAAAGGATGAGTTACAGATTGTGGGGAGGACCTTAAGTATTTTATGTAGTAGAAATGAAACAGGATGTCTGGTATTCCGGGGCTTTTATACTCGTTTCCAGCCTTTAAGCAGCCTGCGTATGGATGTCCTTAGTCCTTAGTCACGTTCTTCCATTGAAAAAATTTAAACAAAAAGGGCAAAGCTGCCATGCCCTTGCCCACCGTAATCCTCGATGATCTTTGTGTTTGTAATCCTGCTAAGTAAGCTAATGTCATATGTAGTCTGCCCTGGTAGGTGTGTAAGGAGTGTTGTGATGACTCCCACACCACCCAGCTGCTCCATATCCTGGCATAACTTCTCTGCGTACTTGGGGCTAGGGAAGTCGATATTAAAGAAACCAGGCTTCGAAAGCCAGACCCTCCCTCCTTGCTTCCTGGCATCTCTTCCTGAACCTTGGAGCTGGCAACAAGAGAGGGCATCAGCGATGGAGTTGTCTACTCCTGCCACATGCCTAGCCCTAAACCACAGGTTACGCCTAAGACAATTCAGTACTAGCTCCCTAAGCAAAACCAGCACAAGGGGAGAGGATGAGGTTTGGCTGTTGATAATGTGCACTACTGGTAGGTTTTCGCACCAGAAGATTATGCGCCTATTCTCAAACTCTTTTCCTCATTGGCAAGATTTTTAAGTATTGGTGTACCCTGCCAGGTGGCTGGTATTTTTTTCAGAGCAGCAAATTTCTTGGACATATGCTCCTAGACCTACTCCCTCATCTGTTTAGACACTCTTATGTAGTGGTGAGGGATGGTCACCCCTCTTGTGGCTAGCGATAATCGCCTGTAAAAAACACGGCCCATAGGTAGTACTCGACACACAAACACAAGGTGTCCAACAAATGATTGAACCTGTTTGAGTGTGATTTTTCTGGCCATAATAACACTATCTATGAGTTGTGTATGCGCTTATAACTTATCTGCCGGGAGCCTGAATACCATTGAATCTGAATCCATCTCGATTCCTAGGAAAGTAAGGTCTGTGGCTGGACCCTCGGTTTTTTCCTCTGCTACCGGAACCCCGAAGTGACTCATGACTGCACGGAAGGTTTGGAGAAGATGTGCACAAACTGAAGTTGAAGAGGGGCCCATGAAAAGGAAATCATCTAGGTAGTGTAAAGCCGAGACAAAACCTGGTTGCCCACTCTAAGAAGGAGCTAAACACTTCAAAGTAGTAGCAGGATATGGCACAACTCATGGGCAGTGCCATGTCCACAAAGTACCTATCCCGCAAGCCCAGCAGGTGGTAACTGGCAGAAGCCTGAAGGCTGACTGGATGTCAGATTTAGACATCTTAGCCCCTTTCCCTGCCTGTCTCACCAATACTAGGGCCTTGTTGAATGACGCATAATGTACCCATGTATCCTTACTTATTCCATTGTTTACTGACCGCCGTTTGGGTGTGGACAAGTGATGTATTAAGCGGTATTTCCCTTTATCTTTTTTGGGGACCAGCCCTAATGGTGAAACTCTTAGGTTGGTATAAGGGGGGGAATGAAAAGGACCTGCCATTGGATCGACCAGGCCCTTGTTTGGCCTTTTTGAAGCACTTAATCGCCGGGTGGGCTCCGCCACAAAAGAAGCATTTGTGGCGATACCTACAAGCTGAGAACCACCTGCAGTGTGATTTATTGTAAAGCCAGCAAGTTCCCCTGCCGGGATTTGCCGACACCCCTGAATAAGTGGCGCTGGCCCCTGATGGAAAGGGGGACATATGTGGGCATGCAGGAGTCATTTTTAGAAGCCACAGGCTCATGTCTTGGCAATCCCACTTCATTGAGGTATGGGCTGCCATGCGCGTTCTGAACTGTTCATCGTATCGGAGCCTCCAGGTTCTGTAGGCTCCCCAAATTAATTCAAGGTAATAGAAAAGTGAAGCTACTTTACCAGGGAACTGTTTACAAAGCACGCTAGCATACACCGTAAACCCGTGAAGCCAATTGTTCATGGTATGTGGCATCTCCATTTTGGTATTTTCCTCCGATTCTCTCTTCAGTTTCTTAGCTGGGGGGCCTATCCACTGAATCTTTTTCAGCTTGCACTAGTGAAAAAATGTCTATGTATTGCCCACCCTATTTCTTTTCTTTTATAGCTTTGTCCAGGTGTAAACCCAAGGAAGCTGATTTGCACAAGGACTCCGAACTTCCTTCCATGGGAAGGGGGGTGGGTATCACTGGTGCCATGCTAGTCAAAACGGGAACCAATGTGGGTACTGGTTTAGTGGCCACTGATGTGGCTATATCTTGTGGGGTAGTAGGGGCCTGAACCTGAGGGGACTGACCATCAGGGGCTATGGACCTGCTAGGAGGGGTATACCCTTTCTGTAAGACTTCTATTCTGTAAGACTTCTTTCTGTAAGACCTATTGCAGGTGTAGGTAAGTACAGGCTCATTCCTTGTAGGTTGCGGCTGCTGGTGCCCATGTGAGCCACCAGGAAGGGCTGTATCTTCATTCCCTTCTTGGTCTCTGGGGCCTTGGGAGCTGGGTTCTGCATTTAAGATGGCGACCGTGACGCCATGACCAGGCGTCGCGTGTGTAGGCACGACAAAGCCATTTTGTAGGGGAGCCGCATCATCCAGGCGGGCGTAGCGATGTTTTGCCTGGACTTTCTGTGAAGGAGCCGGATTTGACGTAGCGGCCTCGTGGTCCGGAGAAGCTGCGCCATCTTGTCCCGGGGCCTCCAATTCGGGACGCTGATAGGGAATGTTGGTGGGAGCTTGGGACCTCGATATGCTCCCTCATGCTGGTGGATGCCGCTGCAGACCTGTAGGCCCTGGATCTGTCCTGTTGTGAGCGGGGACGAGTAGAGGGGGAGAGTGATAACCTGCAGCGATGGTATCTCCCTTTCCGTCCAGTGGGTGGTGGGCTGGGACTTTGGCCATCCAGTGGATGAGATCTGCTGGCCAGACGTCAATTGTCCTGCTGAGGTGCAGGTGAAGGAATGGGGATGTCCATTGGCTCAGGATGTGATGAAGGTAGGGACATAGTGGGAGTCAGGAATTCCAATAGGGATTGTAGCCAGGCGTCCCCTCGCTGCTCGGCCATTCCACGAAGTTGCAGGAGTAAGGCCTCTAAAGTAGGGTTGTTGTCCATGTTAGCGCAAAAACAATGAACTTGCTCAGTTTATTTATTTCTCTCCCCCCCAGCAACCACTTTTATACCATCCTTCGCCCATCCCATTATTTCTAACCAACAGTTTGATGACCACTATTAACAATGTTATAAATTTTATCCCAGACCCTAAGCTGTCTCAGAGGCCAAGATGCATTCCTATCCCATTTGGTCTGTCAATTCTGTCCCTTCTATCTGCACCTGCACCTATGCATGAGACCAGAGCAAGTGTCTGCATGGGAACAGATGACATGTGATTTCATTCGTCTGTGTAAAACCTTCTGGCCATAATGATCTATGGGATGTGGATGATTCTAGTGATGATAAGAACAATCTACCACTTGATGAGGTTCAGCTAGAACTACATCTTGAGGTCCACAGGTATGTGGACCTCAAGATGATTGCCATTTTAAACTTCCAATGATTGTACAACAGCAGATTGCAGACTGGGAATGCTGGAAATTGTAGTTTTCAAAACAGCATGAATATCTACACCCATATAAAGGTGTAGATATTTCACTGCAGTTCCCCCTGCTCCCTACCCATAATACTCTGTTGTGGTACCTGCTCATTGTGACTTTACTGTCTACCATAATACAAGTTTAGACAGTGGGTGGAGAGTTAAATGTATATTCTGCAGGATATAATCTATATATAAAATCATAGATAGGTAACAAGTAGATCTCCAGATGTTTGAAAACTCCCAGAATTCCTTGGCTATAGAGTGAATGCTGGGAGTTGTAGTTTTTAAACCATCTGGATAACTACTGGTTACCTATCCCTGTCACAGATCAACAAGAAAATAGTGGCATGTAAAGATTTAAAATGAGCTGAGGCCCATGGGTAGGTAGAAGTTGGGGACTATATATGTGTTGTTTGGCCTTTTAACCTTATCAATCAGCACACAGGAGTCCAGATTATGTTACTAACTTTACTGTCTTATACAATAATGCCGGAACTACTTCCACCTTTCTTTTATACACATATACTGGTGTACTGATATCATGACACCCCCCCCCCTTTTTTTTTAATATGAATGAAACAAAACAATCTATAAAGTTATTGTTCAATAAGTCTCTCTGGTTGTTTAACAATTCGTCCACTTCCAGTTCTAACAAGAGATGGTTGTGACTCACACTTAAGCTAGGTACACACCTAGCGATTTTTCCTCCTGACCGACCTTTCGATACTTTTGACCGGTCGGCCAGGAGGAAGGACTGTTGGTCGCAGCAAAAGCAGCCGCGTCCGATAGTTACCTCGACCGATCGTGCGGTCCATAGAGGACTGCACAATCAGACGAGGTTTTCCACCCTGTCCGATCGTCCTTTCGTCCGATTTGGATGAACGGTCGGCCGGACATGGCCGCATCCGGATGCGATAATTTCGGTCCGATCGACCGATACACTGAACTATCGGTCGATCGGACCGAAATATCTCATTGTGTGTACCCAGCTTAACATTTCTCCCAAGCATCTCTTGAACTGAGTCTTGTCTCTCCATGGAGAAAACACTGTCAAAGTCAGTGTCACTTTCTTGTATAGATTGATTAGTTAAGTCATTGTGTGACTCCATGGATTGATTAGTTAAGTCATTGTGTGACTCCATGGATTGATTAGATAAGTCATTGTGTGACTCCATGGATTGATTAGTTAAGTCATTGTGTGACTCTATGGGGGCCTGAACTTATTTTTCATTGGTTTTCAGTAAAACCCTCCTGTTCCGTCTGTATTTTGTCTCTGCAGGTGTCTGCACAATATAAGACCTTGGGTCGTCAGTAAGTGCTGTAATGGTTACATAATTCCATTTACCATCTTGCCATAATCTGACATAATCTGACACGTTCTCCAACCTGTAGTTTGGACCTAACAAAAGGAAGTTTCCTGTGAGTGTAACGAACTTGTGAGTGGCCCTTTCTCTTAAGGACCTTGCTCTCAAGGACATATAAAAAGAAGGACACTTAATCATTTGATGGTTGTATGGTGTGTGTGAAAGTTTGAAAATAAGGATTGTTTGACAGTTTGAAAATAAGGATTGTTTGTACTGTTATAAACTATGTGTGCAGGACTGAGTGTGCAGTAAGCAGACTAATCTTTCTTCTTCCAGTTAAAGGGGTGTGCTGGACTTCTATATTCTAGTATTGTACCTGTTGTAATCACAAACCGGCTGTGAAAGGGTTAATAAGTGTTTGGTTTTTTCCCCTCTCTTTCTGGCTCTTGCACTAATTGGTGTGGGGGTTGGGGCCTATTAGTTAAATAGGATTCACAGTTGTTGGGCCTGTGGTTTGGACCTAACAAAAGGAAGTTTCCTGTGAGTGTAACGAACTTGTGAGTGGCCCTTTCTCTTTAGGACCTTGCTCTCAAGGACATAAAAAAAGAAGGACATTGAAACAAGAAGGGCAATTAAACAAGGTTTGTGCGTCACTGTGTTGGTGTGGTGTATTAGAAGGGACAGTTTTGTCAGTACCATGCAATGTGCATCGTGCCACATGTATAGGAACCTGGAGCAGACATTCCGGGGAACCTATGTCTGTGTCAGGTGTGAGTGGGTTGCCCGTTTGGAAGCTGAGGTGGAGAGTCTAAGGGGGCAGCTTGCAGCATTGCGGGGATTGGCAGAACTGGGGGGTCAGCAGGCACTGGCTGGGGCCAGTATAGAGGTGGGTGGAAGAGGGACAAGAAAGGATGAGGAAGGAGGTAGTTTTGTTAGGGTTACTAGGGGAAGTGGGGGACGGAAGAGTAGGGGGGCTTCTTCCCAGATTGTCCATCCAAACAGATTTGCCGCCTTAGGTAATGAAGTGGAGGAGGACACCTCGGAATTAGCGTGTATGGAGGGGGCTAGTCCCTTGAGCACCCAGGGGACTGCCATCTCTGATACAAGGGAGGAGGAACGAAGGGTCAGGAATGCAAGGCAGGTGGTAGTGGTAGGGGACTCCATTATAAGGAAGGTAGATAGGGTAATCTGCCGCCAAGACCCTACATGCCGAACTGTGTGTTGCCTGCCTGGTGCTAGGGTTCAGCATGTGGTGGATCGTGTAGACAGATTATTGGGTGGGGCCGGGTGTGACCCGGCGGTCTTGGTTCACATTGGTGCCAATGACAAAGTTAGAGGTGGAGGTGAGGTCCTTAAACATGATTTCCAAGAACTAGGGGCCAAGATAAAAGCAAGGACCTCCAGGGTAGTGTTTTCAGAAATACTACCGCAGCCACATGCTAAGCCAGGGAGACAGCGGGAGCTTAGGAGCATTAATGCGTGGCTAAGAGAGTGGTGTAAGGAAGAAGGGTTTGGGTTTATTGAGAACTGGGCAGACTTTGCTGTCGGCTACAGGCTCTTTAGTAGGGATGGGTTGCACCTCACTGATGGTGGTGCAGCTGTTTTAGGGGAGAAGATGGCTAGAGGGTTGGAGGAGATTTTAAACTAGGTTTGGGGGGGGGAGGGTATTAGCAGTCTCACTGGGATAGATTGTCCAGGAGGAAAGCAGGGTGTAGATAGGCCAGTGGTGGGTGGAAAGGGGGGTGGGGCTAGCATAGGGGATAGGGAGGAATGTGTATCAAAGTGTACGAATAAATTACAGGATCATAATCTAAAATGTATGTTTGCAAATGCGAGAAGCCTGGCTGATAAAAATGGGTGAATTGGAAATGATGGCATTGAATGAAAAGTATGATGTAATAGGTATAGCAGAAACGTGGTTGAACAGTTCTCACGACTGGGCTGTAAATATAGAAGGATATGCCTTGTTTAGGCAGGACAGAAAAAAAAGGAAAGGGGGAGGAGTATGTGTATATGTTAAAAAAGAATTGAAGCCAAATTTAAAAGAAGAGATAGCTGGTGATATGGATGATAAAGTGGAGGCAATATGGGTGGAATTAGGCAACAGGAAAGGGGGTAATGTCATTGTTGGTGTCTGCTATAAGCCGCCAAATGCTAGCAGAGAGGAGGTGAGTCAACTTCATATGCAGTTGGCAAGGGCTGCAAGTTTGGGGAGTGTGCTCATTATGGGGGACTTCAATTACCCTGACATTGATTGGTGTGGTGGAACTGCCATCACAGAAAAAGGGGATGAGTTCCTGAATATGCTGCAGGATAATTTTCTCTCACAGGTGGTTGAGGTTCCTACTAGAAAAGGAGCTCTGTTGGATCTGGTAATATCTAACATTGTGGAGCGCATTATAGATATAAAGGTAACTGGAGGCTTAGGGAATAGTGACCATGAAATAGTGGCATTTGGACTTTGTTATCGAAAGGAAAAGTGCGCTGGGTTAACAAAGACATTTAATTTCAGGAAAGCAAATTTTCCCAGGTTAAAAGCAGCTCTTCAGAATGTCAACTGGGATAATGTATTATCAGGTAAAGGTACTGAACAGAAGTGGACTGTGTTCAAGGGGATTTTAAGCCAGTTCACATCTAAATTTATACCCTTGGGAAATAAATGTAAAAAAAATAAATCCGCGCCCATGTGGCTGAATTCTGATGTAAAGAGGCAAATGGTAAGGAAGAAAAAGGCATTTAAAACCTTTAAGGCCGAGGGAACGGAAAGGGCCTTTAGGGAGTATAAAAACTGTAACAAGGAGTGTAAAAAAGCAATCAAACTAGCTAAAATTAATAATGAAGTTTGAATAGCTGAAGAAAGCATCACTAAGCCTAAACATTTTTTTAAGTATATTAATAGTAAGAAGATGAGGACTGAGAATGTGGCACCATTAATTAATGGGGATAAGTTAGTTACGGAGGATGGCGATAAAGCAAATGTCTTGAATAATTTTTTTCCCTCTGTATACACTATAGAAGATCCAAGTACAGATATCAAAGAGTATAGTAGCAATAAAGGTATACAAGATTCAAGTTCACTTTGGTTAACCGAGGATATGGTACAGAAAGAACTAAATAAGGTTAATATTAATAAATCTCCTGGACCGGATAAAATACATCCTCGGGTACTTAAGGAGCTAAGTTCAGTTTTATCTAGGCCATTGTTTCTTATTTTTGCTGATTCCCTCATGTCCGGTGGTGTGCCTCTGGATTGGAAAAAGGCTGATGTTATTCCAATATTCAAAAAGGGTAGTCGTTCACAGCCGGGTAATTACAGGCCTGTAAGTTTAACTTCAGTGGTGGGGAAGATCCTGGAAAGTTTAATAAGGGAACATGTTCTAGAGTATGTTTCAAGGACTGACATTATAAGTAGTAACCAGCATGGATTTAGGAGGAATAGATCTTGTCAAACTAACTTGCTTGGCTTTTATGAGGAAGTAAGTAGAAATTTAGACTCTGGTATAGCAGTAGATGTAGTTTACTTGGATTTTGCAAAGGCTTTTGATACAGTCCCCCATAGGCGACTAATGAATAAGCTAAGGTCTGTTGGTCTGGGGAGTCACATTTGTACATGGATAGAAAATTGGTTAAAGAATAGGATGCAGAGAGTAGTTGTTAATGGGGCTTCATCATTATGGACTAAAGTGCTAAGTGGGGTGCCACAGGGTTCTGTGTTGGGGCCGCTTCTATTTAATCTATTTATTAATGATTTGGAAGTGGGTATTGTCAGCAAGGTTTCTGTGTTTGCTGACGACACAAAACTTTGTCGACCATTAAAAACTTCAGAGGATGTGCAATCGTTGCAAGGGGATCTAGATAGATTATCACATTGGGTTGCTAAGTGGCAGATGAAATTCAATGTTGATAAATGTAAGGTGATGCATTTTGGACTTAAAAATACTTGTGCTACTTATACTATAAATGGCTCTGTGTTAAGTGAATCCCTGTTGGAAAGGGATCTTGGAGTTTTGGTGGATAACAAACTTAAAGGTAGCAAGCAGTGCCAGGCGGCAACAGCCAGAGCCAGCATGGTATTGTCTTGTATAAAGCGAGGTATGGATTCAAGGGAGGAAAATGTAATTCTCCCTCTTTACAAAGCATTGGTAAGGCCTCATTTGGAATATGCAGTGCAATTTTGGAATCCTGTGTACGAAAAGGACATCTTTGAAATGGAAAGGGTTCAGAGAAGGGCAACTAAATTAATAAGGGGATTGGGGGAGCTTGAATATGAAGAGAGACTGGAAAAGTTACAATTATGTACGCTGGAGAAAAGGCGCTTGCGTGGGGATATGATTACTGTGTATAAATACATTAACGGGCCATACAATAAACTATCTGGGGCATTGTTCACCAATAGAACATGTCAAAGGACACGAGGACATCCCTTAAGACTTGAAGAAAAAAGGTTTAGGCTTCAAGCTCGGGAAAGGGTTTTTCACTGTGAGAACGGTAAAGCTATGGAACTGTCTTCCAGTGGACGTTGTTATGGCAGGTTCATTGGTCAGTTTAAAAAAAAAGCTGGATGAGTTTCTGCAAACAAGGAATGTTGCAAGTTACTGGTATTGATACATAAAGTAGAGTTGATCCAGGGAAATTTCCGATTGCCACTTGGAGTCAGGAAGGAATTTTTTCCCCCTTCATAAATTTGGTGGGTTTTTTTTGCCTTCCTCTGGATCAACAGTTAGGCAGGAAATGAGGATATTGCTAGATGGGTTGGACTGGATGGACGTATGTCTTTATTCAACCTCAAATACTATACTATAAAGGTTTAGCTCCTCTATCAAAATAACATTTCTGTTTCTGTTGCCTTTCTTTAAGCAACCTTTGAATAGGGGCCTGTACTGGCTCAGGGTTGTAAAAGATTTGAAAGTGTAAATAAATGTGTGTTTGCACACCTACCCAAAAGAAACTGAGTTGGAGATGCTCCAATATCTTCGATAGGAGTGTTTCTAAAGTTCATCAGAGACATGTAAGGATCTTTTCTTTCAGCTTTGGCTTTTCTAAGCAATAATTTAATAGTCTGCACCCTTCGTTCAGCCAGCCCATTAGACTGAGGATGATGGGGGCTTGATGTTATATGACAAAACTCCCATTCCTTAGCAAAAGCTTGAACTTCCTTTGAACTAAACTGTGGAGCATTGTCTGAAATTAGAATATCAGGAATTCCATATCTGGCATATTGTGATTTGAGATGAGTACTCATTGGCAAACTTTGATTGTCTTTGTTTAACCATTCCACTTCAATAAATCTTGAATAATAATCTACAATTAGTAGGTATTCCTGTTGATCAAATGTAAATAAATCCACACCAATTTTCTGCCAGGGTCTTTCTGGCAGATTGTGTGGAATCAATGGCTCTTTTGTTTGAAACATTCTATGTGTGTTACACACCTGGCAATTGAGTACCATATTCATAATGTGATTGGATATTCCAGGCCAAGAAAGCAAGTCTCTAGCTCTTCTTCTGCAAGATTCTACACCTAAATGACCTTCATGGACGCGTTCTAGCATTACCACTCTCATTTTTGATGGACCAATGATTTTATCACCTTTAAAAAGGATTTCATCTGCTTCTAAAATCTCATCCCTAAAATTCCAGTAATCATTTAGTTCTTGTGGTATTTTGAGTGGCCAACCTTTGTGAACCACTGTGCTTAATTTTTGCAAAGTTACATCCTCCTGTGTTACTTTTTTAAGAATTACCAATTTGTTCATTGAAACTGGTAGATTTGTAAGCAACAGGTGCACATTTGTGCTTCAAGTTCTTCTACTGGCTCGTCTGTATTGGGAATATAAGCTCTAGATAAGGCATTCGCTATATACATATCCTTTCCCAGAACATATTTAACATTCAGACTATATTTGTGTAATCGCATCAACAGTCTCTGAATTCGAGCAGCATTCAGCACACCCCATTCAGCACTTCCAGCATTCAACTACAGCACTTACAATATCAGAAGGCTTTCAGGCAATGCTGGGAGTTGTAGTTTTCACACATTTGGATGCCTTCAACAGACATCCCACCCTGCCCCTCCAGGCTTCCGGGCAGGGTGGAGAAGGGGGAGTGGCGTGATGTCACTTGGGGGGGACGTGAAGTCATGCGGGGGCGGGGCTATTTTTCTAGGGGTAGTGGGAGGCGGGGTTAGGGAGGAGTTAGGGGCATTCCGGGGGCGTAACCACGGAACGGGGCCGTGACTTGGGAGGAGACTCAAGTCTCCTCTCAAGTCTTCGAGTCTGGGGTGGTCTTGTGAGTGTGCGGGAGACCACCCCAGAATGAGGGAGACTCCCGCAAGATGTGGGAGGGGTGGGATACCTGCTGCAAGTTGAAGACCCCTGATTTATATTTTAGAGGTATGGTAGGTTTGTTTCTATGAACATTTTTGGTTACAAATAAAACATTTATTTTAACTTTAGACTTTTTAAAACTTCCCTGTACAAATTTTAGGAAGAAAGACTAAAAGCAGGTTGGTTTCTGGTCCGAAAGCTTGCAGGTCGGGTCGCGGGTATGAAGCGTGGAGAAAAGCGGGTTGCAGTTCAGGTGCAGGTACAGGTTTTTTGGGGTTGGGTCGGGTGCGGATCTGGAAAATTAGAACCGCGCAAGACTGTAATCAGTGTTATAATAAGTTATCAGTGTTATAATAAATTTTATAATAAGTTATCAGTGTTATAATAAGTTATCAGTGTCATAAGTTTTATAATAAGTTATCAGTCTTATAATAAGTTATCAGTGTTATAATAAGTTTTATAATAAGTTATCAGTGTTATAATAAGTTATCAGTGTTATGATAAGTTTTATAATAAGTTATCAGTGTTATAATAGGTTATCAGTGTTATAATAAGTGTTATAATAAGTTATCAGTGTTATAATAAGTTATCAGTGTTATAATACGTTTTATAATAAGTTATCAGTGTTATAATAAGTTATCAGTGTAATAATAAGTTTTATAATACGTTATCAGTGTTGTAATAAGTTATCAGTGTTATAATAAGTTTTATAATAAGTTATCAGTGTTATAATAAGTTATCAGTGTTATGATAAGTTTTATAATAAGTTATCAGTGTTATAATAGGTTATCAGTGTTATAATAAGTGTTATAATAAGTTATCAGTGTTATAATAAGTTATCAGTGTTATAATAAGTTTTATAATAAGTTATCAGTGTTATAATAAGTTTTATAATAAGTTATCAGTGTTATAATAAGTTATCAGTGTTATAATAAGTGTTATAATAAGTTATCAGTGTTATAATAAGTTATCAGTGTTATAATAAGTTTTATAATAAGTTATCAGTGTTATAATAAGTGTTATAATAAGTTATCAGTGTTATAATAAGTTTTATAATAAGTTATCAGTGTTATAATAAGTTTTATAATAAGTTATCAGTGTTATAATAAGTTATCAGTGTTATAATAAGTGTTATAATAAGTTATCAGTGTTATAATAAGTTTTATAATAAGTTATCAGTGTTATAATAAGTTATCAGTGTTATAATAAGTGTTATAATAAGTTATCAGTGTTATAATAAGTTTTATAATAAGTTATCAGTGTTATAATAAGTTTTATAATAAGTTATCAGTGTTATAATAAGTTTTATAAGTTGTCAGTGTTATAAGAAGTTTTATAATAAATTATCAGTGTTATAATACGTTTTTACATTTATACAGTTGCTTTGCTGTATAAAATAAAAGGACTTGCCTTTAAGCATTATAACAATGTACGTGTGGGTTTTACATTTGAGGCCAGATACATAGAACACATAGAAGTACATTCAGTTTTCGGATTTTCGGATCTTCAGGTTTGTCCCAAGATCTGGAAATCTGAAAACAGAACGAAACTTAGGAGTTTCAGCCATCTCTAGCAGCAGGAAAGAGAAACCCTATGGACATGTCTACATGATGCCAGCTCCTCAGGCCTGGCAGCTTTTAATTGTATTCTACCTTTAGTTACCCATTAAAATGAACAGAACTTCATACACAATAACACTGCGAGTTCTTCTAAAATTGCAGCTGTGCCCCAAAACTAGGTATTAACTCTACTTTCCATATTTAAATGTCCTCCTTTAGTTTTTTTAAACAGCTGAGCCAATTGTTCTCCGTAAGGAAAGTACTGTGAGAGCCAGACAATGACTGGTATGTGGGCAGCACAATGAGAACTTTCAGCGCCTTATGTGAACCTTTCCATTGGTATGAGAGTTAATACAAAGCTAAAATATATCTGTGAACATCACTATCATGGCATGACGATCTGGGGCTTTTCTTTCAGCTATTGATGTCATTGAAAGACCTTTACTGAAAGAAACCCTCCCAGATTATCCGAGTCTCAGTTTACAGAGAAATCTATCAGCAAAAGAGCAAAGAGATCTCAATACGCAAGAGATTTAAATGAATATTGAAGTAAGGAACGTCTAATGCACCTGTCACCATCGCCGCGCAGGAGAGACTAAAATCGGGGTATTTGGTAGTTAAGAAATCAGTCACTAAGGACTATAATTACCAAACAAAAGGTTATTTTTTGTTTGGTTAAATGAGAGACTTAAGGGCTTATGTACCAAGAGGTGCAAACGTTTCCCTGTGCTATTAATTTCCAGCAATTTACAGGGTTTTTGGAAAAAGTGGAGCACGCTACTAGAAACTATAAATCCCAACAGCCACCTCATCTAAAGCTGGAGAATTAAACAGCTGAGAGTCTCCACAGTTTAATTAAATTCCACCACTTCCACAACATTAAATGCTTAATTTTTGAATCTCTAAAAATACCAACCTCCCAATTCTTATTTCCCCAGCGTGAGCGTTCCTTAACTGAGACACTCACTCTACACTCCACCATCCTCTTCCCTGATTGTTCCTGCCTACTCTTAAAACTTGTTAGGAGCGTTCACATGGGCAGAGGCATAAACCTTAAAGGGGAAGTTCAGTGCAAATACATGTACTTTTCAGAAAAAAGCAGTATTTTTTCATCCCAATGACCTTAATTTACCCATTCAGCATTTTGTCTCTGTATAAATAAATGCAACTGAAATACTGACTTCCTGTTTGCAGGACCCCTAGTAGAGACCGTTATGGTCTTGCCCTTGACCCAGTGCCTGGGTTGGTTCAGTTGCTCAGTAGAGATCTGAGCATCTTTGACCCATCTAACAGCCAATTAGTAGAAATAACTGTTAGGAGCATTCCAAGGATGTGGTGCATCCTGGGAAACAGAAGGACCGTTAGAACCTGAAATTGCAGCTCACTAATGTCAACGGAAGGGATAATCAAAGGGTATGAAATTAACAGATTTTTCAAAATGGAAGAGAATATGTAGAATACCCAGGTATGCGTTACACAAACTAACAACTTAACAAATATTGATAATTTCCACTGAACTGTACCTTTAATGTAATCCACCATAGCCACAATTGACTTCGGTGCTGGTGATAAACGGAAGACTGGCAAACAGGGCAGTACCGTATCATGCAGGTTTATGGCATTTCCTGTTTTTTGCAGCCCTCCTTCCTACTGAGTAATATATGGTTATTGATTTTAGAAAGGCCATGGGCATATGTGACCCTATCACAGCTCAGTGCTTTGCTTATATGGAAAAATATGTATGTCTTCATGCACAGGTGACACTAGTCAAGTTAAGGTTTGCATGTCAGTGTTAGGGATTATAAGTGCTGGGTATGAATCCTATTAAATTAGATCTGCATGATAGTTATAGCTTATCCTGAATTGTAGAGCTGTAGAGAATTGACATTTCAGTAAGGTAAGATAGAGCCATGAGGAATTGAGGTCCTCTGAAGAAGATACCACTGGCAATGGCTATTGACTAATTATTATGGAGCCCATTCCTAATTCCCAATGGCTCTTATCATGGTCGTTATTGGTTCCCATAATTGCAATCAGTCTGTTCTACCACATAACCGTAATCATAATAGAAAATACAAGTTACTATTGTGAATTTTTTACAACTTTTATTGTGATTTAGGCAGATCATCACATGGTATAATGGATCAGCCATACACAAAAATAAGCAATGTCTGGTTTTGAAGAAACTCCCATCCACACACGATATATCGAATATTTTCTGTATTCCAAGCTACAAATAAATAAAAACAAACAATAAATAATTGAAGGTCTTAGTCTGAGGGGGAAATTGTAAATTTAAAATTACTTTTTACTTCTAGTGTAAATGTGCTTATAGGCCAAACCATTAAAACCAGTAATTAAAGGCTTGTGCACACGTGCGGTCACGATGTGTTACGAATGGCCTTTTCAGCCAACCGAGCACCCATACACTAAACATTTATTGGCCCCATGATTGCACGTGTGTACGAACCTTAAAGGGGAAGTTCAGTGGAAATGCATATGCTTTTCAGTAAAAAGAGCAGTATTTATTCATCCCAATTCCAAAGATGTGGTGCATCCTGGGAAGAAGAAGGACCGTTAGAACCTGAAATGTCAGCTCACTAATGTCAACAGCAGGGAACAGCAAAGGGTATGAAATCAAATGATTTGTCAAAATGGGAGAGGATATGTAGAATAACTAAGAAGGCATTACACAAACTTACAACTTAACAAATATTGATAATTTCCACTGAACTGTCCCTTTAAGAAGCTATGTATTACTTCCCATTCTTCAACCAATATCTCAGGAGCCAGGGAAGAAGTTAAATATAATTTACCTTTAACACAATTCACCACTGGAGGGATGAAACCTCGGACCGCTTCCTTGTTTTTATCCTCTATAATGCGCATGTGTGATATTGTGCGCTATAGAGGATTAAAACCAGGAAGTGGTCAGAGATTTCATCCCTCCAGCGGTGGATCGCATGAAAAGTAATTATACTTACCTTCGTCCCTGGCTCCTGAGATATTGGTTGAAGAACGTGAGGTAATACATAGCTTAACCTCCTGCGCTTCAATCAATACATTAAAGGGCATGTCCACCCCCCAAACTAAAATTTTACCAACTACTGGCCCCACTATAAAAAATAAAAAAATCCTTACCTTACATCCCTGTTCCTTGTGGTTCTCCTGTTCTGCCTCTTCAAAGTGCAGGAAACTGCCTCATCCTGTTTCTGTAGCTTGGCTAGCCTCATCAAGGTATGAGGCATGCTCAGTAGTGCCCTTTCCCCCCTCTCCCTCCTTCCTTCCTGATCCCTCTGTGGCTGGCAGTAGTGTAGCTTTAAAAGCTTGTGCCATAATGCAGGGGATGCCCTCCCACCCCCAACCGCTCTATTTATTACTTCAATATCACTTCCCTTCTTTACTTACACCTCCTTGTTCCAGCGCCATTTTCATTACTGGCAGCTGCGGCTGTGATTGGCTGCCTCTCAGCCAATCACAGCCGCGGCTGCCGGTCCGGCCCCCTGCTTGCAGTTCCAGCGGGCAGGGGAGCTGGACCAGAACAGCGGAGGATCGAGGAGGTGTAAGTAAAGAAGGAGAGCAATTTTGAAGTTATAAATATAGCGGTTGGGGTGGGATGGTATACACTACATTGCCTAAAAAGTTTTTAGAAGGGGTGGACATGCCCTTTAAAGGAAAAGTTCATTTTTCCATTGAACTATTCCTTTAACTTAGTCTGTGAGATCCTTAACACTGTCATTCCTTACTAGTATAAAGGCTAGGCATCTGCTGATTAATACTTTTCCTTTAAAGATGGGTACACACAGTAATAATGGATAATGATCCAATCCCGTTGGGTATGATGGGATCAGCCTATTATTAGTCACGTGTGTGGCGAGATAATTGACGATCCTGCAGTTGACAAACTTTCACTGTCGGCCACTTGCAGAATGTTCCCTATACTCAATATAGGGACAGGTCAGTGGTGTAGGTACAGGTGGTCCCGCCGAGGTGGGTCTCTATTCACTTTAAAACCCAGCCCAAGTCAGAGATAAGCAGCAATTTGCTTTGCCTTCCTGTGTCTACTATTTTGCATCAATGTAGCAGGCACAGATCGGCTCTGTAAGTTCACAATGTAAACAGTGAAATGGATACAGACAGTTTAGTTACATTGTGATCCTACAGAGACGATCTGCGCCTGTTACATTGATGTAAAATAGTGGACACAGTATTCTAAGCAGCAGTGAAATAGACCAGCAGGTGCCAGGACTCCCAGCAGGGACTCTACTATACATACCAAATGTTCGGTAGAAGAAGGGAAGGTGGCAGTAGAGCTGAATGGTTAAAGGGGGAATATTGGGGCATTGGAGGAGCTAAAATAATAAGAAGTTTGGGGAGCTGCAGTGGACAGTAAGCAGGCAATGCTAAAGAGATGGAGGGTCCACTTGAAATAAATAGGAAACAAAAAGAAAGTAAGGAAACATGGATGTGGGAAAGGAGAGACAAAGAATTAAAGGGAAAGTTCAGTGGAAAATATCAATATTTGGTAAATTGTTAGTTTGTGTAATGCCTTCTTAGTTATTCTACATATTCTCTCCTGTTTTGAAAAATCAGTTGATTTCATACCCTTTGCTGTTCGACATTAGTGAGCTGCCATTTCAGGTTTCAACAGTCTTTTTTCTTCCCAGGATGCACCACTTCGTTGGAATTTTCCTAACAGTAATTTCTACTGATTGGCTGTTGGATAGGTCAAATATGCTCAGATCTCTACTGAGCAACTGAATCAACCCCGGCGCTGGGTCAAGGGCAAGACCATAACAGTCTCTACTAGGGGTCCTGCAAACAGGAAGTCAGTTTTTGGTTGCATTTATTTTTACACAGACAAAATGTTGAATGGGCAGGTTAACATCATTGGGATTGAAAATGACTGCTCTTTTTTCTTAAAAGCACATGTATTTGCACTGAACTTCCCCTTTAAGAAGAGAAGAACAATGGACAGAATGGGAAAAGAGAGAAAGGGGTTAATAGAAGAATGGGATTATGGAAAACGGAGAAGGAGTAACTAAAGGCAATTCGATGAAGGAGGGAGGGAATGAAACAAGGAGAAAGAAGGATATAGAAAGAAGTGATATCCTAAAGAAGACCAAAAAGGTTTCATGGGAAGGAGGGTACAAGGGTGGGGTGAGGCTTGGCATGTGGAAAGGGGGCCCAGGTCTGAATTGTGCATCGGGGTCCATAAGACAGTAGCGACACCACTGAGACCAGTTGGTCCTGCGAGTAGCCACATCTGCTCTGCTAAGGATTGGTACAGTGTGTCCAGCTTTATCAACATTACACCTGGTTAGATCCAGAGTGTCTCCCAATCTGTGGAATGGCCAGCTCTGTTCTGTAAATGAGCCATTACAATAAGCAGAGGCTTTCTATTAAAAATAGTAAAATCAAAATGATCAAACCCACAGAATTATTAAACCAAACCCCCCACAGATAGAAACCATTAGTCACTGCACAGAAAAACAATAAATTGACGGCTTCTGGTGGAATTTCAGTGGAATTTATTTCTGGCCAATTGCTTACAGTATCTCCCACACCATAATAAACAGTGTTGTTCTCTTAGAACAATGACTCATATATCCCTCCCAGTTAATGCTCCAAGATTAGAGATCACTCCTTGCTGCGCCTTCAGAATTTCCTATTCTTTCCCATATATGTTTCCCTATTAAAGGCCAATACGACTTTTTTTCTATTCCATCTATTTTTAATGTAACTAATGTAACTATGGGCAGAAATCTGTGTAGTGCATATGAATACAGAGCTTGGGCTACAGACAAAGATCCTATAATTTTGGTACTGGAACAAAGAAGAAAACATTCAAATATTCAACTGAAATCAATAGTGATCTCACACTGGAACAAGTGATGCAGAAAGACCTCCTAGGGAGAAAAGGGATAGTATCATCTCTCAACCTGATGACACGATAACTTGATCACAGTGCTGTGGGCTGATCTGACACAGGGAAAGTCCCTTCAAGGTGCCATTGGCAGTGATGGGGAATTGTGCATTGTATTAGGCTGGGTACACACATTAGTGATATAGGGAGGATCCCATCGGTACTGACGGGATTGGCCCTATATCGCTAGTTTGTGTATGGCCGATGCTGAAAAACATTCGGGGTCGGCAAAGGACGTTCTGGCTGGAAATTTTTCCTCAGCCGCGGTTGGCCCCCTGTATAGGGAGTCTGTCACAGTCATAGGGAGTATGGGCAGTCACGAACATTCTCCCTATACTTTATATATACTTTATAAAGGGAGAACAATTGTGACTGTGTGTATATCCATCTGTCAAAGATGACAGACAGAATATTGCAGATTGCTACTGTGTGTACCCACTTTTAGACACTAAAGGTGCCCATACATTAGAACTCACCCACCGACCGATCCCATGACATTCAATCAATTTTTCAGAAACCTCTGTTCCCGTTCTTTTTCCCCAATTGCCAAATGAATGTTGGTTGCGAAGAAGAACGATAATACACACAGGATGATAATTCTGACTAATCGAACCCCCACCAACAAAACAAGTCATTTCAGCCATTCAATCCTGCCGGTAAATTCAAGGCTGTTCTTGTACATTTTAATTTGCAAACTATTAACTGTGATTAAAAATTGTGCTGCAAATGTTCCCTCCCATCTGCCTGACTATTGATATCAGTATTGTCGTGCAGTGCGTAGCAAGTCTAAAGATGTTTATACACAACCAGTTATCATTTCAAAATCGATTCCCATTTGTATTGTATTGGAAATGTGGTAAATAGCTACAAGTAGGGTTTTGCAAGCCTATTCAATATAGCAATAGTGGCTCTTGGTGAATCAAGTTCTGTGGTCTCCAATTCTAGTTAGGATTATATAAAAAGCCTTCCATCATACCTTCAAAATAAAACCTAAATCACATCTCTGGATTAAATTTGTTGAAAGGTTCAGCAGAATTGCTTCCTGTTTGAACACTTCCTGTTTTCAGACATGTGACCAGCCTCTGTCTGCATTAATAGGCTTCCCTTCTTAACTGTTAATTTTTTCCTCCAGGTACTTCCTGTTTTCCCCAACATTAAGAATTAACGGAGCATGCTTTCCCCCCGGGGTGGATGGGCAGGGCAGATCAGATGATGTCACTTAACCAACTGGAAGGAAGAAATTAAAAAAATTCACCCAATATAATTTCTCACAGGATGAACCCAGAGATGTGATTGATGGCTAATTTTAAAGGAAATACTGCAGGCTTTGTATTTAACCCTAACTTGTTTGGAGACCAAAGTTGCCCTTTCAGCAAAAATGTAAGACCAGCCACTATGCTGGTCTTAGATCATAGCCAAAAAGCTATGCTATAGGAATAATGAATAGGGTTGCGGTGGCTGTGCGGTTCGCATCCAGAAACTGACACAAGTGCTTCAAACCCATCGTTAAAGACCCTCTAACCTATATTAAATATGTTAATGTGACTTTAACATCAGTTTCATACCCAGAACCTCTGGGTAAACGAGGCCCAAAATTTCACAGAGGGGCACATTACCATAAGGCAGGAGAGCAGATAAGTAGGTCAAGTGGGGAGTTTTAAGTAGGAAGAGGAAGTGACGTACTGGAGGTGGAGAGAGATCAGTTGATTGGAACTTACAGGAAGTCAGATCTAGCCATCGAGCCCAACCACCCTGAATTTCCTTCATTGGCATGTCTATGGTGGTGGCAAAACAATTAGTAAAGTAAAGGGGTAAAAAAGTACTGCCGAATTGTATCCCTAGCTAGCTGGTGACTGTGTTTTATGTGAAAACCCTGAACATTGAAACCATTGCCAGAGGATATATTTTGGTCAAAATGATATTCACAATGAATTGTGTATTTTCAGTTACTGGAATAGTTTTTGTTATGTTATAGTTTGTACCATAAAAAATATATGTTATATTACCATAAATTGTCACTTATAAAGCTCTGGCCTTTTACATTACACCAATCGGAAATGTTGGAATATGTGTGTTATTTTAGATTGGAGGGTAGTGTAGGTACAACCAGCATGGATAATAATATATATTTATACAATAAAACCCACCTAGGCCTGGGTAGCACCAGTTGATTCAAATTTCTTTTTCCTGCCCTCCATGCCACTCAGGGCATCCACATTCTTTCTCCAGTCTCCTACTTCTCTTATGTCCTAAAAAAAAGAGAAACACAATGTATTACTGTGTTGGAATTACTGTTAGACCAAACCCCAGAAACAATGTGGACTACAAAGATGTACCAAATGCAGGATAGGTATTGTGTACCAGCCCAAACATATGATAGTAAATATCTATCTTTCTAATGCTATTTTTAATGGGCTACGCAGCTATACATATGTTACGTAGCTCTGGATTTCTCATGGTGCTTACTTCTTTATACAATACGTCCCAGCTTACTTTATCATATAGAGCCATTGTAGAAAACACAAGCCCAGGTTTAAAAAGTGCATGCAATTGTACAAAATTTCAACGTGTTTCTTGCCCGTTGCAGTTGGGCCACAGCCTAAGCATGTTTATGAGAGTGTAAGATATCAGCTGGTGCTACTTGGTCTTCAGTAAATATAATTTAACTGCAGCATTAACCTATAGAGTTAATTAGCTAAAGTAACTGTCAGTGCCCCATTTCTTGCTATCCAGTAGACTCTGACTTCAGTCACATGCTCTCTGGCGAAGATGCCAAACTGGACTATAACACGATTGGCTACAGACCTCTAATGGATAGTACTTAGGACTGGGCATGACTATTTTAGTCAGTGACTAAGAGAGTAGACATTAGTGAGTCTGGAAGGCTGGGAAATAAGGAACATCACTCACATGTTAAGGCACATTTCTTAACAGCCAGTTCAAAATGAGAGACACATATGAATGTGTAGAAGTGCACTGTGTTCCGATTCATTGTTTGGAGGGTTTAGTTGCCGTTTAAGAACGCTACCCAAGAAAAAAACCCAAAAATGTACCTTATCGGCATCATCCTTCTTTGCTTGTTTGACCTGCTTGAGATTTGCCCGTAAGTCCATAGAAACCTTGTGCTTCGTTCCCAGCAATGCTCTCATCATGGCATCCGCGGAAAGCCGTACTCTTCTTAGGGTTGGCCGCTTGAACTTACCACGAAGGTCAAAAATCTTTTGATTCAAATCTTCAATCTGGAACAGAAAAAAAACTTAGTTTCCTTATCCATTCATCCCATGTGGAATAGTTGGAATTGTCATCCTTGTAGGTTAAACACTGAAAAGAAGTGAAATTTAAGCTACACAAGCAACGTACACATATAAAGTCCAATATGTTCCCAACATATGTGAAGATATTTAGAAATAATATTGAAATTAAGTATATCAAAATTAAACAGGGTAAGGATTCAAAACAGCATTGCAAATGGCAGACAAATGGTGTTGAACCCCACTTCTATTCAGGCTTGGTTTCTTTATTTTAACATAAACATAATCTTTTTGGCCAAGGTGCGTGCGTGCGTGTGTGTTTGATCCAGTCGGATGATTAGCAATACATGTTCAACTAAATCCAGTTGATCTAACTGAATACCACAGACATACCATGACCTGGATGAATAAGAACCTTCACAATCTTATTGAAATGAAGGTCTTTAGAATCTTTACAATTGCAATAGTTCGATCATAATTACAGATTTGTGGATTCTATCTGTCTCCATTGGAAAGGTCCCCTACAATTATCATTTAAAATGGAATGACACATAAATAAAGTACACCATGCAATTACACTCTCATTGCCCTACAGTGCAGTACTTAAAGGGCATGTTCACCCCTCTGACAAACTTTCCCCCCCACAACCTAGACCCCCCCAAAACCCAAGTTTCACAATATTGACCTTTATCTTCGATATTCCTGAAAGAAGTCAAGTTTGTCAGGGGGTGAACATGTGCTTTAATGTGTAAAACATAAGATGGATTATAAACATGATACACTAAGCTGTATCCCTGCAAATTGTTATGTAAACAGGAGAATCAGATTTTTTTTTAAGATCTAAGAATATTTTATCCATTAGTGTATAATGAACTACAAGATGGGCAATCCTACAAACAGTTTGTAATTGTATATCATCATCAAATGTCCTTTGGGCATCTTAAAAAAAACCCTCAAGATAAATAAGGCAGATAGATACAGGGTACTGCTTTGTTCCCTTATCTTTACTTACAATTCGATATGCAGGTTTAACTTCCTTTTGAAAAGGCGGTTTGGACTGATAAAGGAAGAAAATGTAATCTATAGCCTCCAGCAGCCAACACGATAGTCAAATGGCCATTTTGGGCAATAATTGTACGTGTGGTTGTGCACTTGGTTGGACGCAGGGCTGACTAAGGGCTGGGCCACACAAGTGCGTTTTTAGCGCGTTTGCGCACGTGTTTTCGTTTGCAATAGCACCCGTGACTTTCGCTAAACCGGGAATCTCGGTAAACGAGAAAATTCACGCGATTTCTGTTGCACATGCGATTGTGCGTCCATTTGCTTTTTGCATTTAACCTTTTTTTTTGCGCAATCTAATGCGTTTTCTCTTTAAAAATAGCAAAAACATATGCGCAAATGTGAAACAACGCGTGCGAGCACACAGAAGTCACGTACGCAATTTCAAGCATGATTTTGTGCGTTGTAGTGGGGCCTTGGCCTAACAGTGTCTGGTTGGTAAGGGCTTGACCTTACAGTGTCTGCTGAACTTGAGTGCTGGAGGGTTCAGCAACCACTGTTAGTTCAGCCCTCCAGTTCACCAGCCAGTGTTAAGTCAGCCCTCCAGTTCACCAGCTAGAGCCAAGGCTGCCCTCTAGTTCAACAGCCAGTGTTAGTTAGCCCATCACACCCACCTCCACAAGCCACTCCCCCTGTTTTGTGGCAGCACACTTTGCATGCCGCAGGAAGATGAAGAGGGCAACTTTAAACAGTATGTGCCAAAAGGTGTAGAAGCGTCCCTGCATGTTTCTCTGGCAATGTGTGTTTTATGGATGATAATTTATTATCAACTGAAACCGCTGAGATTTTCTATAATTATTTCCACTACAGTCAGTGCAGGAAGTCTGATAAGTTCATTCCAGATTTCTCTGTAGAAATGATTTGTTCCAGGCCTCATAGGTCATTCAATTAAATATTTCAACACCAGAGAAAACAATTGCCGTGTGAAGGGGTCACAGCACACAATCCCATATACAGGAGGAGGGGGCAGATTTGGGTGGATAGTACAAGGATCAGTTAAGGAAAGTTCAATGCTGAGGGTTGATCCCTAATTTTACCCAAGGTCCCTGGAATACAAAAATCGACTGCTATGTATATTAGATGTTTACAACCCACTGCTTCATGTGGAAGGAGGATATATTTTCCTCTTTAAACAAGGAGTACTTGGTAAGTTAATCACACAGAACAAGGGCGCCATCTACTGTACACTGGTGAACAAGGTGTAAAACCAGATCAACGGTAGAAATAAAACCAAGCTATGGAATTCAGTAAACAAGTTATAGAGAACTACAGAGTATAAAGTGGCTACATTTATTTCAACAAGGCCTAGGTGAGGCATACCAAAGAAAGGGAGCAGCCCCTAGAGAAATCCATGGTGGGCCCACATTCCATTCATTACCATACATCCCACCCTGACAAATGTGCTATCAGGGACCTCTCTCCCTGTGACCACCCCGCCTACCACGAACTACATCCACCCCATTTCTGGAAATGTTATTTACTGACGTATTACAGCTTTCACCTTCCTTGCCTGGCAGTTCCTGGAGTTTCCCTGGGCTTCAGACCCTCCCGGGTGGGGTGGTTAGAAGCGGAGGCTCCAGAAACTACTACGAGGAGTGGAATACCTGCATTACTCAAATCATAGTAAATTGTGAATTAACATTTGGACATGGAGGTAATTCAGAGGTAAGCAGGCCACACGTGGGCTGATTCTTTTGATCATTCCGGCTGATCAAATTTTCGGAAGAATCAATTAAAATTTCCCACCTTGAGTGCCAAATGCAATAGATTTTAGCTTGAAATGTGAGGATGGTGGGGACTGGAGGATGGGGTCAATGGACCTGATTTTAGTTTTTCTATAAACCATTTAATATTGTTGGAAATATGGATGCAGTTTGGCCTGCTTAAGAAATGACACGAGTGAGATAGATATGTGAAAAAGGGAGATGAAATCTAAACATTTCCTGTGGGTTCCCTGGTTAGTATTTCTCGGGGGCCTCAACACCCTAGTCTGATGCTGTCAACCCGATGAGTGCTGTAATTTATTCTTTCAACCTAATTTGATGAATGCTGTGAGTTCTATTAAACCAGGTGAGCCCAACTTGGGGCAACCCGGGCCACTCGTTTGGCTCCGCCCTGGGCACACCCCACCCATGGGTGCAGAATGCCGCATCTTTTTACAAACGGGCTGCGTGCGGCCTATTAGGCATGGGTTAGATATCCGTGTATTAAAGTGACTATGGGTCTGTAACTGCTACTGATTTGTAGGTAAACAATGTGCCTTTACATCCCACTCTATTCATTCTTAATAGATTAAATTCACTTTTAGCAACAAAGTAGCTGCTGAACTGTCAACTGGTCAATAGCAGAGATTCCGCACCGCTCTGTGTATTTACCTTGTGTGTTTTCAACATTTCCATCTACAAAATAAGAAATCTATATGCATACTAATGTCAATTAACTACATGTCAGTTATCCAGTTCCAGGTCCATTTAGACATAGGCCACCTAGACAAAGAACTCCTATGTTAAACCAGGGCGCCCAGTGTTCTCCCTAGCAGCATCTCCCTGTCAGCTTTTACTTGCTGTGTTAGATCTGTTCTCCTTGTTATTCTGTAATTTGTAACATTGTATTTAGTACAGAGCCTGAACTCCACACACTCTATTTACCAACAAATGAAGGTGGAGGAAGGAGGGGGAGGATCAGCTCAGCTAATAGTACTGAGGGAACAGTTCTAAAATGCCTGGTAAAAGCTGCTGCAGACTTTATAACAGTGACCCCTGTGACTAGCAGCCATGAGATCATTATCCCTGCCTCTTCCTTCCTTCCATCCAACTCTCCAATTAGAACTTAGAGTAGGTGAGGGAGTGAACAATTCAATGGAGGACACATGGAAAGCAGGTACATACTGTATATTATGTCAATGCTAGCAGCAGAAAGGGATAAAGCTAATACTCTGCTGGCACTGAAAGTGCTGGCACTGAAATTATTAGTAAGAAAGTCTGCTGGCACTGAAGGGTTAATGGTAATACTCTGCTGGCACTGAAAGTGGTAATGACAATACTCTGAGGAAGTCTGCTGGCACTGAAGGGTTAATGGCAATACGCTGAGGAAGTACTGCCACTAAAGTGTTAATGGCAATACTCTGCTGGCACTGAAAGTGGTAATGACAATACTCTGAGGAAGTCTGCTGGCACTGAAGGGTTAACGACAATATTCTGGGAAAGTGCTGGCACTGAAATTATTAATAGGAAAGTCTGCTAGCACTAAAGGGTTATTGGTAATACACTGCTGACACTGAAAGTGGTGATGGCAATATTCTTGGAGGGCTAGGCCACACTACTGTGCCTTTAAGCTCAATGGGATTGGGATCTAATCCCACAAGGGCACCAAGATGGCGAGAAACGGCCCTGTTTTATCAGATTGACATTAATTTCTACTGTTATTTATTATAATCAGTGCTTAGGTAGGTCATCAGTTATAATCAGTGCTTAGCTATGTCATCAGTTATAATTAGTGCTTAGCTATGTCATCAGTTATAATCAGTGCTTAGCTGTGTCATAAATCATAATCGGTGCAAAACTATATCATTGGTTATAATTGGTGTTTAGTTATGCCATCAGTTATAGTCGGAGTTGCGTACTACTTTTTTTTTTTAAATCTGGTTTGCTAGTCGATTATAATCAGTGCAAACATATACAAACAGTTGTAATATGTGCTTAGCTATGCCATCAATTACAATTAGTACTTAGCTATACCATCAGCTTTAATCTTTGCTTAGCTGTGTCATCAGATTTAGTTATAATCAGAGCTTAACCATGTGATCTGTTATTATCGGTGGGTAGCTATGTCATCAGTTATAATCAGAACAGTTAAAAAACCTTTATTTAACACATCAGGGTTATAATAAAATCACTTATTATTATAACCCTGATGTGTTAAATAAAGGTTTTTTAACTGTTCAGTGAGTGTGCACTTTAGTTCTATTTTTTTGCTTTGATTGTATTTTTAACTACTTTGTAGCACCTCCCCCTACTAGGGAATTAACTTAGCTGGTGCTGGGTTACCTTTATTATCAGTTATAATCAGAGCTTAACCGTGTGATCTGTTAT
This sequence comes from Hymenochirus boettgeri, assembly GCA_019447015.1. Classification (NCBI taxonomy): domain Eukaryota; kingdom Metazoa; phylum Chordata; class Amphibia; order Anura; family Pipidae; genus Hymenochirus; species Hymenochirus boettgeri. The sequence goes on from CM033475.1 coordinate 192,662,726, forward strand.
CAGTGGGTAGCTATGTCATCAGTTATAATCAGAGCTTAACCGTGTGATCTGTTATTATCGGTGGGTAGCTATGTCATCAGTTATAATCAGAGCTTAACCTTGTGATCAGCTATTATAAGTGCTTAGCTTATAATCGGAGATTAGGTACAGTATGTCATAAGTCAAAATCGGTGTTTAGTTATGTCATCTAATCAGCTATGTCATATAATTGATGAAATTCGCACTTATTGGAGGCTGCTTATTGGAGTGGCTGCAGCTCAGGGTTATCTCCCTGGAAGTGTTATTATGTGTTATTACATGTGCAAAGAAACATGGTTTGTTATTAGAAAGATCAGGAAATCACAAGAAAGATGATGCAATATTCAGCTATACCGTCTTAATCCGTCACTAATCCTTCTGTAGTAATGTAGTAAGGTGTTAGCCAGGGATGCTGTTTCCCCTAAGCAAGTTAAAAAAAAAAAATAAATTGCGTCAAGTTCCCCTGCTATGAATGCTCAGTTCTGTGAGCAGGAGTGTACACAAATAGGGGCTTTGCACACTGCTTCATCTAGCAGTGCTACTGTTTAAGGTGGGCACACAGGAGGGGACCTTGTGTCCAGACTGAGTGTTCACTACTAGCGAGCGATTGGCTGGGGACAAATGACTGTGGCCGACAGTTTGCGCAACCGATCATGCAGTCTCATAGGGAACTGCACCATTGGCCGTGATTTTCCAACAGGTCCTACTGTCTTTTTCAAAAAGATTATATACTGTATAAACTACAAAATATTTTAATTAGGATTTCTGCATGCAAATAAAAGCCACTTGAATGTATTTGCCCCCTAGTGCCCAAGGTCCCAGCCTCTTCTAATCACCTGCGAGAGAGAACTGCAGTTGTGGACACTGACAGTCTCTCCCCCTACCTTTGATTAGTATACTTAATGTGTGTGTGCATTTTTTTTACTTTTTCTGAACTTGATTGATAAGAAGGGGATTTCAGTTACTACTTCTACCACTTGCCCTGGCCTCCCCTTTTTCATGACAGCCTGAGTGCCCAGGTGTTTGGGTTGTCTCAGTCCATATTTGGTAGAACAGATCCATTTCTTGCTGTCCAGAACCCAGGACCATGTGGTGGAATAGGTCAGGCTTAGGTGACCCAGGGCATAGTGTGGTCTGGAATGGGCAGACTCTCAAACCAAGTAGAGAGATGCCATACCATGAAAAAATCATCATAATACTGCAGTTCTGGTTGATCCAGGGATACTCTCTGATTTGCCATTTGGAGTCAGGAAGGAATTTTCCCCCCTTATTTAGCTGTTGTTTTTTTTTGCCTTCCTTTGGATCAACGGTTAGGTAGGGTTAAAAAGGAGAGTGAAAAGGTTGGACTTGATGGACGCATGTCTTTATTCAACCTCAATTACTACAGTATGTTTCTATAATTATCACATCATAGATAATTACAAATAAATATCTTAAATAGATCAATATTCCTGCCATTGATTTAGAGGGCACAAGTTTAGAGGTGACACATGTTTGCTCAAAAGATCCCAAATGAAATTGCAGAAACAACTGACCCAATGTAAATTTTAGCAATGTGGTTCTTAATAGCAATATCAATCTGTTCTGCTGTATATGATCTTCTTTAGTTGCCAATACCTCAGTTATGTTTTTGTTCACTTTGGCTTCCATATCGTATCTTTCTTCATCCACTACATCAATTCTTGCATGAAGCTCACGGCACAAGTCCTGAAAGATATGTTTTATGCCTATTATAAAGTAAAAGCTATCAATCCATTTGTTAATCACAGTATAGGGAGTATGCCTCCTCTGATCCTTTCATCATCCAATGACAGGAAGGGGAACACTTCCTGTATGTATGCAGCACTTCCTACCTGCTTCCTGTGCCCTGATAGCCACCAGCATGGAAAACACACACAGTATCCTAGTATATCCCGCCACATTACTTTTTGCATCTTTGTTTATAAGGATTTATTTTAAACCACACATGCTGTATACATTGTATTGACTTTGATACTAGACTGAGTGGTGCAAACATCAGTAGACATAGATGCCATGGAGATGGATTTAGAACATACTCTTTAGGGTCCTCTTTATTGTCTACTACTAAGAATACAACATGTAATCTATCTCTGATCAGTGAACAGGGAAATAAATTCCTCCAGCACCATTGATAATGTGTAGGGATGGAATGTTTGTGGTGAGTCCATGATGTGCCCACTCCAGCATCCCCTCTCTTAGGCATAAACCTACTGAGGGGCCTGCCTGGATTTGCCATGGCCAAGGATAGGCTATGCTCACACCCTGGCTGACTTGGGAGGTAGTTAGGATACTGTACTGGCACTATAGTCATTACTACTACTTTTACAAAATGGCTCATTTGCCTACCTCCCATTTTTTTTTCTTCTGTGGACAAGGGTGGATCCTATCCACAACCCACCATGCCTGGACTGCTCAAACATGACCTGAATAACCCAGCCTCATGTGCCCCAGACTGGCCAAGACCGGTCCATTCCAGCAGTAGTCTGTGCTCTGGGACAGACCCTTCAAACGGAGACTGTGTTGGGGAGACAGGGATGGATGGAATTATATTTTGTGCATGGGTTTAGTATGAGCTTTTTGTTTCTTTACCTGCAGTTCAGAAAGGGACATGCCAGAGAGATGCAGAGGCTCGCAGCGTTCTGAAAGATATCGCTCTTTCTCTTGCGCCCTCTCCTCTTCCTCGTGTTCCATTTCAGCCTTAGCAATTTGCAGCATCAGACCCTGTGGTAAAAGGGAAGAATGAGTGCTAATGAATGCATCACAGGGGAGAAATTTTATTCACATTGGCTGTCAGTTGGTCATCGCAGAAAACAAAAGAAAAAGCTGCAGTGGTTAAAGTCATTAGCCATTAATTTTTACGGTCAAATCTAGAATCAAAGAGGCTTAGTTTAGTGCCTTCTGTTATGGACCATTGGCAGCTCAATTGCCACTACTGCTGTCAGTGGGCAGCCAATCAGACACCCTGCTGTCAGTTAGAGTAGTGCATCTGTCATGACTAGGAAAATAAAAATCTAGGTAATAAAAGCTGTGGACTCACCTGAAAGGTAATGTTATAAAGCAGCACATATATTACTCATGGTGGCCATAGACACAACGGATCGCCCATCCCGATAATGAAATCGCCTGATACAGCAACACAGAGCGATAATTGCCTTATATGTGGTATCAGCCAATCGTATCGCTGTGTCTATGGCCAGCAGCAGTGTGCCAAACAATTCAAAAATTGTAAGGGAAATAGTCAAGTATTTTGTATCATAAATGAAAACAGATTTGGATCAACCTCAGCATTGTGTTCCAGCTCACTGGGTGTTCCAGGAGAAAAACCAAAATATGTTCAGGACAGCAATCAAATATGGAGAGAGAGTGGAGCATGCTGAGAGGAGTAGTTTAACCAATCCCAGGGCCGGATTTACCATTAGGCATGTGCCTAGGGGCGTCTGAGGTTGGAGGGGCGGCTGTCAATCTCCTTCCACCAATCCAACCCCTTTATAGTCTATTTTCTTCTGAAAAAAGAGAAAACAGGTGTGGTTTAGGGGTGTGGTCTGTGTTTAGGGGTGGAGCTAAGGGCGCCTTTGGGCCAACAGGCTCCTGAGGTGTAAATCCATAGCTGACCAATCCTATTTATTCTCTTAAATGACTTGGACTTTTACCTTCAGCTGGAGCTTCCTGGATGCAGAAATCTTGGGTTTTCTCTACAAGAAACACAAACATTGATTACATTTTTCATTATTTCTCTAAAATATCTAAAAGAGATCATACTAGGGGTGTTAAACTGCAGAGACCCCCCTCATATACACAAGGTTCCAAGTTTATAGATTCAATACAGTAAAAAATAAGTGCAAAACCCACGCAACATGGTGTAATATCGGGCTAAAGTGGGTTTTACTTATTTTAGGGCACCGCGACAATAAGAAATGTTTTTGGACATAAAACATTGCACCTGATATAATTCCCTTAATGTACAATGATACAATTTCTTAATGTTTGAAAAACTTAACACAGGATTTTATGGGGCATTAAATGAGTGCAAAGCTGCACATCTTATCAATTAATGCAATACCAGATGTAATAGTGTTAATGTTCGGTATTGCATAGCAGGATCGCGGGAAGGTAAGATGCATGGCTTTGAGCTATTTACCCTCCCTGTTATTTGCTAAATCATCCTAAGACATAATAACACCAATATTCTCAGTAAATGTAAAAGTAAATGGAGGATATATTTTTATTACGGTATTCCCTTTATTGCATTTGGATGCTTCCTTAAAGGTTTTATAGGCCCAGAACCTTTTTCTTATTTCCTTGCACAGGTATTTCCACAAAGCTCAGGGTCCAGACTCAATAATGAGCACTGATCGCATTCAAGGTATAACCACCACAAAGCTAAGGGCCCCAGTGCAGAATTTAGGTCTGGGTCCATAAGAAAGGCAGGACCCAGATTCAAGGGCCCTCCAACTAAACTACCCCCACCCAACAACATTTCCCAAAAAAACTCCCCCACCCTGTGAGCCAAAATGCAGGAAAGAGTCCCTTTAATAGCACACATTTGGGTTTTTTTCCAGCAGAATTCCGTTAAACAAATTTCAGGAATCTTATAAAATGCAGGTGATGTGGTCACTTTATGACAAAGGGTCTGATATGGCTCATCAAACCCAGTGGATAATGGGGGAAATCTGCTCTGCAACACCTTTTAACTGTTATATGTTGAAAGAAGGGAGGGGGAGGGGGGGCGGAATCAGCAAGACCAAGTTACAAAGAAGTAAAGAAAACATTTTCAAGCCTTTATAAAACAGCCCTGATTGCAGGCCCTTGGCAATGCCTCCTGACTGTGCTGATTAGCTGTCTACAGTCTACTTCACTGTCATGGCTCTGCCTGATTGGTTATGGAAAGAGCATAGGAAGGGTTAAGATGGGACCAAGAAGATTTAAACCTTCCTTGTGTGTGATTGCTGAAGGTAGGGTTGTATGCAGGTAGTACCCAGAATTCAACATGATCAACTAGAGTTAGTTTAGAGTTTTAATCCATTTAGTTCTGCTGCTTTATGGCTTTTTCCAAGTAGCCCTCCCATGGACACCGATACACAGATGCACATGCTCAGCACGTTTTCTAGCCCCCCTCCCTCTTCCCCCTGGCAGAACTTTAACGTAACGCATGCAGAACACGGAGATGGATCCCAACATTGTGGGCCCCAGTATATGGAACCCCCTTTCCAACAAACTGCTGCCAACACTACAAATCAATAAAGCGATTTATGGATATATCCCGGACAATGAACATATTTCATGGCACTTAACAATTATTTCAATATTTCACATCAAGCCCTGCCCCAAAGATCTTACAGATATTGGGACTAATGCAATAAATGGTGGAAAATTTTGCCCTGCAACAACCAATCAGATGATATCTAACTGCAGTTAACCAATAAAAAGCACCTTTTATTGCAATAGCAATAAATGTATCAAAAACATATCAATTTATCTTTTGGCTGTAGGAGGAAACAGGTAGAACATACAAACTAGTTACAGGTGTAGACAAGGGTGGGACAGAACCCAGGACTCAGCACTGCAGTATAGCCAGTGCAAGGGTGGGACTGAACCCAGGACTCAGCACTGCAGTATACCCAGTGCAAGGGTGGGACTGAACCCAGGACTCAGCACTGCTTATAACCAGTGCAAGGGTGGGACTGAACCCAGGACTCAGCACTGCTGTAAACCCAGTGCAAGTGTGGACTGAACCCGAACTCAGCACTGCAGTACACCCAGTGCAAGGTGGGGACTGAACCAGGACTCAGCACTGCAGTAACCCAGTGCAAGGGTGGGACTGAACTCAGGACTCAGCACGCAGTACACCCAGTGCAAGGGTGGGACTGAACCCAGGATCAGCACTGCAGTACACCCAGTGCAAGGGTGGGACTGAACCAGGACCAGCAAGCCAGTAACAGGGCAAGGGTGGGACTGAACCCAGGACTCAGCACTGCAGTATACCCAGTGCAAGGGTGGGACTGAACCCAGGACTCAGCACTGCAGTACACCCACTGCAAGGGTGGGACTGAACGCAGGACTCAGCACTGCTGTATACCCAGTGCAAGGGTGGGACTGAACGCAGGACTCAGCACTGCTGTATACCCAGTGCAAGTGTGGGACTGAACCCAGAACTCAGCACTGCAGTACACCCAGTGCAAGGGTGGGACTGAACCAGGTCGCACTTGCGTATACCCAGTGCAAGGGTGGGACTGAACCCAGGACTCAGCACTGCAGTACACCCAGTGCAAGGGTGGGACTGAACCCAGGAATCAGCACTGCAGTACACCCAGTGCAAGGGTGGGACTGAACCCGGACTCAGCACTGCAGTACACGTGCAAGGGTGGGACTGAACCCAGAACTCAGCATTGCAGTACACCCAGTGCAAGGGTGGGACTGAACCCAGGAATCAGCACTGCAGTACACCCAGTGCAAGGGTGGGACTGAACCCAGGAATCAGCACGTCAGTACAACCCTTGCAGGGTGGGACTGAACCCAGGACTCAGCACTGCAGTACACAGTGCAAGGTGGGACTGACCCAGAACTCAGCATTGCAGTACACCCAGTGCAAGGGTGGGACTGAACCCAGGAATCAGCACTGCAGTACACCCAGTGCAAGGGTGGGACTGAACCCAGGACTCAGCACTGCAGTACACCCAGTGAAAGGGTGGGATTGAACTCAGGACTCAGCACTGCAGTACACCCAGTGAAATGTTGGAATTGGACCCAGGACTCAGGTTATCCCTTCATTTTTTATAAACCTAACCTTGGAAGACCAACAGGGTAATTCAATAAAAGTTCTTATCGTTTAAAATGGTGCTAATTTTGCCCCAACCAATCAGATGTTAGCTTTCAAATGTTAACTAAGATCTGATTGGTTGGGGCAAAATTATCACCATTTTAAACAATAAAAACTTTTATTGAATAACCCTGTTAATTTCTTACCTTAACCTGTGGTTCTGTAGCATAGGACCGATAATTGGCAGAAGAACGCCTACGGATAAGTGGTGGAGCGGCTGCAGGGGGAACCGATTTTGGTGGCTCAGGTGCCAGCACTTGCTCTTCCTCTTCTTCCTCCACATACTCTTCCTCCTCCTCTTCATACTAAACACAAACACACGATTACAGAACATGAATTGCAGGGGTGTCAGTTTGGGTTGGCGTCTAATGTCCCATCATAGCTTAATTTGCTTTACATTGCTCTCAGTGGTAGAACAATAAACATAAAACTTCATAATGTGATAGGGAAATTTGTGCAGGTACCATCTGTTTATACTGAAAAACTGTGAGTTATGGGCTGTGGGATTCATGGGACAGTCTTACATCTGCTAAATGATTAATTCTGTCATAAGGTATCTGGTGCTGAACATCTGAAATGCTATTTATTAAGGCAGTGGTAGTCAGCTTGAGAATCTCCATCTGTTGTTAAACTACAGTTCCCATCATACCCCAGGTGAGCACAGCAGACGTTATACAATAGTCGGAAAGTATAAGGCAGCTCAGCAGTTTGTTGAAGCAAAAAAAGGTGCAAAAGTGTGCCTGTGCTAATGTGTTAATCTGCAGCCACGAATCACACTTTAGCTAACTGCAGTTAACCAAGTAAAAAGCTCAAATCTGATTGGTTGATACTGTGGCGTAACTAGGAATCACTGGGGTCCCCTGCAAAACTATGATGGGGCCCCAATCTGTGCTTCATCCACAGTGATTTTTTAGGAGGAGGCTATATCTGTCATAGGGAAAATAAGAAGATGTGGCCCCTTTTGCTTACATCACCTCCCCCCCACCCCGTGGTGGCTCCTCTTGCACCCCTGATTGCTGAGCAAACTTTTGCACTTCTTTCTGCATTAACCCCCAGGTGTTTTCAGATGTTATCTTGGATCAGTAAAGACAGAAAAGGCTGGACCATGGCAGGGACTTTGGACCTTGGCAAACCAAGAAGATCACCAGACATGACAAATAAAAACCAAAAGATTTCAACTACAACCCCCCCATTCTCCCTGGAAAGCTACTGTCAGAGAGGCAATAGGTATCCCTGAGAAACAGTCGGGCCTTTGACTTGATGGAATATTAAACAAATTGAACAAGCTCCATTAGACACCGGAAAGCTGAAGTGTTTACAGGGCATTTAAGGAGAAGTAATTGTAATGATTCCCATTCACTATGAACATCAAAGAGAACAGTAAAATTACTTACAGTCACCTCCTCCCTGCAGGGATTAGAAAAAACAGGATAATCAGCACAGTAAATTATATACAAAATAAATGTATTCCAATGACATTTCATGACAATGGGGCCGGCTTTAATGGGTAAGTGTCTTCTCTAGCCTTCCCTGAAACTGGACATGGTATGGACAATAACAGCAAAACATTAGAAAACCCATTGCTGACCTTCTGAAAGAAAGTGTGTCTATATCTGCATACAGTATACTGATAGAAATGATCGGAATTGGAGTGCGGACTGTATTATGGAAAACTGATTGGCTGAAGATGAAGTTGACCTTCTCTGTTGCAGAACCTCCTTAGCAGCAGAATTAATCTTACGTGACTCAAGAGTGCAATGAGCTTATGTGCAAAAACGGGCAGTTATGTTTCAATATCCCAAAACAACATAGAGCTGTAACATTGTACAAAAATGATTCAAGGTAATTCCCACAGATTACTATGGCAGATATCACTAATGTTTCTGTTATCTCTGTGTAAAGGAGGCCCCCAAATTACATTACCCGTTCAGTCTTATAACTCTGACATTACTTCATGCGGGGAAATCGCACCAAAATGCAGGTGCAATAGAAGTGATTGGCACCATTCACACAGCACCGCTGTGATGTAGTGTGTTGTAAAAAATGCACTGCTTGCAGCAGTTTTGTTCGTTAACGCACAGAGCTGCCATTGAAAAGAACATTGCACTAAATCACAAACGCGATGTTCCGCTGCATTAAAAAACGCTTAATGTGAACAAAGGCGTATTTCATAATGTACAGTGCTGTGTACACAAGTGGCACTAAATAAATAGAATTATATAAGGGATAATGCGCCCCTTACAGTGTAATATAAGGATATTATGCCACCCAGGAGTTCCCTGACCATATAGAAGAACGAGGCCGTAGGCCGAGTGCTTTTATACAGGACAGGGAACTCAGAGGTGGCTTAATGTCCTTATATTATAATGTGAAGGAGCGCATTATTTCTTATAATACATAAGTATTGGATTCCTTCACCCCATTCACATTTTAAATTCTAGCCTTGTCCCTATTTCCACCTTAAATCCCCAAGCTACCTTCTGTAACTTAAACCCAGTAGAAAGGAACATCCCAGCCCAGCATCTATGCAGTTAAACATATCTTTGTGGAGGAGGAGAGAGAAATTGGTTATGCAGTGACAGGAAGCAGCTCCAGCAGGTTCCGATAGTGAAGTTAACACTGCACAAAAAAGCTGAGTCATTGTCCAGGCATGAACACTGGAATGGGCGGAGTAGTGGGATATAAGAAATATAAGAAATGAGGCACTTAGTGACATAGCTGAGTGATTTTTATAAGGATATATACCACTACAGCTCCCATTATAAAATACCACACTTATGTATTATATATAGATACATTATACTGCACAGTTAGATAGGATATTGCTGTATAATAAAATACGTAATAGTTTATTGTTTTTCAGAAAACATAAAAAAATAAAATTGCAAATACTTACTGGTCAGACATCTTGTCCGAATTATCTATGGAAAAAGGGGAGAAGGGATTTGCTTTGAATACAAGAAAATAAGAATAACCTTTTATATCCACTATTCCAGACGCAACCTCCAACCTCCTCACATCCACCCTTGTCACCTTTTCCCATCACAGGACAGACTGGATACATTTTTGAAACATACAAATGCTGCTTCTCACTCACAGCTCAATTAACAATGTAACAATCTATGTAACAATTTATATAACAGTCTATGATGGACACTAGGAGAAGTGGAACAGACTGCACTGAGCAGGCAGAAAGGGGGGATTCCAGGCACCAGTAATCCCCCCCTAAGCACGCCCCTGTAAGGGTTTACAATAGTTGCAGCAGGTGTGTAAATTTAGTGAGTCTTCATAGTGCAAGTCACAAGCTTGTGGGCCAAGGACCAACTAGGTGATTAGTCTGTCGCTTACAGAGCACTTTTTGTGTGATTTTTTAAAACCAGCAAATCTCATGACAAGGGTCAAAATGGATATAGACTATGCTGCTCACCCATAGTATTTTACATTACAATAAACCACACACTTAATTTCCAGAGATTATGAACCCCAGTCCCGTGTCTGCAATCTGTCAGTTCCAGAAGGTGCTGTTTAAACATGTCCAGATAAGGAAATAAATAAGGAATGACTCATTGAATTACAGGCACTCACCAGCACCATATCTGTCCCAAATGGGCTGGTACACACCATGCAGTTCTTTGCCCCTGATGACCATTCACCTCTAGCGAGCGACCGGTTGGAAAAAATCACTGTAGGTTGTGGCAAAAGTAGCCGCAGCTGACAGTTTGCCAAGACCAATCGTGTGGCCCATAGAAAACCTCCTGATCATCCATAATTTACCGTCATGCAACCAATATTGGGTATGTTGGCAAATGGAGCCGTGTGTACTGAGCCTTAGCTAAATGCATTTAGCTCCTTTAGCAAATGTGCCCAGATGTGTTATATAAATATATCCCAATATCTCATACCACAAATAACTCGTACACTTAGATTTATCTTGTTATTAGTATAATAAAATAACAGCAAGACTACACCACCTTATTTGTGAAGGCAAAAAAAGGCAATGGTCAGTTAGCAATTATTACTCAGTTGGACAGGCATCAGGAGCAATACAGGGGAACAGTCACACCCTACAATTCTTCTACTCACTGATAGAGATGGTCGGAACTTCCACATTCAGTTCCGTTCCAAAAATCCCAAAACGGACCCATAGAAGTCCATGGGACAAATAAGCTTGAGGGTTAAAGGGTATGTCCACCGGGATTTTAAATTTCTTTTTCCAGTTTAACTGAAGAACAGGAGGTAAATGCGCTATGTCTTACCTCCTGTCCTTCAGTAAAACTTAAAGGAGAGCAGAAGAAACTTATGTGCGCATGTGCACATAATGCAAAGGACTGTGGATCCTTTGGGAATGTCAGTGTAGTCGGAGGCTGCCAGCAGCGCTGGAGGGATACGCGGTAAGTTTCTTCTGCTCTCCTGTAAGTTTACTGAAGGACAGGAGGTAAGACATATCGCATTTATTTCATGTTCTTCAGTTAAACTGGAAAAAGAAAGTTAAAATCCCGGTGGAGATACCCTTTAAATATAAAATTAAGGTATAAGTAGCAATGGTAACTTACAGAAGATGGCTCAGGGTAATACGTATAAATCAACAAAAAACTTTATTAAAAATGAACTACCTTTACACACAAGCTTCATTCAAGTGTCTGCATAACTTTTTCCATAACCCTTTGAAAGTAGCCTTGTGTATTCGGTAACCCTCGATAGTAGCTCCATATTTCGATTAACCCTCATATTTTAAATTAGAAATTAATTGAAAATAGAGAAAGTTCCGAAAACGGAAAGTTTGGAACGCTTCTGATGGAACTTTGAAACTGATCTGATTCGGAACCAGGTCCAATTCCCTACGCTCTACACAAAAGGCATGGTTCACTCAGTTATTTATCACATTTTAGCATTTAAAACAGCTGTTGGGTAAAGAGAAGTCAGTAATAACCAGGGGCATATAAACAATTGGAATATTCTAGGTCACTCAATATAAACCTGAATATCCGAGAACAAAAGTCTCATCGTCATCTTTTCTAAATGCCCTTCCAGACCCGCTTTCTGACAGCCCTAGTTTGTTTATTGCTTTGGATAACTGACTTATGACCTTTAAGACCTACCGAGCATTCTATTAATTGGCTGCTTAAAGAACAAAACAATTTTCTGTGGTCACAACTGGATTCCAAGCGATTACATTCAAAGCTTCTCAACCAGAACCTGGTTTTGTTATAGCAAATCCATCTAAAAGTGGAATATTCTTGTAAATCCATCTTTCTGTAAATTAATATGGAAGTTGTTCTTATGAGAAGAATCTCAATGGGAATAATATTATAGGAAATAAAATGACATTTAAACAGTAAAATTAGCCAAGTGTAAACAGGTGAAACTGACACCTTAAAGGTCATTGCTTTTCTCTGTAGCCAGAAGTCAAGGGGATAATTATTTAAAGCAGTTGTTTAAGAAGAAATAAATCCTGAGAAGGGATGGGAAGAAATAATATCCCATGGCTGTGTTCCTTAATACAGGTTATGAAAAGAGAGTTGGGGATTTAATAATGACTAACAAATAGTTGAACCCTGTTAGTACGGTTACAGGGAAAATACAAATCTGCATAACACAATAAAGTGGAGGCGCGCTCCCTGAATAATATACTAGAGCATGGGACCCCGATTATCGGCTGATGCTGGAGGAACAAATCTAACAATAAAAACCAAAATATAGGGACAACCCCTAAAGATCCTTCTAGAAGCTCTCACTTCCCTTATAACCCTATTTACTATATATAATCAGTCTCGCATCCCCTCACAATCTAAAAATGCCATACAAGTGCTATTGATAGATGGCATTTTTAGATGGATAGAAGGATATTTTGGGTTTTTAAAATACAAATCTGCACCTGCTTAGTGAGCTTTCTGGCCAAATCTATTAATTCACCATTTCCTCATATCATGGCTACTGATCAAAATAATTAGTATTAGCTAGAAAGAGAAATGGTAACCAGCAGAATTATCTAAAGTGGTTAGGCTAGCCATGCATGGCTCAGTAATTTGGCATGAAAAAATAGACCTTTATACACAAGCAGTATAAGGTTCTATTGTAGGAAAGGTTCCAGATGAATATTTTTGGTGTAAACCACCTTGCCATAGATTTTTCCCTTTAAAAAAAAAAGCGCATTTCATCATTCTGGCACTAGATGGTGCCTTGGTATTACAATGACCTTCCTCACACTTTTGTCGAACATACACAAAGTACACATTTTGAGATTGTTGTTTCACAATAAAACTCTTTTTTATGTGTGATTGACAATCTCAGGTGTAACATTTCTTGACCATTTTTACACCATGATGGTCAATCTTTGTGAGGTTTTGGTCTATGAAGCACAGACTGTATAATGTTGGTAAAGCGTTTAATACTTTTCTATACTATATGTGGGGTTGTGGTCAGTGTGCATGTAATTAATATCCTGTCCCTGTATTATAATGTTACTTGGTTTAATGCTTTTTATAGAGGACACTTGGGAAATGACTGATCTAGAACACCACATTCATTCATAGCTGCCTTGTACCAGAATAGATCCAGTGTCTGAGTGTTATCAGATAGGGAAGGCTCCAGTGGATGAAGGGAATGTCTCCCTCTTGTATGGGAAAGATTAGCTGCTTGGTGTGAGTGAAAAGAACAAACCTTCCAGATGGGCAGTCACAATGTCTTAGCTTCTATTTTTTGTCTCAAGGTGATCTGCCCCTTAGCAATTATGGCCTCCCCCCAACATTTTGCATTTGAAAAATAGAGCAGATAAGGTCCTTATTACATGGGGTAAACCATAAATTCATTTACGGTATTGTAACTAACTATAACTAAAATAACCTTTATTCTTCTTGAAAGGGTAACTATGCCTCCCCAAACAATTTGCCCTTGTTTGGCAAATTAAATATGCAGTTATTTCTGATCAAACTTTCATTCAAGTTGTTCAACTAACACCATTTGGCCATAATTGACCAAAATACCAATATATCGGTCAGTTGGGTCGAAATATCACCTTGTTTTTATCTAGCCGTGGGATGCTCAAACAGGTTTCTTCCTGCTGACTGGTTCACGGAACAGACCAAAGTTTTGATGTTGAATTTCCGAGTTCGACAGTTGAAATTTCAGTTTGGTACTTATTGAAATTTCTATGGTACATCTCTCTATATAGCACTATATAGCACTCTTTATACAGTCAGAAACCGGTAAACCAATAGTCTCACCAACTTATTGGAGCATTACACAAATTTACCTAAATTGGAGTAAGGTTAACCAAATGTCTAGCCACTGACTACAAGAAACAGATAAACCAGTACTGATCTATTCACTGACCAGTTGAAATGTCAGTCAGTTATAAATTTCAATTTCCAGCTTCCTTGTTATTCTACATTTACAATTACAAACACTTGTTTTGGACCACCCCCATCTAGAACACAATTGCACGTGTTTTCTTTTTTGTTTTAAGTTTTATTTATCTATATTTTTGATGCTTGCATATACAGTGAACATTATTTTAGAGATTGCCGCGCCATCATAATGCATTACATGGTCGCTATGTAGAGCTGGAATGCACCCAACACTTCTATAATGTGTACTTTTCTGTCATTTACTTTAATATTCTCCATTAGCTCCATTAACAAACAATTTAACAGAAATGACAGTTACACAGGACACATTGGATGACACACTTGCCAGTTTTTGGATAGAAAGATATAATTGGTTATTTTTGAGGATTAAATTCTTGGGCAGGGTGGAATTTAATAATATTTGCCAATTTAAGCACAGTCTAGGATGGAGCAACCCAGGGAATGGCAGATTGGCAGGCACATTGCTTGGGATTTTGGAGGAAAAGTTCCTTTCTAACCTCTTTGCAAATCTGAGAACAGAAACTGAGGATGGGCAGCCTTTATTTACAGTGCCACCTAGGGCAGCGTTGACTGCTAGAATGTTCTAGAAGTAAAGGACTTTCATCACTTCCAAGCTTTGTAATGTAATCCAATCAACAATTTGATTCAAATTGGATTAACAGCACAAACATCCAAACCCTGGTGGAATCAATGATGGTTATGGAATCATACCTTCCTTTCATTAGAATTCAGGGAGATGTAATAAAAGTTTTTTTTGTTTAAAATTGTGCTAATTTTTCCCCAACCAATCAGATGTTAGCTTTCAAATGGTAAATAACATCCGATTAGTTAGGGCAAAATTAGCACCATTTCTAATGCTAAGAACTTTTATTATAGCTTTTTTTAACATCAGTGGGAGAGTTTTTCTACTGGTAGACACAGCCTAGATCCCTACACTGATTCCTGGGAGAGAAATGTCTGTGCAATAATACTCTTCCTGACTTTTATACAATCCTACAGACTGTGTGTCTGGCCACATAGGTCATTGAATGGCTTGCGGTCAAGTCACGTACATCACTAAGATCCAGTTTTGTCTGTTTGTGACATTCTATAGTATAGAGATACATAAGATCCAGATCACAATTTAAAAAAGATCTGAAAAAAAAGTAAATCCTTCTGTTAGAGTTACAAATTTGCTGGTGTTAATCCTACTGACGCCCCCTTACCAGCTGCTGATACATTACCCTGCAGTTCTATTTCGCTGATTCATTTATGTTCTAACTATGGGCGCAGAAGGATGATACCAAGTGTCACAGGGAGGTGAAACCCCCAGAAAGATAATAGTTGCCAAGTATCAAATATAAACCCAATTGCAACCATGGTGTGAGGGTTTCAATCATTTGCTCTTACAAGGTATGGATTGCAGAGCCATATTAAAGATACACATAAAATCTAATCATTTTCTACATTAACCCCACACTAAGGCAGCAGCCAGAGATGCTTCAACTGTGCATGAACCCCCCCCCCCCACTGACCTACATGGGATAACTGGCTTGGGGGGTGTCCAGGGACCCACTCCTAAGGTGGCCCTAAACCATAGATTTTAAATGGTTGTGGGTTCAGTAGGGTCCCTTGCCACCATCTCTTACCCAGGGTGCTCCACATACTCTTAACTGGCTACGTTTTACCACTAACCCCAATTACACTAGACACCAAGATTTGCCTTCCTCCCCCTCACCTGCTAAGAAAACCAAAAGTAAATGCGTCTGAATCACTTTACCTTTAATTACCTTCTGGATAACAGGGAAGAAGCAGGGGAGTCCACAAGTCTCAGCACTAAACAGAGGTAAATTGCAGAAATGTTATAAAGGGGAAAGCATCCTACCAAGCCATGTAAGGTATGGAGCAGGGAGTAGGCAGGAACAAAGCTTTGGTGTCCTATCTCACTGCCACTTTCCTTATCACTGCCAGACATTCCTCTACCTCCTCCACACACACACAGCCTGCCCTGTGGTCAAGTCTACAACATCTACATACACACTAATTATAGGGATCTACCAATGTTATCAGAAAGTTTCAAAAACATATTGTATTCACAGTAGAGACCACAGTGTAACTAGGAATCACTGGGCCCCCCAGCAAAACTATGATGGGGCCACTATCCGTGCTTCATCTACAGTGATTTTTTGGGAGGAGGCTATATCTGTCTGTTATTCTACTGTATACAATCAGTGCCCGGGTTACAAACATCCGACTTACAAATATGGAGCATAAGGGCAAATACTGCAGGAGCGAACAGCCAGGGGGTCCACAGGTTGATTCAACCCATAACTGTTTAATGGCCCCCAACCTTCCCCTTTACCAAGCTTGTGCTGCACAGGAAGCAGCTAATTGCAAATCAGGCAGGCAATAAATGCTTCATGTATATGAACCTGTTCCAGCTTACATACAAATTAAACGTAAGAACAAACCTACAATATCTGGTTCGTAATCCGGGGTATGTCCTTATAATTAATATAATTAATTCTCCAACAGGCTGCTGAGTGGAGAACAGCAGAATTACAACTTTCTAATGCAATCTAATGGATTTTAGTACACCCTGCTTCACCACCTGGGATTAGAAATATATATAATTATTTTTTTTATGTCACCAACTGTGACACAGTGGCTGGTCCGTGGTTGCCTGC
The DNA here is from genome assembly GCA_019447015.1 of Hymenochirus boettgeri. Taxonomy (NCBI): domain Eukaryota; kingdom Metazoa; phylum Chordata; class Amphibia; order Anura; family Pipidae; genus Hymenochirus; species Hymenochirus boettgeri. Next base: position 192,679,615 of record CM033475.1, read on the forward strand.
AAATTATTGGTCACCTGGTCCTAGTGGTCTCTGGAGCAGACAGAGCAGTACTGGAAATTCACTCAGATTTAGCACCAAGGTAGCGAGTAGAGATGGCAAAAAAAAATTCCATTCAATTTAGAACTATAGAACTTCAGTAAAAGTACAATAGTTAGAAATCTGACCTGTTAAAAAATAGTGGAAAATAGTTTGAAAGGTTCTGCTAAAATACAGACTATACAGTTTAAATAGCAATGGTAACTTACTGTAAATGGCTCTGGGACCTGGGAAATGGTCTGGGAAACAAGTACAGATCACCAAAACGTGTTTAAACACTAACAGGGCGATGCACAGAGACAGCCCAGCAATGTTAAATCAAAGAGATCAAGGCATATCAAAGGGAGATCAAAGGCATATCAAGGAGAGATCAAAGGCATATCAAAGAGATCAAAGGCAAATTAAAGGCAGATCAAAGGCAGGTCAAAGGCATATCTATGAGATTAAAGGCATATCAACGAGATCAAAAGGTATATCAATGAGATCAAAGGCATATCAAAGAGAGATCAAAGGCATATGAAGGAAAGATCAATGGCATATCAAGGAGAGATCAAAGGCATATTAAGGAGAGATCAAAGGCATATCAAGGAGAGATCAAAGGCATATCAAGGAGAGATCAAAGGCATATTAAGGAGAGATCAAATGCATATCAAAGAGAGATCAAAGAGAGATCAAAGGGATCAATGGGAGATCAACGTCATATCAAAGAGATCAAAGGCAAATCAAAGGGAAATCAAAGGCACAACAAAAAGAGATCAAAGGTAAATCAAAGGGAGATCAAAGGCATATCAAAGAGATCAAAGGCAAATTAAAGGGAGATCAAAGGCATATCAAAGAGAGATCAAAGAGAGATCAAAGGCATATCAAAGAGATCAAAGGCAAATTACAGGGAGATCAAAGGCATATCAAAGAGATCAAAAGCAAATCAAAGGGAGATCAAAGGCATATCAACGAGATCAAAAGGTATATCAATAAGATCAAAGGCATATCAAAGAGAGATCAAAGGCATATCAAAGAGGGATCAAAGAGATCAAAGGCAAATCAAAGGAAGATCAAAGGCAAATCAAAGGGAGATCAAAGGCATATCAAAAAGATTTCAAAGGAAGATCAAAGGCATATCAAGGAGATATCAAAGGCATATCAAAGAGATCAAAGTCATATCACAGAGATCAACAGCAAATCAAAGGGAGATTAAAGGCACAGCAAAAAGAGATCAAAGGTAAATTAAAGGCAGATTGAAGGGAGATCAAAAGCATATCAAAGACATTAAAGGTATATCAATAAGATCAAAGGCATATCAACAAGATCAAAAGGTATATCAAATCCCTTTTCGAAAGCAAAGGCACTATCAAGAGATCAAAAGGCAAATCAAAGGGAGATCAAAGGCATATCAAAGAGATCAAAGAAAGATCAAAGGCAAATCAAAGAGATTAAAGGCAAATCAAAGGGAGATCAAAGGCATATCAAAGAAAGATCAAAGGGAGATCAAAGGCATATCAAAGAGAGATCAAAGGCATATTAAAGAGATCAAATGGAGATCAAAGGCATATCAAAGAGATCAAAGACATATCAAAAAGAGACCAAAGGCAAATCAAAGAGATCAAAGGCAAATCAAAGAGATCAAAGGCATATCAAAGTGATCAAAGGCAAATCAAAGGGAGATCAAAGGCATATTATAGAGAGATTTTCTCTTTGATATGCCTTTGATCTTTTTTAATATGCCTTTGATTTCTCTTGATATGTCTTTGGTCTCTTTGATATACCTTTGATCTTGTTGATATGCCTTTGATCTCCCTTTGATCTCTCTAATATTCCTTTCATCTCTCTTTGATATGCCTCTTGATCTCTTTGATATGCTATGATCTCTTTTTTGATATGCCTTTGATCTCCCTTTGATTGCCTTTGATCTCTTTGATATGCCTTTGATTTGCCTTTGATCTCTCTTTGATATGCCTTTGGTCTCTCTTTGATATGCCTTGACCTGTTTTTGATATGCCTTTGATCTCTTTGATATGCCTTTGACCTGTTTTTGATATGCCTTTGGTCTCTCTTTGATATGCCTGATCTCCCTATGATTTCCCTTTGATCTCTTTGATATGCCTTTAATATCTCTTTGATATGCCTTTGATCTCTCTTTGGTATGCCTTTGATCTCCCTTTGATATCTCTTTGGTATGCCTTCGATCTTCTTTGATATGTCTTTGATCTCTTTAATAAACTTTTGATCTCTTTGATATGCCTTTGATCTCTTGATATACCTTTTGATCTTGTTAATATGCCTTTGATCTCATTGATATACCTTTGATCTCCCTTTGATCTCTCTTAATATGCCTTTGATCTCTCTTTGATATGCATTTGATCTCTTTGACATGCCTTTGATCTCTCTTTGATATGCCTTTGAATCCTTTTGATCTCTCTTTGATATGCTTTTGATATCCCTTTGATTTGCCTTTGATCTCTTTGATATGCCTTTCATATGTCTTTGATCTCTTTGATATGCCTTTGATTTCCTTTGATTTGCGTTTGATCTCTTTGATATGCCTTTGATCTCCCTTTGATCTCTTTGATATGACTTTGCTCTTTTGATATGCCTTTGATCTCCTTTTGATCTCTCTTTGATAGGCTTTTGATATCCCTTTGATTTGCCTTTGATTTATCTCTGATATGCCTTTCATATGTCTTTAATCTCTTTGATATGCCTTTGATCTCCTTTGATTTGCCCTTGATCCCTTTGATTTGCGTTTGATCTCTTTGATATGCCTTTGATCTCCCTTTGATCTTCTTTGATATACCTTTGATCTTTTTGATATGACTTTGATCTCTTGATAGATCTGTCTTGATCTCCTTTCATCTCCTTTTATATGTCTTTTATCTCTTTGATAGCTTTGATCTCTCTATGATATGCCCTTGATCTCCCTTTGATTTGCCTTTTTGATCTCCCTTTGATCTTTGATATGTCTTTGATCTTTCTGATCTCTTTGATATGCCTTTGATCTCCCTTGATTTGCCTTTGATCTCTTTGATATGCCTTGATCTCTCTGATTTCTTTGTATGCCTTTGATTTCTCTTTGATATGCTTTGATCTCTTTGATCTTTGACTATACCTTTTGATCTTGTTGATATGCCTTTTGATCTCTTTTGATAGCCTTTGATCTCCCTTTTGATATGCCTTTGATCTCCCTTTCATCTGTCTTTGATATTTTTGATATGTCTTTGATCTTTTGTGATATGCCTTTTATATGTCTTTTCTTATTTGATATGCCTTTGATCTCCCTTTGATTTGCCTTTGATCTCTTTGATTTGCGTTTGATCTCTTTGATAAGCCTTTGATCTCCCTTTGATCTCTCTTTGATATACCTTTGATCTCTTTTTTGATATGACTTTGATCTCTTTGATATGTCTTGATCTTCTCATTCCCTTTTATATGTCTTTTATCTCTTTGATATGCCTTTGATCTCCCTTGATATGCTCTTTGATCTCCTTTGATTGCTTTGACTCCCTTTGATCTCTTTGATATGTCTTTGATTTTCTTTGATTTGCTTTGATCTCTTGATATGCCTTTAATCTCTTTGATATGCCTTTAATCTCTCTTTGGTATGCCTTTGATCTCTCTATGATTTCTTTGATATGCCTTTGATGTCTTTGATATGCCTTTAATCTTTCTTTGATCTCTTGATATGCCTTTGATAGCCTTTGATTTCTCTTTGATATGCCTTTGATCTCTTTGATATACCTTTTGATCTTGTTGATATGCCTTTCTTCTCTCTTTGATATGCCTTGATCTCCTTTGATTGACTTTGATCTCTTTGATATGCCCTTGATCTTCCTTCACTGTCTTGATCTTTTTGATATGTCTTTGATCTGTTTGATATTTCTTTGATCTTTGATATGCCTTTGATCTTTCTTTGATCTCTTTGATATGCCTTTGATCTCTCTATAATATGCCTTTGATCTCCCTTTGATCTCTCTTTGATATACCTTTGATCTCTTTTTGATATGACTTTGATCTCTTTGATATGTCTTTGATCTTCCTTTCATCTCCCTTTTATATGTCTTTTATCTCTTTGATATGCCTTTGATCTCTCTATGATATGCCTTTGATCTCCCTTTGATTTGCCTTTGATCTCCCTTTGATCTCTTTGATATGTCTTTGATCTTTCTTTGATCTCTTGATATGCTTTGATCTCCCTTTGATTTGCCTTTGATCTCTTTGATATGCCTTTGATCTCTCTGATTTCTTTGATATGCCTTTGATTTCTCTTTGATATGCCTTTGATCTCTTTGATATACCTTTTGATCTTGTTGATATGCCTTTGATCTCTCTTTGATATGCCTTTGATCTCCCTTTGTATGCCTTTGATCTCCCTTTCATCTGTCTTTGATCTCTTTTTGATATGTCTTTGATCTTTTTGATATGCCTTTTATATGTCTTTGATTCTATTTGATATGCCTTTGATCTCCCTTTGATTTGCCTTTGATCTCTTTGATTTGCGTTGATCTCTTTGATAAGCCTTTGATCTCCCTTTGATCTTTTTGATATACCTTTTGATCTTTTTTTGATATGACTTTGATCTCTTTGATATGTCTTTGATCTTCCTTTCATCTCCCTTTTATATGTCTTTTATCTCTTTGATATGCCTTTGATCTCTCTATGATATGCCTTTGATCTCCCTTTGATTTGCCTTTGATCTCCCTTTGATCTCTTTGATATGTCTTTGATCTTTCTTTGATTTGCCTTTGATCTCTTTGATATGCCTTTAATTCTTGATATGCCTTTAATCTCTCTTTGGTATGCCTTTGATCTCTCTATGATTTCTTTGATATGCCTTTGATGTCTTTTTGATATGCCTTTAATCTTTCTTTGATCTCTTTGATATGCCTTTGATATGCCTTTGATTTCTCTTTGATATGCCTTTGATCTCTTTGATATACCTTTTGATCTTGTTGATATGCCTTTCTTCTCTCTTTGATATGCCTTTGATCTCCCTTTGATTTGACTTTGATCTCTTTGATATGCCTTTGATCTTCCTTCCACCTGTCTTTGATCTCTCTTTGATATGTCTTTGATCTGTTTGATATTTCTTTGATTTTTTGATATGCCTTTATCTTTCTTTGATCTCTTTGATATGCCTTTGATCTCTCTATAATATGCCTTTGATCCCTTTGATTTGCCTTTGATCGCTTTGATAGCCTTTGATCTCTTTGATTTGCCTTTGATCTCTTTTTGATATGTCTTGACCTTTCTTTGACTCTTTGATATGCCTTTGATCTCCATTTGATCTCTTTAATATGCCTTTGACCTCTTTTTGATATGCCTTGATCTCCCTTTGATTTGCCTTTGATCTCTTTGATATGCCTTTGATTCTCCTTGATATGCCATTGATCTCCTGTTGATTTTTTGATATGCCTTTGATGTCTTTTTTGATATGTCTTGAATCTTTCTTTGATCTCTTTGATTTGCTTTGATCTCCCTTTGATTTGCCTTTGATCTCTTTGATATGCCTTTGATATGACTTTGATTTCTCTTTGATATGCCTTTGATCTCTCTTTGATATGCCTTTGATCTCTTTGATATGCCTTTGATCTGTCTTTGATTTGCCTTGATCTCTCTGATATGTCTTGATCTCTTTGATATGTCTTGAACTTTTGATATGTCTTTGATCTCTTTGATATGCTTTTGATCTTCTTTGATATGCCTTTGATCTCCCTTTGATTTGACTTTGATCTCTTTGATATGCCTTGATCTCCCTTCCATCTGTCTTTGATCTCTCTTTGATATGTCTTTGATCTGTTTGATATGTTTGATCTTTTTGATATGCCTTTGATCTTTCTTTGATCTCTTTGATATGCCTTTGATCTATCCCTTGATTGCCTTTGATCACTTTGATATGCCTTTGATCTCTTTGATTGCCTTTGATCTCTTGATTGCCTTTGGTCTCTTTTTGATATGTCTTTGATCTCTTGATATGCCTTGATCTCCATTTGATCTCTTTAATATGCCTTTGATCTCTCTTTGATATGTCTTTGCTCTCCTTGATCTTTCTTTGATATGCCTTTGATCTCCCTTTGATTGCCTTTAATCTCTTTGATTGCCTTTGACTTTCTTGATCTCTTTGATATGCCTTTGATCTCCCTTGATTTGCCTTTGATCTCTTTGATATGCCTTGATCTCTTTGATATGCCTTTGATCTTGTTGATATGCCTTTGATCTTATTGATATACCTTTAATGTCTTTGATATGCTTTTGATCTCCCTTCAATCTGCCTTTAATTTACCTTGATATTCTCTTTTTGCTGTCCTTTAATCTCCCTTTGATTGCTGTTGATCTCTGTGATATGACTTTGATCTCTTGATATGCCTTTGATATCTCCTTGATATGCCTTTGATCTTCCTTGAAATCTTTTTGATATGCCTTTGATCTCCCTTTGATTTGCCTTTGATCTTCCTTTGATTTGCCTTTGATCTCTTTGATCCCTCTTTGATATGCCTTTGATCTCTCTTTGATATGCTTTGATCTTTTGATATACCTTTTGATCTCGTTGATATGCCTTTGATCTCCCTTGATTTGCTTTTGATCTCTGATATGCCTTTGATCTCCCTGTAATTTGCCTTTGATCTCTTTGATATGCCTTTGATCTCTCTTTGATCTCTCTTTGATATGCCTTTGATCTCCCTTTAATTTGCCTTGATCTCTTTGAGATAGCCTTTGATCTCCCTTTGATTTACCTTTGATTCTTCTTTTTGTTGTGCCTTGATTTCCCTTGATTTGCCTTTGATCTCTTTGATATGACGTTGATCTCCCTGATCCCTTTGATCTCTCTTTGATCTCTCTTTGATATCATTGATCTCTCCTTAATATGCCTTTGATCTCTCCTTGATATGCCTTGATCTCTCCTTGATATCTTTGCTCTCTCTTCGCTTTGATCCTCCTGATATGCCATTGATCTTCCTTCATATGCCTTGATCTCTCTTTGATATGCCTTGATCTCATTGATATACCTTTTGATCTCGTTGATATGCCTTTAATCTCATAGATATGCCTTTGACCTGCCTTTGATCTGCCTTAATTTGCCTTTGATCTCTTTGATATGCCTTTGATCTCTCCTTGATATGCCTTTGATCTCCCTTTGATATGCCTTGATCTCTTTGATTTAACATTGCTGGCTTTCTCTGTGCTCGCCCTGTTAGTGTTTAACAAACGTTTTGGTGATCTGTACTTGTTTCCCAGACCATTTCCCAGGTCCCAGAGCCATTACAGTAAGTTACCATTGCTATTTAAACTGTATAGTCTGTATTTAGCAAACCTTTCAAACTATTTTCCACTATTTTTTAACAGGTCAGATTTCTAACTATTGTACTTTTACTGAAGTTCTATTTCTAAATTGAATGAATTTTTTTTTGCCATCTCTACTCGCTCCTTGTGCTAAATCTGAGTGAATTTCCAGTACTGCTCTTCTGCTCCAGAGACCCCACTAGGACCAGGTGACCAATAATTGCAGGCAACCAGGACCAGCCACTGTGTCACAGTGGTGAATAAAAAAAATAATTATATATATTTCTAATCCCAGGTGGTAAGCAGGGTGTACTAAAAATCCATTAGATGCATTAGAAATTGTAATTCTGCTGTTCTCCACTCAGCAGCCTGTTGGAGAATTAATTATATTAATTATAAGGACATACCCGGATTACGAACCAGATGTGAGGTTTGTTCTTACGTTTAATTTGTATGTAAGCTGGAACAGGTTCTATACATGAAGCATTTATTGCCTGCCTGATTTGCAATTAGCTGCCTTCTGTGCAGCACAAGCTTGGTAAAGGGAAGGTTGGGGGCCTTAAAACATTATGGGTTGAATCAACCTGTGGACCCCCTGGCTGTTCGCTCCTGCAGTATTGCCCTTATGCTCCATATTTGTAAGTCGGATGTTGTAACCCGGGCACTGATTGTATACAGTAGAATAACAGACAGATAGCCTCCTCCCAAAAAATCACTGTAGATGAAGCACGGATAGTGGCCCATCATAGTTTTGCGGGGGGCCCGTGATTCCTATTACACTGTGGTCTCTACTGTGAATACAATAGTTTTGAAACTTTCTGATAACATTGGTAGATCCCATAATTAGTGTGTATGTAGATGTTTAGACTTGACCACAGGGCAGGCTGTGTGTGTGTGGGAGGAGGTAGAGGAATGTCTGCAGTGATAAGAAAGTGGCAGTGAGATAGGACACCAAGCTTTGTTCCTGCCTACTCCCGCTCCATACCTTACACGGCTTGTAGAGCTTTCCCCTTTATACATTTCTGCAATTTACCTCTGTTTAGTGCTGAGACTTGGGACTCCCCTGCTTCTTCCCTGTTATCCAGAAGGTAATTAAAGGTAAAGTGATTCAGACGCATTACTTTTGGTTTCTTAGGGTTGAGGGGGAGAAGGCAAATCTTGGTGTCTGTGTAATTGGGGTTAGTGGTAAAACGTAGCCAGTTAAGAGTATGTGGAGCACCCTGGGTAAGAGATGGTGGCAAGGGACCCTACTGAACCCACAACCATTTAAAATCTATGGTTTAGGGCACCTTAGGAGTGGGTCCCTGACACCCCCAAGCCAGTTATCCCATGTAGGTCAGTGGGGGGGGGGGTGTTCATGCACAGTTGAAGCATCTCTGGCTGCTGCCTTAGTGTGGGTTAATGTGAGAAAATGATTAGATTTTATTGTATCTTTAATATGGCTCTGCAATCCATACCTTGTAAGAGCAAATGATTGAAACCCTCACACCATGGTTGCAATTGGGTTTATATTTGATACTTGCAACTATTATCTTTCTGGGGTTTTCACCTCCCTGTGACACTTGGTATCATCCTTCTGCGCCCATAGTTAGAACTAAATGAATCAGCGAAATAAGAACTGCAGGGTAATGTATCAGCAGCTGGTAAGGGGGCCTCAGTAGGATTAACACCAGCAAATTTGAACTCTAACAGAAGGATTTACTTTTTTTTCAGATCTTTTTTAAATTGTGATCTGGATCTTATGATCTCTATCTATAGAATGTCACAACAGACAACAAACTGGATCTTAGTGATGTACGTGACTGACCGCAAGCCTTCAATGACCTATGTGGCCAGACCCACAGTCTGTAGGATTGTATAAAAGTCAGGAAGAAGTTATTATTGCACAACATTTCTCTCCCAGGAATCAGTGTAGGGATCTAGGCTGTGTTACCAGTAGAAAACTCTCCCACTGATGTTAAAAAAAGCTATATAAAAGTTCTTAGCATTAGAAATGGTGCTAATTTTGCCCTACTAAGCGATGTTATTTACCATTTGAAAGCTAACATCTGATTGGTTGGGAAAATTAGCCAATTTAAACAAAAAAACTTTTATTACATCTCCCTGAATTCTAATGAAGGAAGGTATGATCCATAACCATCATTGATTCCACAGGGTTGTGGATGTTTGTGCTGTAATCCATTTGAATCAAATTGTTGATTGGATTACATTACAAAGCTTGGAAGTGATGTAAAGTCCTTTCTTCTAGAACATTCAGCAGTCAACGCTGCCCTAGGGTGGCACTGTAAATAAAGGCTGCCCATCCTCAGTTTCTGTTCTCAGATGCAAAGAGGTTAGAAAGGCACTTTCCTCCCAAAATCCCAGCAATGTGCCTGCCAATCTGCCATTCCCTGGGTTGCTCCATCCTAGACTGGTAAAATTGGCAAATATTATAAATTCCACCCTGCCCAAGAATTTAATCCTCAAAAATAACCAATTATATCGTTCTATCCAAAAACGGGCAAGTGTGTCATCCAATGTGTCCTGTGTACGTCATTTCTGTTAAATTGTTTGTTATGAGCTATGGAGAGATATTAAGTAATGACAGAAAGTACATTATAGAAGTTGTTGGGTGCATTCCGCTCCTACCTAGCGACCATGTATATGCATTATGATGGCGCGGCAATCTCTAAATAATGTTCACTGTATATGCAGCACAAAATATAGATAAATAAAACTTAAACAAAAAAGAAAACACGTGCAATTGTGTTTCTAGATGGGGGTGGTCCAAAACAAGTGTTTTGTAATTGTAAATGTAGAATAACAAGGACTGGAAAATTGAAATTTATAACTGACTGACATTTCAACTGGTCAGTGAATAGATCAGTACTGGTTTTATCTTTTGCTTGTAGTCAGTGGCTAGACATTTGGTTAACCTTACTCCAATTTAGTAAATTTGTGTAATGCTCCAATAAGTGTGGTGAAGATGGTTTACCGGTTTCTGACTGTATAAAGAGTGCTATATAAGGCTATATAGAGAGATGTACCATAGAAAATTTCAATAAGTACCAAACTGAAATTTCAACTGTCGAACTCGGAAATTCAACATCAAACTTTGGTCTGTTCCGTGAACCAGTCAGCGCGAAGAACCTGTTGAGCATCCCACGGCTAATAAAAACAAGGTGATATTTCGACCCAACTGCCGATATATTGGTTTTGGGTCAATTATGCAATGGTGTTAGTTGAACAACTTGAATGAAAGTTTGATCAGAAATAAATGCTATTTAATTTGCCAAACAAGGGCAAATTGTTTGGGGGGCATAGTTACCCTTTCAAAAGAAAAGGTTATTTTAGTTATAGTTAGTTACAATACCGTAAATGAATTTTATGGTTTCCCCATGTAAAAGGACCTTATCTGCTCTATTTTTCAATGCAAAATGTTGGGGGGAGGCCATAATTGTAAGGGTCAGATCACCTTGAGACAAAAATAGAAGCTAAGACATTGTGACTGCCCATCTGGGGTTTGTCTTTTCACTCACACCAGCAGCTAATCTTCCCATACAAGAGGGAGACATTCCCTTCATTCCACTGGAGCCTTCCCTATCTGATAACACTCAGACACGGATCTATTCTGTACAAGGCAGCTATGAATGAATGTGGTGTTCTAATCAGTCTTTCCCAAGTGTCCTCTATAAAAGCATTAAACAAATAAACATTATAATACAGGGACAGGATATTAATTACATCACACTGACCACACCCCCACATATAGTATAGAAAAGTATTAAACGCTTTACCAACATTATACAGTCGCTGTGCTCATAGACCAAAACACTCACAAAGATTGACCTCATGGTGTAAAAATGGTCAGAAATGTTACACCTGAATTGTCAATCACACATAAAAAAAGAGTTTTTATGTGAAACAACATCTCAAAATGTGTACTTTGTGTAGTTCGACAAAAGTGTGAGGAAGGTCATTGTAATACAGGCACATCTAGTGCCAGAATGATGAATGCGCTTTTTTTTTTTAAGGGAAAAATCTATGGCAAGTTGGTTTACACCAAAAATTCATCTGGAACCTTTCCTACAATAGAACCTATACTGCTTGTGTATAAAGGTCTATTTTTCATGCCAAATTACTGAGCCATGCATGGCTAGCTAACCACTTTAGATAATTCTGCTGGTTACCATTTCTCTTTCTAGCTAATACATTATTTTGATCATAGCCATGATATGAGAAAATGGTGAATTAATAGATTTGGCCAGAAAGCTCACTAAGCAGGTGCAGATTTGTATTTAAAAAACCCAAATATCCTTCTATCCATCTAAAAATGCCATTATCAATAGCACTTGTATGGCATTTTTAGATGTGAGGGGATGCAGACTGATTTATATAGTATAGGGTTATAAGGGAGTGAGAGCTTCTAGAAGGATCTTTAGGGGTTGTCCTATATTTTGGTTTTTATTGTTAGATTTGTTCCTCCGCATCAGCCGATAATCGGGGTCCCATGCTCTAGTATATTATTCAGGAGGCGCGCCTCCACTTTATTTTGTTATGCAGATTTGTATTTTCCCTGTAACGCTACTAACAGGTTCAACTATTGTTAGCATTATTAAATCCCCACTCTCTTTCATAACCTGTATTAAGGAACACAGCCATGGGATATTATTTCTTCCATCCCTTCGCGGATTTATTTCTTCTTACAACTGCTTTAAATAATTACCCCTTGACTTCTGGCTACAGAGAAAAGCAATGACCTTTAAGTGTCAGTTTCACCTGTTTACCCTTGGCTAATTTTACTGTTTACATGTCATTTTAGTCCTATATATTTCCCATTGAGATTCTTCTCATAAGAACAACTTCCATATTAATTTACAGAAGATGGATTTACAAGAATATTCCACTTTTAGATGATTTGCTATAACAAACCAGGTTCTGGTTGGAAGCTTTTGAATGTATCGCTTGGAATCCAGTTGTGACCACAGAAAATTGTTTTGTTCTTTAAGCAGCCAATATAGTAATGCTCGGTAGTCTTAAAGGTATAAGTCAGTTATCCAAAGCAATACAAAACTAGGCTGTCAGAAAGCGGGTCTGAAGGGCATTTAGAAAAGATGACGTGAGACTTTTGTTCGCGATATTCAGTTATATGAGTGACCTAGAATATTCCAATTGTTATATGCCCCTGGTTATACTGACTTTCTCTTTACCCAACAGCTGTTTTAAGCTAATGTGATAAATAATGAGTGAACCATGCCTTGGTGTAGAGCTAGGGAATTGGACCTGGTTCGAATCAGAATCATTTTCAAGTTCCATCAGAAGCGTTCCAAACTTTCGTTTTCGAACTTTCTCTATTTTCATTAATTTCTATTTAAAATATGAGGGTTATAATCGAAATATGGAGCTCTATCGAGGGTTACCGAATACACAAGGCTACTTTCAAAGGGTTATGGAAAAGTTATGCCGACACTTGAATGAAGCTTGTGTGTAAAGGTAGTTCATTTTAATAAAGTTTTTTGTTGATTTTATACGTATTACCCTGAGCCATCTTCTGTAAGTTACCATTGCTACTATACCTTAATTTATATTAAAGGGTTATCTCCACCGGGATTTTAACTTTCTTTTTCCAGTTTACTGAAGAACATAAATAATGCGATATGTCTTACCTCCTGTCCTTCAGTAAACTTACAGGAGAGCAGAGAACTTACCGCGTATCCCTCGCGCGCTGCTGGCAGCCTCCGATACACTACATTCCCAAAGGATCCACAGTCCTTGCATTATGTGCACGGACCGCACATAAGTTCTTCTGCTCTCCTTTAAGTTTTACTGAAGGACGGAGTTAAGACATAGCGCATTTACCTCTGTTCTTCAGTTAACCTGGAAAAGAAATTTAAAATCCCGGTGGACATACCCTTTAACCCAAGCTTATTTGTCCATGGACTCTATGTCCGTTTTGGGATTTTTGGAACGGAACTGAATGTGGAAGTTCCGACCATCTCTATCAGTGATTAGAAGAATTGTAGGGTGTGACTGTTTCCCTGTATTGCTCCTGATGCCTGTCCAACTGATTAATAATTGCTAACTGACCATTGCTTTTTTGCCTCACAAATAAGTGGTGTAGTCTTGCTGTTATTTTATTATACTAATAACAAGATAAATCTAAGGTACGAGTTATTGTGGTTATGATATTGGGATATATTTATAAACACTCTGGGCACATTTGCTAAAGGAGCTAAATGCATTTAGCTAGGCTCAGTACACACGGCTCCATTTGCCAACATCCCAATATTGTTTGCATGACGGTAAATTATGGATGATCAGGAGTTTTCTATGGGCCACACGATGGTCTTGGCGAACTGTCAGCTGCGGCTAGCTTTTGCCAACAACCTACAGTGATTTTTCAACCGGTCGCTCTAGAGGGAATGGTATCAGGGGCAAAGAACTGCATGGGGTGGTACCAGCCCATTGGGACAGATATGGTGCTGGTGAGGCCTGTAATTCAATGAGTCCATTCTTATTTATTTCTATCTGGACATGTTAAACAGCACCTTCTGGAACTGACAGTTGCAGACACGGGACTGGGTTCATAATCTCTGGAAATTAATGTGTTGGTTTATTGTAATGTAAAATACTATGGGTGAGCAGCATAGTCTATACCATTTTGACCCTTGTGCATGAGATTTGCTGGTTTAAAAAATCACAAAAAGTGCTCTGTAAGCGACGGACTAATCACCTAGTTGGTCCTTGGCCCACAAGCTGTGACTCTGCACTATGAAGACTCACTAAATTTACACACCTGCTGCAACTATTGTAAACCCTTACAGGGGCGTGCTTAGGGGGGGATTACTGGTGCCTGGAATCCCCCTTTCTGCCTGCTCAGTGCAGTCTGTTCACTTCTCCTAGTGTCCATCATAGACTGTTATATAAATTGGTACATAGATTGTTCATTGTTAATTGAGCTGTGAGTGAGAAGCAGCATTGTATGTTTCAAAATGTATCCAGTCTGTCTGTGATGGAAAATGCAAGGGGTGGATGTGAGGAGGTTGGAGGTTGCTCTGGAATGTGGATATAAAGGTTTATCTTATTTTCTTGTATTCAAAGCAAATCCCCTTCTCCCCTTTTTCCATAGATATTCGGACAAGATGTCGGACCAGAAGTATTTGCAATTTTATTTTTTTATGTTTTTCTGAAAAACAATAAACTATTACGTATTTATTATACAGCAATATCCTATCTAACTTTGCAGTATAATGATCTATATATAATACATAAGTGTGTATTTATAATGGGAGCTGTAGTGGTATATATCCTTATAATCACTCAGCTAGTCACTAAGTGCCTCATTTCTTATATTTCTATATCTCCCACACTCCGCCATTCCGTGTTCATGCCTGACAATGACTCAGCTTTTTTGTGCAGTGTTACTTCACTATGGAACCGTCTGAGCTGCTTCCTGTCACTGCATAACCAATTTCTCTCTCCTCCTCCACAAAGATATGTTTACTGCATAGATGCTGGCTGGGATGTTCCTTTCTACTGGGGTTTAAGTACAGAAGGTAGCTTGGGGATTTTAAGGTGGAAATAGGGACAAGGCTAGAAATTTAAAATGTGAATGGGGTGAAGAATCCAATACTTTGTATTATAGAAAATAATGCGCTCCTTCACATTATAATTAAGGACATTAAGCCCGTCTGAGTTCCATGTCCTGTATAAAAGTCACTACGGCCTACGGCCTCGTTCTTCATAGGTGGAACTCCTGGGTGGCATAATATCCTTATATTACACTGTAAGGGGCGCATTATCCTATATAATTCTATTATTTAGGGCCACTTGTGTACACAGCACTGTACATTATGAAATACGCCTTTGTTCACATAAGCGTTTTAATGCAGCGGAACATCGCGTTGTGATTTAGTGCATGTTCTTTTCAATGGACAGCTCTTGGCGTAACGAACAAAACTGCGCAAGCAGTGCATTTTTACAACACACTACATCACAGCTTGCTTGTGAATGGTGCCAATCACTTCTATTGCACCTGCATTTTGGTGCGATTTCCCGCTGAGTAATGTCAGAGTTAGAAGACTGAACGGGTAATGTAATTTGGGGCCCCTTTACACAGAGATAACAGAAACATTAGTGATATTGCCATAGTATCGTGGAGAATTACCTTGAATCATTTTTGTACAATGTTACAGCTCTATGTTGTTTTGGGATATGAAACATAACTGCCCGTTTTTTGCAAATAAGCTCATTGCACGCTGAGTCACGTAGATTAATTTTCTGCTAAGGAGGTTCTGCAAACAGAGAAGGTCAACTCATCTTCAGCAATCAGTTTTCCATAATACAGTCCGCACTCCATCCGATCATTTCCTATCAGTATACTGATGCAGATATAGACCACTTTCTTTCAGAAGGTCGCAATGGGTTTTTCTAATGTTTTGCTGTTATTGTCCATACCATGTCCAGTTTCAGGGAAGGCTAGAGAAGACACTTACCCATTAAAGCCGGCCCATTGTCATGAATGTCATTGGAATACATTTTTTTTGTATATAATTTACTGTGCTGATTATCCTGTTTTTTCAATCCCTGCAGGGAGGAGGTGATGGTAATTTTATGTTTCTCTTTGATGTTCATAGTGAATGGAATCATTACATTACTTCTCCTAAATGCCCTGTAAACACTTCACTTTCCGTGTCTAATGAGCTTGTTCAATTTGTTTAATATTCCATCAAGTCAAGGCCCGGTTTCTCAGGGATACCTATTGCCCTCTCTGACATTCGCTTTCCAGGAGAATGGGGGTGGTTGTAGTTGAAATCTTTTGTTTTTATTTGTCATGTCTGGTGATCTTCTTGGTTTGCAAGGTCCAAATCCCTGCCATGGTCCAGCCTTTTCTGTCTTTACTGATCCAAGATAATCTGGAAAACACCCTGGGGTTAATGCAGAAAGAAGTGCAAAAGTTTGCTTCAGCAATCAGGGGGTGCAAGAGGAGCACCACGGGTGGGGGAGGTGATTAAGCAAAAGGGGCCACATCTTCTTATTTTCCTATGACAGATATAGCCTCCTCCTAAAAAATCATGTGGATGAAGCACAGATTGGGCCCCATCATAGTTTTGCAGGGGACCCATGATTCTAGTACGCCACAGTAACACAATCAATTTGAGCTTTTTACTTGTTAACTGCAGTTAGCTAAATGTGATTCGTGGCTGCAGATTAACACATTAGCACAGGCACACTTTTGCACTTTTTTTGCTTCAACAAACTGCTGAGCTGCCTTATACTTTCGACTATTGTATAAGTCTGCTGTGCTCACTGGGTGGTATGATGGGAACTGTAGTTTACAACAGTGGAGATTCTCAAGCTGACTACCACTGCCTTAATAAACTAGCATTCAGATGTTCACCCCAGATACTATGACAGAATTAATCATTTAGCAGATGTAAGACTGTCCCATGAATCCCACAGCCCATAACTCACAGTTTTTCAGTATAACCAGATGTACCTGCACAAATTTCCTATCCCATTAAGGTTTATGTTTATGTTCTACCACTGAAGCAATTAAAGCAATTAAGCTATGATGGGGACATTTAGACTCCAACCCAAACTGACACCCGTGCAATTCATGTTCTGTAATCGTGGTGTTTGTGTTTAGATGAAGAGGAGGAGAAGAGTAGTGTGAGAAGAAGAGGAAGAGCAAGTGCTGAGGCACCTGAGCCCAAAAATCGGTTCCCCCTGCAGCCGCTCCACCACTTATCCGTAGGCGTTCTTCTGCCAATTATCGGTCCTATGCTACAGAACCACAGGTTAAGGTAGAAATTCAGGGTTATCAATTAAAAGTTTTTATTGTTAAAATGGTGATAATTTTGCCCCAACCAATCATATCTAGTTAACATTTGAAGCTAACATCTGATTGGTTGGGGCAAATTAGCACCATTTTAAACGATAAGAACTTTATGAATTACCCTGTTGGTCTTCCAAGTTAGGTTTATAAAAAATGAAGGGATAACCTGAGTTCCTGCCAATTCCAACATTTCACTGGTGTACTGCCAGTGCTGATCCTGAGTCAATCCCACCCTTTCACTGGGTGTACTGCAGTGCTGAGTCCTGGGTTCAGTCCACCCTTGCACTGGGTGTACTGCAGTGCTGATTCCTGGGTTCAGTCCCACCCTTGCACTGGGTGTACTGCAGCTGAGTTCTGGGTTCAGTCCCACCCTGCACTGTGTACTGCAGTGCTGAGTCCTGGGTTCAGTCCACCCCTTGCACTGGTGTACTGAGTTCTGATTCCTGGGTTCATTCCCACCCTTGCACTGGGTGTACTGCAGTGCTGATTCCTGGTTCATCCCACCCTTGCCTGGGTGTACTGCATGCGATTCTGGGTTCAGTCCCACCCTTGCACGGTGTACTGCATGCGAGTCCTGGTTCAGTCCCACCCTTGCACTGGGTGTACTGCAGTGCTGATTCCTGGGTTCAGTCCCACCCTTGCACTGGGTGTACTGCAGTGCTGAGTCCTGAGTTCAGTCCCACCTTGCACTGGGTATACTGCAGTGCTGAGTCCTGGGTTCATTCCACCCTGCACTGGGTGTACTGCAGTAGCTGAGTTCTGGGTTCAGTCCCACACTTGCACTGGGTATACACAGTGCTGAGTCCTCGTTCAGTCCCCACCCTTGCACTGGTTATACAGCAGTGCTGAGTCCTGCGTTCAGTCCACCCCTTGCAGTGGGTTACTGCAGTGCTGAGTCCGGTTCAGTCCCACCCTTGCCCTGGGTATACTGCAGTCTGAGTCCTGGGTTCAGTCCCACCCTTGCAACTGGCTTACTGCAGTGCTGAGTCCTGGTCTGTCCCACCCTTGTCTCACACCTGTAACTAGTTTGTATGTCTACACGTTCCTCCTACAGCCAAAGTAAATTGATATGTTTTGTACCATTTATTGCTATGCAATAAAAGGTGCTTTTATTGGTTAACTGCAGTTAGATATCATCTGATTGGTTGTTGCAGGGCAAATTTTCCAACCTTTATGCATTAGTCCCAATATCTTATAAGATCTTTTGGGCAGGGCTGATGTGAAATATTGAAATAATTGTTAGTGCCATGAAATATGTTTATTGTCCGGGATTATCCATAATCGCTTTATGGATTTGTAGCGTTTGGCAGCAGTTTGTTGGAAAGGGGGTTCCATATACTGGGGCCCACAATGTTGGGATCCATCTCCGTGTTCTGCATGCGTTAACGTTAAAGTTTCAGCCAGGGGGAAGAGGGAGGGGGGGCTAGAAACGTGCTGAGCATGTGCATCTGTGTATCGGTGTCCATGGGAGGCTATTGGAAAAAGCCTAAAGCAGCGAACTAAATGGATTAAAACTCTAACCTAACTCAGTTGATCATTTTGAATCTGGGTACTACCTGCATACAACCCTACCTTCAGCATCACACCCAAGAGGTTTAAATCTTCTTGGTCCCATCTTAACCCTTCCTATGCTCTTTCCATAACCAATCAGGCAGAGCCAGGACAGTGAAGTAGAACGTAGACAGCTAACAGCACAGTCAGGAGGCATTGCCAAGGGCTCACATCAGGGCTGTTTTATAACTTGAAAATTGTTTTCTTTACTTCTTTGTAACTTGTCTTGCTGATTCCGCCCCCCCTCCCCTCCCTTCTTTCAACTATAACAGTTAAAAGGGTTGCAGAGCAATTTCCCCCATTATCCACGGGTTTGATGAGCCATTCAGACCCTTTTGTCCATAAAGTGACCACATCACCTGCATTTTATAGATTCCTGAAATTTGTTTACGGAATTCTGCTGAAAAAAACCCAATGTGTGCTATTAAGGACTCTTTCCTGCATTTTGGCTCACAGGGTGGGGAGTTTTTTTGGGAAATGTTGTTGGGTGGGGGAGTTTAGTTGGAGGGCCCTTGAATCTGGGTCCTGCCTTTCTTGGACCCAGACCTAAATTCTGCCCTGGGGCCCTTAGCTTTTGGTGGTTTACTTGATGCGATCAGTGCTCATTATTGAGTCTGGACCCTGAGCTTTGTGGAAATACCTGTCAAGGAATAAGAAAAATGTTCTGGGCTCTATAAAACCTTTAAGGAAGCATCCAAATGCAATAAAGGGAAACCGTAATAAAAATAGTATCCTCCATTTACTTTTTTCATACTGAGAATATTGGTGTTATTATGTCTTAGGATGATTTAGCAAATAACAGGGAGGGTAAATAGCTCAAGCCATGCATCTTACCTTCCCGCGATCCTGCTATGCATA
Source organism: Hymenochirus boettgeri (assembly GCA_019447015.1). NCBI lineage: Eukaryota > Metazoa > Chordata > Amphibia > Anura > Pipidae > Hymenochirus > Hymenochirus boettgeri. Next base: position 192,699,149 of record CM033475.1, read on the forward strand.
CCGAACATAACACTATTACATCTGGTATTGCATTAATTGATAAGATGTGCAGCTTGCAACTCATTAATGCCCCTAAGATCCTGTTTAGGTTTTCAACATTAGAAATTGCACTCATTGTAACCATTAAGGTAATTATATCAGGTGCAATGTTTTTATGTCCAAAAACATTTCTTTTGTGCGCTGTGCCCTAAATAAGTAAAACCCACTTTCGCCCTGATATTACACCATGTTTGCGTGGGTTTTGCACTTATTTTTTTACTGTATGATCTTAAACTTGGAACCTTTTGTTATGAGGGGGTCTCTCATTTTACACCCCTAGTAGATCCTTTTAGATATTTTAGAGAAAATGAAAATGTATCATGTTTGTGTTCTTGTAGAGAAACCAATTTCTGCACCAGGAAGCTCCAGCTGAAGGTAAAAAGTCCAAGTATTTAGAGAATAAATAGATTGGCCGCTATGATTACACCTCATGGAGCCTGTTTGGCCCAAGGCGCCCTTAGCTCCACCCCTACACCGACCACACCCTAAACCAACCCTGTTTTCTCTTTTTTCAGAGAGAAAATAGACTATAAGGGTTGGATTGTTGGAAGGAATTGGGGGGGGGGGGCACCGCCCCTCCACCTCAGACCCCTAGGCCACATGCCTAATGGTAAATCCGGCCCTGGGATGGTTAAACTACCCTCTCAGCATGCTCCACTCTCTCTCCATATTTGATTCTTCCGGAACAATAGTTTGGTTTTTTTCCTGGTAACCCCAGTGAGCTGAACCAATGCTGAGGTTGATCCAAATCTGTTTTCATTTATGATACAAAATAGCTTGACTATTTCCCATTAACAATTTTTGAATTGTTTGGCACACTGCCCTGCTGCCATAGCACAGCGTACTATTGCGCTGATACCACATATACGGCAATTATCGCTCTTTGGTTGCTGTATCCAGGCGATTTCATTATCGGATGGGATCCGTTGTGTCTAGGCCACCATGAGTAATATATGTTGCTGCTTTATAACATTAAAACCTTCAGGTGAGTCCCACAGCTTTTATTACCTCGATTTTTATTTCCTATCATGACAGATGCCACTACTGCTACTGACAGCCCGGAAGGTGTCTGACTTGGTGCCCACTGACAGCAGTGTGGCAATTGAGCGCCAATGGTCCATAACATAAGGCACTAAACTAAGCCTCTTTATTCTAGATTTGACCGTAAAAATTAATGGCTAATGACTTTACCACTGCTCTTTTCTTTGTTTTCTGCGATACCAACTGACGCCAATGGTGAATAAAATTTCTCCCCTGTGATGCATTCATTAGCAACTCATTCTTCCCGTTTACCACAGGGTCTGATGCGCAAATTGCTAACTGAAATGGAACACGAGAGAGGAAGGGCGCAGAGAAAAGAGCGATAATCTTTCAGAACGCTGCGAGCCTCTGCATCTCTCTCGGCATGGCCCTTTCTGAACTTCAGTACAGAAACCAAAAGCCATACTAACCCATGCACAAAATATAATATCCCATCCATCCTGTCTCCCCAACACAGTCCTCCGTTGAGGTCTGTCCCCCGAGACACAGCTATCGGCTGGAATGGACCGTCTTGGCCAGTTGGGGCAACCTGAGGATGGTGTTATTCAGGTATGTGAGCAGTCAGCATGGTGGGTTTGTGGATAGGATCCACCCTTGTCCAACGAAGAAAGAAAAATGGGAGGTAGGCAAATGAGCCATTTTGTAAAAAGTAGTAGTAATATCCTATAGTGCCAGTACAGTATCCTAAACTCCATCCCAAGTCAGCCAGGGTGTGAGCATAGCCTAACTCCTTGGCAATGGCAACCTCCCAGCAGGCCCCTCAGTAGTAGGTTTTATGCCTAAGAGAGGGGATGCTGGAGTGGGCACATCATGGACCACCAACAACATCCAGTCCCTACACTCTATCAATGGGCTGAGGATCTTATTCCCTGTCCTGATCAGAGATAGATTACACGTTGTATTCTAGTAGAAATAAAGAGGACGCATAAGAGTTGTTTTCAAATCCATCTCCATGTCATCTATGTCATGATTGTGCACGACTACAGTTCTAGTATCAAAGTCAAGACACTGTATACAGCATGTGTGGTTTAAAAGTAATCCTTATAACAAAGATTCAAAAAGCATGTGGGCGATATAACCTAGGATACTGTGGTGTTTCATGCTGGTGCTTCAGGGCAATCAGAAGCGGTTTTAGGAGTGATGCATAATCAGAATGTCCCCTCCTGTAATTGGATGATGAAAGGATCAGTAGGAGGCATACTACCTCATACTGTGATTAACAATGGATTGATTTAGCTTTCTTTATAATAGGCATAAACATTCTTTCAGGACTTGTGCGTGAGCTTCATGAAGAATTGATGAGTGGATGAAGAGAAGATACGATATGGATACCAAGAGTGAACAAAAACATAACTGAGGTATTGGCAACTAAAGAATATCATATTACAAGCAGACCGATATTGATATGCTATTAAGACCACATTGCTAAAATTTACATTGGGTCGTTGTTTCTCTGCAATTTCATTGGGATTCTTTTGAGCAACATTTGGTCACCTCTAAACTTGTGCCCTCTAAATCAATGCAGAATATTGATCTTATTTAAGTATTTATTTGTATTATCTATGATGTGATAATTATAAAACATACGTAGTAATTGAGGTTGAATAAAGACATGAGTCCATCAAGTCCAACCTTTTCCACTCTCCTTTTAACCCTCCCACTAACCGTGTCCAAAGGAAAGGCAAAAAAAAAACAACAGCTAATAAGGGGGAGAAAATTCCTTCCTGACCCAAATGGCAAATCAGAGAGATATCCTGATCACAGAACTGCAGTATATGATTGTTTTCATGGTATGGATCTCTCTACTTGGTTTGAGGAGTCTGCCCATTCTAGAAAACCCACTATGCCGGGTTCACCAAGCCTGACCTATTCCACCACATTGTCCTGGTTCTGACCAGCAGAATGGATCTGTTCTACAAAACATTGGACTGAGGACCACCCAAACACCTGGGCACTCAGGCTGTCATGAAAAGGGGGCAGTGGCAAGTGTAGAAGTAGTAACTGAAATCCCTCGTTATCAATCAAGTTCAGAAAAGTAATAGAAAAATGACCACACACATTAAGCTATACTAATCAAAGGTAGGGGGGGAGAGACTGTCAGGTCCACAACTGCAGTTCTCTCTCGGCAGGTTGATTAGAAGGGCTGGACCTGTGCACTAGGGGCAATACATTCACGTGGCGTTTTATTTGCATGCAGAAATTAATTAAAATATTTTGTAGTTTATACAGTATATAATCCTTTTGAAACAAGACAGTAGGATGGGGAAAATTCAGGCATTGTGCATTCCCTATGAGACTGCATATCGGTTGCGGCAACTGTCGGACACAGTTAGTTGCCCACCAATCGCTCGCTAGTAGTGACACAGTCTTCTGGAACAAGCCCCTCCTGTGTGCCCACTTAAACGTAGCACTGCTAGATGAAGCAGTGTCAAAGCCACTATTTGTGTACATCCTGCTCACAGAACTGAGCAATCATAGCAAGTGAACTTGACTCAATTATTTTTTTTTAACTTGCTTAGGGGAAACAGCATCCTGGTAACACCTTACCTACAGTGACTACAGAAGGATTGTGAAGGATTAAGACGGTATAGCTGAATTTGCATCATCTTCTTGTGATTTCCTGATCTTTCTAATAACAACCATGTTTCTTTGCAACTGTAATAACAATAATACACTTCAGGGAGATAACACCGGAGCGCAGCCCTCCATAAGCAGCTCCAATAAGTGCGAATTTCACAATTATATGAACATAGCTGATTAGTATGACATAACTAAACACCGATTTTGGCTTAGTGACGATACTTACCTAATCTCCGGATGTATAAGCTAAGCACTTATAATAGCTGATACACAGGTTAAGCTCTGGATTCTAACGATGGAATAGCTACCCACCGATAACACAGATCACACAGGTTAAGCTCGATAGTAACGATGAATAGCTACCCACTGATAACAGATCACACGGTAACTATGATTATAACTGATAATAAAGTACACCCAGCACCAGTAAGTTATTCCCTAGTAGGGGGAGGTGCTACCAATAGTTAAAATACAATCAAAGCAAAAAAATAGAACTAAAGTGCACATCACTCGAACAGTTAAAAAACTTATTTAACAATCAGGGTTATAATAAAAGTATTTTTTATAACCCTGATGTGTTAAATAAAGGTTTTTTTTAACTGTTCTGATTATACTGATGAGAGCTACCCACCGATAATAACAGATCACATGTTAAGCTCTGATTATAACTAACTCTGATGACACAGCTAAGCAAAGATTAAAGTGGGATGGTTCTAGCTAACGTACTAATTGTAATTGATGGCATAGCTAAGACATATTACAACTGTTGTATATGTTTGCACTGAGTATAATCGACTAGCAAACCAGATTTAAAAAAAAAACAGTATACCACTCCCAATCTAAACTGATGGCATAACCTAAAAACACCAATTAATGAACAATGTATATAGTTTTGCACGATTATGATTTAGACCAGCTAAGCCTATTATATAACGTTGATGACGCTAGGGCTAAGCCTAATTAAACTGACTGACATAGCTAAGCACGGATATAACGGATGACCTACTAACACGATTATAAGAAATACATAGAAAATTAATGTCAATCTGTACAAACAGGCCTTTTCTCGCCATCTTGGTGCCCTTTGTGGGATTAGATCCCAATCCCATTGAGCTTACAGGCAAGTAGTGTGGCCTCAGCCCTCCAAGAATATTGCTAATCACCACTTTCAGTGGCAGTCTGTATTACCAGATACCCTGTTGTGCTAGCAGGACTTCCTATTAATAATTTCAGTGTCCAGCACTTTCCCAGAATAGTGTCGTTACCCTCATGCCAGCAGACTTCCTCAGATTATTGTCATTGCCACTTTCAGTGCCGCAGAGGTATTGCCAGTATACACTTTTAGTGGCAGTACTCCTCACGTATTGCCATTAACCCTCGTGCCCAGCAGAATTCTCCAGAGTTTGTCATTACCACTTCAAAAGAACTGCAGCCAGAGTATTACCATTAACCCTTCAAGTTCCAGCAGACTTTCTTATAATATTCAGTGCCAGCACTTTCAGTCCAGCAGAGTATGAGCTTTATCCTTTCTGACTGCTCGCATTGACTATATACCAGTATGTTACTTGCTTTCCATGTGTCCTCCAGGGAATTTTCACTCCTCCCTACTCTAAGTTCTAATTGGAGAGTGGAGGGAAGGAAGAAGAGAGGATAATGAATCTCATGGCTGCTAGTCACAGGGGTCACGGTTATTAAGTCTGCCGAGCAGCTTTTCCAGGCATTTTAGAACTGTTCCCTCGTAACTATTAGCTGAGCATGATCCTCCCCTCCCTCCTCACACCTTCATTTGTTGGTAATATAGAGTGTGTGGAGTTCAGGCTCTGTACTAATACAATGTTACAAATTACAGAATCACAAGGAGAACAGATTCTAAACACAGCTAAGTAAAAGCTGACAGGGAAATGTGCTAGGGAGAACACTGGGCGCCCTGGTTTAACATAGGAGTTCTTTGTCTAGGTTGGCCTATGTCCTAAATGGACCTGGAACTGTGGCATAATCGACATGTAGTTAATTGACTTGTATGCAATGCAGTTTCTTATTTTAGATGGAAATGTGAAAACACAAGGTAAATACATATGCGTGGCGGAATCTGCTATTGACCAGTTTGGACAAGTCAGCAGCGACTTTGTTGCAAAGTGAATTTAATCTATTAAGAATGAATAGAGTGGGATGTTAAAGGCACATGGTTTACCTACAAATCAGTAGCAGTTACAGACCCATAGTCACTTAATCCACGTGAATCTAACCCAATGCCTAATAGGCCGACGCAGCCAGTTTGTAAACAAGATGCGGCATTCTTCACCCATGGGATGGGGTGTGCCCAGGGCGGAGCCAACGAGTGGACCGGGTTGCCCCAAGTTGGGCATACCTGGTTTAAGAGAACGCAACAGCATTAACATAATTAGGTTGAAGAAAATTACAGCACTACATGGCGGTTGACAGCATCCAGACAGGGTGTTGAGGCCCCCGAGAAAAGACAACCAGGGAACCCACAGGAAATGTTTAGATTTCACTCCCTTTTTACATATCTATCTCACTCGTGTTCATTTCTTAAGAGGCCAGTCAACTGCATCCATATTTCCAGTCAAATATTAAATGGTTTATAGAAAAACTAAAATCAGGTCCATTGACCCCATCCTCAGTCCCCACATCTCACATTTCTCAAGCTAAAATCTATTGTCATTTTGGCACTCAAGGTTGGGAATTTTAATTGATTTTCCGAAAATTGATCAGCGCGAATGATCAAAGAACTCAGCCCACGTGTGGCCTGCTTACCTCTGAATTACCTCCATTGTCCAAAATGTATATTCAAATTTACTATGATGTGAGAATGCGGTATTCCCTCCCTAGTAGTAGTTTCTGGAGCCTCCGCTTCGAACCACACCCAACCGGGGGAGGGTTGAAGCCCAGGAAACTCCAGAACTGCCCAGGCAGGAAGGGTGAAAGCTGTAATACGTCCAGTAAATCAACATTTCCAGAAAATGGGGTGGATGTAGTCGTGGTAGGCCGGGTGGCTCACAGGGAGAGAGGTCCCTGATAGCACAGTTGTCATGGTGGCGATGTATGGTAATGATGGAATGTGGGCCCACATGGATTTCTCTAGGGGCTGCTCCGCTTCTTGGGTATGCCTCACCTAGCCTGTTGAAATAAATGTAGCCACTTATACTCTGTAGTTCTCTATAAACTTGGTTTATTAATCCATAGCTTGGTTTATGTTCTACCTTGATCTGGTTTTACACCCTTGTTCACCAGTGTACAGTGATGGCGCCCTTGTTCTGTGTGATTAACTACCAAGTTACTCCTTTGTTTAAAGAGGAAAATATATCCTCCTCACATTGAAGCAGTGGGTTGTAAACCATTAATAGACATAGCAGTCGATTTTTGATTCCAGGGACCTTGGGTAAATTAGGGATCAACCCTCAGCATTGACTTCCTTACTGTCCTTGTACAGCCACCAAATCTGCCCCCTCCTCCTTGTATATGGGATGTGGTGGTGTGGACCCCTTCACACGGCCGCAATTCGTTTTCTCTGGTGTTGAAATATTTCAATGAAATGACCTATGAGGCCTTAAAAATTCATTTCTAACCGGAAACTTGGAATGAACTTATCCGACTTCCGCACTGACTGTAGTGGCAATAATTATAGAAAATCTTCAGCGGTTTCAGTTGATATATCAATTATATCCATTAAAACACACACTTGACCGAGGAAATGACAGACGCTTACACCTTTGTGCACATACTGTTTAAAGTTGGCCCTTCCTTCATACTTCCTGAGGCATTGCAAAGTGTGCTGCCAAAAACAGGGGGAAGTGGCTTGTGAGGGGTGTGATGGGCACCTACAGCTACATCTGGGCCTGGTAGTAACTAGCAGGTCTGGCTATAGCCTGGGTACTGGAGTGAACTTGGGTGGTGAATGGAGTTGAATAAAGTGGTTGTGACCTCCAGCACCTCAATTTCAGAGACACTGTACGGTCAAGCCCTTACAACCAGAAACTGTTAGGCAGGCCCCACTACATACACAAAAGCATCGGAATTGCTACGTGACTTCTGGTGTGCTCGCACGCGTTGTTCATCATTTTGGCGCTATGTGTTTTGCTATGTTAAATAGAAAAACGCATTAATTTGCGCAAAAAAAGAGGTTAAATGCAAAAGCAAATGGGACCCCATCGAGTGCAAACCGAATGCGTGAATTTCTCGTTTACCGAGATTCCCGGTTTAGCGAAGTCACGGGTTGCTATTTGCAACGAAAACAAGTGCGCTAACGCGCTAAAAACGCACATTGTGGGCACAGCCTTAGTACAGCCCTGCGTCCAACCAAGTAGCAACACACGACAATTATTGTCCCAAATGGCGCATTTGACTATCGTGTTGGTCGCTGGAGGCTATAGATTACATTTCTTCTTTATCATCCAACCGCCTTTTCAAAGAGAAGATTAAATAACTGCATATCGAATTGTAAGTAAAGATAAGGGGAACAAAGCAGTACCCTGTATCTATCGCCTTATTTATTTGAGGGTTTTTTTTTAAGATGCTTCCCAAGGACATTTGATGTGATATACAAGTACAACGTTATTGTAAGATTGCCATCTTGTAGTTATATACACAGAATGTAACATATTCTTGATCTTAAAAAAAATCTGATTCTCCGTTACATAACAATTTGCAGGCGTAGACAGCTTAGTGTATCGTTTATAATCGCATCTATGTTTTACACATTAAAGCACTATGTTCACCCCCTGACCAAACGTGACTTCTTTCAGGATATACGAGATAAGGTCAATATTGTGAAAGCATTGTTTTGGGGGGGTCTAGGTTTGTGGGGGGGAACGTTGTCAGGAGGGTGAACGATGCCCTTTAATATGCCTGTAGGGCAATGAGAGTGATTGCATGGTGCGTACTTTATATTATGTGTTCATTCCATTTTAAAGAAATGTGTAGGGACCGGCTTAATGGAGACAGATAGAATCCTACCAACAACAACAAAAAAAAAATACAGGGTTTTGCAGGTGATCATTCTAGGTCTGGCATTTGTTGGTCCAGTGTCAGCAATTAATAGGTCCTAGGCCCAGCATTTGGTAGTCCTGGCAGATGGTTGTCCATGGCTCAGCAGTTGGTGGTCCACGTTCAAGCAGTTGTTTTTACCAATGCATTGCAGATAATGCTCCAGGGTCCAGCAATAATTGTCCAGGCCCATTCAGATGGTGATACAAGGCCAGGCAGTTGTCTTTGGCCATGGCAATGGCGAAGTTAAAGGCCTAATTCGGGGAAGGGTGTACCATGATACTACAATTACAACCTCTTGGTTGTTTTAGTGCTGGTATATAAAAGGATCAATTGTAACTATTCTTAGGCTTTCTCCTCTCAGTTCTTCTTAGCTTAACAACACATTTTAAACACCTTCCATAATTGCATAGTAATGGGTGCCGACTGGGAAATGAGTCAAGACTAATCGTCTCCGCTTTTGAGGTTCAGTAATTTTAGCTGGGGGATGTATTGAGGTTGAATCTTTCTTTTTTAGTTCATCCCAGTCTATGTCTAGGAACAGGAAAAGAATGTAAAGGGTTAGTTTCTCTTCTACAATGGATCAGAATCAAAAATAACACCAAACCCATGTCAAGTTCTAACTGGCTGATACCCAGAATTCCTTGTAAATGTATTATAAACATACTCGAAGAAAGGATGCTCCATGATGTCCTCTGCTCCACGAACACCTGCTCCGAGACGCGTGCCGCCATTTTTATCTAAAAGCTACAATTTGAAAGGACAGTATTAGCCAGATATACAGGGAATAAAAGGGATGAGCAGGTGATACCTTTATTAATAACTATAGTAAGATTCCATAACATACAGTTCCTTTCCCAGAAGGCCACTTATTATCATCATAACTGTTTCCAGTAACAGATTCGCTCTGTAACTTACCCTGTGGATAAAGTCTATGGTGGTCTTGTCCAGGGTCTTGGGAAATTCCGGCTCTTCATTTATCACTGAGTTTATAAATTCCTCTGGAGTAGATCCAGTAAATGGGCACTAAAAAGATTGAAAGATATTTGTCTAAAAATCAGTTTTACAATTTTCTTCCTGGATAAAGGTTGGACTAGATGGACGTATGTTTTTATTCAACCTCCAATAATATATTACAATGTAACTGGTTAGCATTATGGTAGGGGTAAAGGTTAGACTAGATGGACGTATGGTTTTTATTCAACCTCCGTATAAGTAATGTTTATTACCAATAAAAAGTTAATGAACAACAACAAAAAAAAAAAATACAGGGTTTTGCAGGTGATCATTCTAGGTCTGGCATTAAAAAAAAATACAGGGTTTTGCAGGTGATCATTCTAGGTCTGGCATTAGTTGGTCCAGTGTCAGCAATTAATAGGTCCTAGGCCCAGCATTTGGTCTAATACTATATTACAATGTAACTGTTAGGCATTATGGGTAGGGTATAAAGGTTAGACTAGATGGACGTATGTTTTTATTCAACCTCCAATACTATATTACAATGTAACTGTTAGGCATTATGGTTAGGGTATAAAGGTTAGACTAGATGGACGTATGTCTTTATTTAACCTCCAATACTATATTACAATGTAACTGTTAGGCATTATGGGTAGGGTATAAAGGTTTGACTAGATGGACGTATGTCTTTATTTAACGATTATCATCCGAAATGGCCTTGTATGCACATCGTGCATCGTGGGTCGGCCCCTGCGATCGCAAATGAAGCTATAGACAGAGATTATAGGTAGGGTATAAAGGTTGGACTAGATGGATGTATGTCTATGCAGCCTCCAATATTATATTACTATGTAACGTTTAGACAAACATTATGGGTAGGGTATAGAGATTAGACCAGATGGATGTATGTCTTTATACAAGCTCTACTACTATGTGACTATGCAACTCTTAGACAGACATTATGGTAGGGTGTAAAGGTTGGACTTACCTGGAATGGGAGGCTCATCCGCGAGGTCGACTGGGCAAGAACCACGCATGTAGTCTGGGGAATAGACCAAGAACTGTGCACGGTATTGGGGTGGGGTGAGGCCAGGGAAGGCAGGAAAGCGGGAAGAGCACCGATCTGGGACGAAGGGAAAGAGAGCGCTAATAGAGGCAGGAAGTGGAAAAAATAGAGTGAAAACCGGCGAAATGGAAAAGAAATGCAAAACAGATGCAAAGGTGGGTAGGAGAAAGCACTGAGTAAAGCGAGAAGTCAGAACATGGGGGAGGGGGGAAGGAAAGGGGGATAAAGGGGAAAACACGCATACGTACAAACACGACAACAGAACGGAGGACCGACAGGTGAGGGGCGAAAAGCGGGAAAAATGGTGGAGGGGCAAATGGGGAAGCCGTAGTCAGGAAGGTGAGTGAACCAAGGTGGTTCGGCTGTGTGCCCCTGACAAAACTATTATTCACTTGGGGAGTGGGAATAAGCTTTCTCACCTCCCGTGAATAATAGAAACATTGGCAACATCTTTTTTTTAAGTTTACAGTTCCTTTTAAGAATTGGTATGTTACCAATCTGGCATACTTATAAAATCACCCAAAATATACCAACGCGTTCCACCAATTGTTCCTCCTTTGTAAGAACCTATTACAAATAAATATTCTCAACTCCTATCAAACTTTCCCCTTAATAACATCACTTTTTAACTTGAATGTAAAAATGGCGGAGAGACGCACTCCACATTAACGTGGTGCTTTATTGTGACATGTAAGAAACTTAAGCAGCTAGAAACCATAAGGAGCAGGGAAGGAAGTGATTTGTATTAATTGTCTCAGTGGGTCCAGTAGTGGGTGAATTTTTAGTTGGGGTGGTGGACATTCCGTAAAGAAATCAATAATAATGTCAAAATAAGTATAATGTCCAAGATTCTGCTATTTAACACTGTTTAAAGGAAATACAAAAACGTATTGATTGTATAAGAATGTGTATTAACAATAAAAAGTTAAACAACAAAAAACAATACGGTTTTGCCAGGTGATCCATTCTAGGTCTGTGCATTTTTGGTCCAGTGTCCAGCAATTAATAGGTCCTAGGCCCAGCATTTGGTATCCCTGGCAGATGTGTTGTCCATGCGTCAGCAGTTGGTGGTCCACGTTCAAAGCATTTGTTTTTAAACCAATGCATTGCAAGATAATGCTCACCGGGTCCAGCAAATAATTGTCCAGGGCCCTCAGATGGTGATCAATGCATGCAGTTTGCTTTGGCCATGCATGCGAAGGTTAAAGGCTATTCGGGAGTGTACCTGATACTACAATTACAAACCTCTTGGTTTGTTTGTAGTGCTTGGTATATAAAAGTGATATCTGACATGATTCTTATGCTTTCTCATCCTCTCGTTCTTCTTATCTTAATCGATCACATTTTAACACCTCCATATCTTGCAATACGTAATGGTGCCGGACTGGGAGAATGAGTGTCCAAGACTAATCGTCTCCTCCTTTTGCAGGGTTCATTAATATTTAGTGGGGGATTATTTGAGGTCTGAACTCTTCTTTTCTTTAGTTCTCCACCGTCTAATATCTTGCTACCGGAACTGGAAAGAGAATGGTAAAGGGTTAGTTTCTCTTCTTACATATGATCAAATACAAAATAAAACCCAAACCCCATGTCACAGTTTCTAACTGGCTGATATCCCAGGATTCCTTGTAAAGATGTATCTAACATACTCTCGAGAAAGGATGTTCCATGATTCCTCTGCTCCACACTGAACAACCCTCTGCTCCGAGACGCGTGCCGTCCATTTTTATCTAACAAAGCTACATTTGAAGGACAGTATTAGCCAAGATTACAGGAATAAAAGGATGAGCAGGTGATCCCTTTTATTATAACTATAGTAAATTCCATACATACAGTTCCTTTCCCTAGAAGGCGCACTTTTATGCATGACTTTTCCAAGTAACAGACTTCGCTCCTGTAACTTCCCTACGGATAAAGTCTATTGTGGTCTTTGTCCTGGTCTTGGTAAATTGTCGGTCTCTTCATTTAGTCACTGAGTTTATAATTCCTCTGAGTACGATCCAGTAATGGGCACAACGAAAGATTTTCAAAGTATTTGTCTAAAACATCAGTTTTACATTGTCTTCCTGGATACAGTTGGACTAGATGGACGTATGTTTTTTGATTCAACCTCCCATAATATATTACAAGTACACTGTTTTAGGCATTAGTGGGTGGGTAATAAAGGTTAGGGACTAGAATGGACGTATGTTTTTAATTAACACGCCAATACATGTACAATGTAACTGTTCGGCATTATTGGTTTAGGGTATAATATTAGACTAGTGGAAACCGTACGTCTTTAGTTTCAACCTCTAATACTATATTTACATGTAACTGTTAGGCATATGGGTAGGGTTATAAAGGTTAGACTAATGTGACTACGTCTTTATTCAACCTCTAATACTATCTTACAATGTAAAACTGTTAGGCCATTCTGGGTAGGTATTAGGTTAGACACTAGATGGGCTGACGTCTTTAGTCAACCTCTAATACTATATTACAATGTAACTGTTAGGGCTTAATGGGTAAGGGTATAAAGGGTAGACTCGATGGACGATGTTTTATTCACCCTCCAATACTATTTACAATGTAAACTGTTAGGCATTATGGTTAGGGATAAAGGTTAGACTAGATGGACGTATGTCTTATTTAAACCCTCCAATACGATGTTACACTTTACGTTAGGCATTATGGGTAGGGTATACGGTTTTTGACTAGATGGACCTGTATGTCTTTTATTTAACGTACATCCGAATGGCCTTGTATGCACATCGTGCATCGTGGTCGGCCCCTGCGATCGCAAATGAAGCTATAGACAGAGATTATAGTTAGGGTATAAAGGTTGTACTAAGATTGATGTATCTATCATCCTCCAATATTAGTTACTATGTAACGTTTAGACAAACATTATGGTAGGGTAGAGATATTAGACCATATGGATGTATTCTTATACAAAAGTTCTACTACTATGTGACTATTACTATGCAACTCTTAGACAGACATTATGGTAGGGTGTAAAGGTTGGACTAGATAGATGTATGTTTTTATACATATTTTATATTATGTTACAATATAACTGTTTCTACATATTGGATACATTGTTTCTATTAATAAAAGTTTCATACTTACATAACCGACCAGCATTTCATAAACCATAACTCCTAAAGACCACCAGTCTACTGATCGGGTGTAGAGTTCACCGTGGCACATTTCTGGGGCTGTGTATGGAGGACTTCCATATAGATCAATCATTTCATCTTCATAACCAATTCCTTAATCAGAAACAGAACATTTTAAGTTACTTATAGATGTCTCTTAAGGTTTATTGACTATTTGTACTTTAGACCTGACCATAGTTCCATGTCATTGTACAGGAAATCCTACCTATTGCGCTCAGCCCGAAATCCGCTAATTTGATGTACCCAGAGGCATCTAATAGGATGTTCTCATGTTTTAGATCTCTGAAAGGAACAGAAGTTAATATTAAGAATAGACTGGGGGTCATCCACAAGAGGAAGTTAAAAAAAAAAAGTCTTATTCCTGTTATCACTTACCGGTGGGCGATCTTATGGTCGTGTAGGTACTTCACCCCTAACACAATGCAGGATATATAAAATCTACAGAGATTTAAAAAAACTTCCATCAGCCATTTTTTAAATTATTACAACACTCTGATCACATTAACACATCCATACTGTCTATACACCCAACCTTCCCATAGTGCTCTATGCCTGATCCATACTGTCTATACACCCAACCTTCCCATAGTGCTCTATGCCTGAGGGTAGGAAATCCCAGGATGGTATAAATCTAGAAATTCTACAGCAGTTACAGGTGTGGATCAGAGATAATTCCTGAAGGTCCCCATGTTAATCTCTCAGACAGGTCAGTGATACTTACACGGCCATGTTATGTGGGATCGGACCGTCCTTCACTTGGGAAAAGAAGTCCCCCAGTGGAGCGAATTCCATTACCAAACACTCATGATGTTTTGTCTGGAAGGAGCCGACATAACTGACCAGGAAAGGGGTTTCCTCTCGCTGGGTCAGTTCCAAGACTTTCTTCTCTGTATCAAAGCTAAACCAAGAAATGAACCAAAATTCATTAGTCAAAATGGTGCAGGTGAATTTATAAAGCAGGAGATATAATGAAGGAAATCCACATTCCCATTATTATACATACTTTTATTATTATTATAATTATTATTTTATTATTGTAAATATTAAACTCTCTATATGTATGGAGAATTCTATTTGCACTGACCATTCGCGATGCACTTTTCCCTTTAGGTCTCTCTTTTTGACGGCTTTAATGGCGACTTTGGCTCCTGTGTCTTTATGTTCTGCCAGACAAACCTTGAAAAATGGAACATTTCATGACATCCCCTGAATAATGTAATAACAAGGATCATTCTAATGGCCGACTGAAAAACTTACCTTTCCAAAGGTCCCTTCACCCAGCCAATTACAGAACTGGAAATGTTTTAAAGATATTTCATGACTCTGCAGATCACTGAAAGGGAAGAATGAACAATTAAAAATGATTGGCCCATCATTAACCATGAAAATAAACAATGGCGATGTATATAGTTATCTACTTACTGTAAATTCCGCTTTGTATCCTGTTAAAAATGTTAAGGAATCGACCTTAAGCAGCGCCATAGCAACCAGATTGCAGGTCAAATTTCAATAACATCACTGGCTGTTTAACATAAAAATATGTTAATATATTAAAAAAATAGGATAAAATATTACAAAAAGAGCAGAGGTATTTGCACAGCAAAAGCACATATTTCTTTGGCGTCCATCTTTCAATGTCGTCTTGTTCCTCAAATGTCTCGGGGAAGCTAAATATAGAATAAAATGCCTAATTGCCCATCGGTCAGCTGATTCGGCTGCATCCAAACAAAACATATCTGACACGGACCGTATCCTGTGGTGCGATATCACCCGGTGTATGGTAAGATACTCAAATGAAGAAACATTATGGACAATTACACTAATAATAGTGTATTTGGTTTTTTCCTCCGTTTGTCTTGTCCCTGATATTAACACTATCTGTGTCATTGCTAGATATAGCAATGGTATATTATCTTTACTGGGTCAAACTACAGAAAAACAAAAAATATAATAAAACCAATTTCCATGTTGTCCTCCCCATAGATTCTCAAATAAAAACCTTTACCACACATATCACGGTAGTGTATCTGGACCAGGGCCAGTAGAGCTAGTCAGGAACATTCATGGCCTAAGAATTTTGGTACAAAATCTACTTACCACCAATGGAACGAATCTCTTGGGGAAGGGAAGGAAACCATATGCTTCTCCATATTTCCCAGATTCTTCGCCAAGTCCTTGGTCCCAGGAAATCCTCTTCATAAGCTATAATACTGTCAGGAAACACAAAATATCCTCCATAAAATCCCCCTGCTGTTTTCTCCCCATATATGTACACTAACCTCTGTCGTGCTCGGCCCATATATAAAGGGAATTTGTGTCTGGACCAGGGGCCAAGTAGAATAAGCAGGAGAACATTCATGGCCCTAGTAATTTGGTACAAATCTACACCATGGAAAGATCCTCTTGGGGAGGGAAAAGGAAACGCATATCTCCAGATCCCAGAATTTCTTCCCCCAAGGTTTCCCTTGAGTCTCAGCAAATCCTCTTCATAGCTATATCTGCAGGAAACCCAAATTAGTCTCCAATAGTAATCCCATGCTGTTTTATTCATCCCCATAAGATGTACACATAAAAACCTCTGCCCCTATAGAAAGTGAATTACAATTGTCTGACCAGGGCCAAGTGAATAACCAGATAACATTCATTTGGCCATAGAATTTGGTACAACATCTCTTACCAGGCGATCCTCTTTTGGGGTCAAGGGAAAGGAAACGCAATCTCCTCCATATTCCCAGATTCTTCCCAAGTCCCTGAGTCCCCTCTTCATAGCTATAAATACTGTTCGGGAACCCAAATCCTCCAATAAATCCCCATTGTCTTCTAACACATCCCCATAGTGTACCTAAACCCTGCTGCCCCATATATTAAAGGCGAAATTTTGTGTATGGACCAGGGGGGAGAATTTGGTACAAAATCTTCTACTTACCACAGACAGAGCATCATCTGAACTGAAACTATAGTAGGAACTGTCTGAATCTTCTGTCTGTCTGTCCTTTCCACTTATATTCAGGATATTTCCACCGATGACAGAAGAAGAAAGTAAATTGTTCTCTACACAGGGACAGATCTACAAAAAAACACAAAGTAAATATTATTAAACCAACCAGCCCCAGATTATTTTATGTTCCCAGTCTAATACCTGGATCACTGAGTCAAGAATTAAAAATATTTAAAGGAAAGTCCACCCCTCAAATGAAAAAACGCCTAATGCCAAATCCCCCTCCAAACTGTGTGTGTATAGATGTACACATTGTAATGTACAACAGTAATGGACTTACCACTGAAGGTTCAACGGATTCCAAACTATCCGATTCTCCTCCCTGTGGTTTCTGTTCTCCACAGATATTCACCGTATTATCACCGGAAGGAGCTGAATCCATTGGAGGAGATTCTGGTTCCAAATCTACAAATAAGATATTATCCAATCAGCTCACAGAGTGTTAGTTCTGACTATAGATTTACAGTAGGATCTGTAACCATAGGAAGGTGCTGGGATTTCATTCATATTTATAGATTTTATTTATCTTTAGTTTCCCTTTAATAACCCATAATAATAACAGTAAAGTCCGTGGCTATGGTACCTGGTCTGATCTCCAATTCATTCTCTTCTTTAATCTCCGGTTCGGGGTGTTTAGCTCCTTTCTTGGGGAATATTTTCTTGCATCGAAGTTTAAACTTTTTCCAACAAGAAACCTTCTTCTGTTTAGGAACCGTCCCTTCCTCCTGTTGGATATTTCTATCCACGTCATTATGGGGATTCTAAATAAAGGGAACAAATGGCATTACACAAACCATAGAGTGATCTGATACAGACACAGCCCACTACACTATAGTAGGGTTTGTATTAATGGATAGATGTGTGTCTATAGACTGTTAGTGTGACCATGGTGAACACCGTTCATGGTAAATAACCCCCCATCATGCTTGGCTTCTGGCTGTTGGGCCGCCTCCTGCCTTGCAACTGATTGACTACCTTTAAGTTGTGTTGTTGTTATCCACCAAACTCCAAGATCCCTTTCCAACAGGGAAAATTAACTACTAACACAGAGCCATTTTATAAGTAATAAGTAGCACAGTTCAAAAATGCAATACCTCTTGACATTTATCAAAATTGAATTTCATCTGCAACTTAGCAGCCCAATGTGATAATCTAGCTAAGATCCCTTGCAACGATTTTTTTGTTGCAAATTCCTCTGAAGGTTTTAAATGGTCGATAAAGTTTTGTGTCGTCAGCAAACACAGAAACCGTGTACAAATACCCATTCCAAATAATTAATTAAATAGATTAAATAGAAGCGGCCCCAACACAGAACCCTGGTGGCACCCCACTTAGCCCTTTAGTCCATAATGAGGAAGACCCCCATTAAACAACTACTCTCGGAATCCTATTCATTAACCAATTTTCTATCATGTACAATGTGACTCCCCAGACCACCAACAGGACCTTAGATTATTCATTAGTTCGGCCTATGGGGGACTGTATTCAAAAGCCTTTGCAAAATCCAAGTAAAAACTACATCTATTTGCTATGCCAGAGTCAAATTCTACTCAGTCCATAAAGCCAAGCAAGTAGTCTGAACAGATCTATTCCTTCTAAATCCATGCCTGGTTACTATTATTAATGTCAGTCCTTGGAAAACATTATTAGAAAATGTTCCCTTAGTAAACGGTCCGGATCCTTCCCCACACTGAATTACACTTACAGGCTGTAATTACCCGCTGTGAACGACTACCCTTTTTGAATATTGGAATAACAATCAGCCTTTTTCCAATCCAGAGAGGCACACCACCAGACATATTGAGGGAATCAGCAAAAATAAGAAAACAATGCTTAGTAAACTGAACTTAGCTCCTTACGTACCCGAGATGTATTTTATCCGGTCCAGGAGATTTATTAATATTAACCTTCTTTAGTTCTTTATGTTACCCATATCCTCGGGTTAACCAAGATGCACTTGAATCTTTTATACCATTTTATGCTACTATACTCTTATGATACTGTACTGGATCTTCTTTATAGGTATACAGAGGGAAAAAAAATATTCAAGACATTTGCTTTATCGCCATGACATCGTAACTAACTATCCACAGAATTAATGGGCCACATGAATCAGCTTCATCTTCTTAATATTAAGTATACTTAAAAAAAAAATTTAGCGCGTCTTTGTGATGCTTCTTCAGTATCCTAACTTATATAATTTTAGGTAGTTAGTTTGATTCTTGCTTCACTCCTTATTACAGTTCTTTATAATTCCTAAGGACCGTTCCGTTCTCCGCGGCCTAAAGGTTTTAAATGCCTTATTTCTTCCTTTCCATTTGGCCTTTTTACATCAGATATTCAGCCACATGATTTCACAAGGGTTCTAAATTTAGAGGTGAACTGGCTTAAAACTCCCTTGAAACACCAGTCCACTTCTGTTCAGTTATATTTACCTGATAATACATTATCCTAGTTGGACATTCTGAAGAGCTGCTTTAACCTGGGAAAATTTGCTTACTGATTATTAATGTCTTTGTTAACCCCCAGCGCTTTTTCTTTCGATAACAAATTCCAAATGCCACTATTCATGGTCACTGATTAGAGAGTCCGAAACTTCGAAAAAAATCCGGTCCGCGCGGGAGGATCCGCGGAATTTGCGAAAAAATCCGGAAAATTCGAAAATCCGCAAGCGGACCCGTTTAAAAACGTATTAAAATGAAAGTTCGGCAAAATCCGCATTAAAAGTGGTCTTAAATAGACTTGGTAAACGTACCATTACCACTCAGGAACCTGGATAATGGCTTAGAAACTTAGAGAACGTATAAATGCAAAAAATACATAAAAAGACAGTGCCGCTAGCGTTGACTTTAAACAAAAACGGTATTTTTCGAAAATACGAGGATCAGTAAAAACGAAGATTTCCGTAAAACGCGGCTTCTGTAACTATGATAAGCTTGCCATGGGGCTTTAATTTGGATCATGTTGCTTGCTCCCGTTCTTGAAAATTTATCACGAAGACCGGTTTTTAAGAGTCTTCTCGTAATTATGCGAACTCCTAGGAATACGAGGATCCTTCGGTTGTTCCGTATCCACGCAAGTATCGTAGATTCCTCGTAATTCGGAGATTAATCGTATTTTACCAAATTTCGGAAAAAAAAAATCCGCGTTCGGAAGTCCGGAAAGGTCCGGAATAATCCGCCGTTTTGTTCCGCGGACGGAGAGAAAATCCGCGGCGGATCTGGTGTAGGGTCCGCGAACGGCCATCTCTAGTCACTATTTTGACTAAGGCCTCCAGTTACTTTATATTTCTATAATGCGCTCCACAATGTTTAGTTTTTTAGATATTAACAATCCAACAGAGCTCCTTTTCTTTCGAAGGAACCTCAACCAACGTGAGAGGAAAGAAATGTATCAGCAGCAAATTCAGGAGAACTCATAGCCTTTATCTGTGATGGCAGTTCCACCCACCAATCAAAGTCCAGGGTAATGAAGTCCCCCATAATGAGCCACACTCCCCAAACTTGCAGCCCTTGCAACTGCATATGAGTTGATCACCTCCTCTCTGCTAGCATTTGGCGGGCTTATAGCATACACCAACAAGTGACATTACCCACTTTCCTGTTGCCGAATTCCACCAATATTGCCTCCACTTTATAATCCATATCACAACAGGTATCTCTTCTTTTAAATTGGCTTCAATTCTTTTCATAACATACCAACACATACATTCCCCGTCCTCTTTTTTTCTGTCCTGCCTAAACCAAGGCATATCCTTCGATATTTACAGCCAGTCGTGAGAAAACGTTCAAAACCACGTTTCGCTATAACCTATTACATCATACTTTGCATTCAATGCCATCATTCCAATGCACCAATTTTCAGCCAGGCTTACTCGCATTTGCAAAACATTCCATTTTTTAGATTCTTGATCTGTAATTTATTCGTACACTGGAATTTACCAAAATGGCCTTCCCGATCCTCTATGCTAGCCCCACCCCACTTTCCGCCCCACCACTGGCCTATCTTACACACACTGCTTCCTCCTGGAATATCTATCCCAGTGAGACTGCTAATACCATCCCCCACCAAACCTCGTTAAAAATCTACCTCCAACCCTCTGCCATCTTCTCCCCTTCAGTAAAACAGCGCACACAATAGTGAGGTGCAAACCATCCATACTAAAGAGCCTGTAGACGACAGCAAAGTCTGCCCAGTTCTCAATAAATCAAAACCCCTTCTTCCTGTACAACACTCTCTTAAGCTCATAACTCCCGCTTGTCTCCCTTGGCTTAGCACGTGGCTGTTTTGGTAGGATTCTGAAAACAACACTACACTGGAGGTCCTGCTTTTTATCTTGGCCCCTAGCTCTCGGACATTCATGTTAAGGGGGACCTACTTCCACCGCTAACTTTGTTCATTGCACCAATGTGAACCAAGACCGCCGCGGTCACCAACGGCCCCCACCCAATAATCTGTCTGACACGATTTTTGTTTTTCCAACCACATGCCGAACCACTAGCACCAGGCAGGCAAAACACAAGTTTCGGCATGTAGGTCTTGGCGGAGGGCAGATTACCATCTACTTCCTTAAATGGAGTCCACTACCACCTGCCTTGCATTCCTGACCCTACGTTCTTCCTCCCTTGTCTCAGATTGGATGGCAGTC
Source organism: Hymenochirus boettgeri (assembly GCA_019447015.1). Taxonomy (NCBI): domain Eukaryota; kingdom Metazoa; phylum Chordata; class Amphibia; order Anura; family Pipidae; genus Hymenochirus; species Hymenochirus boettgeri. Next base: position 192,720,643 of record CM033475.1, read on the forward strand.
CCCTGGGTGCAAGGGACTAGACCCCTACACGCTAATTCCGAGGTGCTCCTCCTTCCAACTAATACCTAAAGCGGCAAATCAAATCTGTTAGGATGGACATCTGGGAAGAAGCCCCCCTACTCTTCCGTCCCCCACTCCCCTAGTTAAAAACCCTAAAACAAAAACTACCTCCTCCTCAACATTTCTTGTTCCATCTTCCACCCACCTTCTAATTTGTTGAAATGGCCCCAGCCAGTGCCTGCACCCCCAGTTTCTAACAATCCCTGCCAATGTTGCAGCTGCCCCCTTAGACTCTCCACCCAGCTTCCAAACGGGCAACCCACTCACACCTGAACACAGACATAGGTCCCGGAACGTCTGCTACAGGTTCCATCCAGTGCATGAGCACATTGCATGGTACCGGACAAAATGTCCCTTCTAATACACCACACCAGCACAAGTGACGGCACAAACATTGTATTAAACCTAGCATAATTAAGCTACATGCAGATGAGAATTCTTAATAATACGCGTATATAAGTGAAAATGTTAGGATTACAGTCTCCTGGTAGGTTAATCTGAAGGATAACCCAAGTATTGGATCCTCACCATTTTTAACTACCATGGATGAACCAAGTTCAATGAGAACCAATAAGGGCTATATGAACAGTTGGTCATTTGGGGCAAGCCAATGGGGGAAATGGTGGGGGTATCCAGAAGTATCTAGATAGTACAAGTAGGATGATGGATGAAAAATTTATTAGAACAAAAGTTAGTGCACCCTGTATGCCAGCATTAGGACCCAAACATGCAAGATCATCAATTTCCTGGGCATTCGCCAGCAACTAATTACAAAACTTTAAGGTTTACGGTGCTGATCGCAGGCCAACCCACCAAAAACAACTAGGGGAGATTAATCCAGAGCCCAAAAGGGATTTACCCACATTGTGATTTTTTTAATGGCGCCCTATAGCCAGTGTTAAAATTTCTTGTGCTTAAAAATTTAGCGCAAACGTGATATTCATCCACGTTTCTTTGCGAAACCCATGTTGGTGACAAAATAAACCAATATCAAAATCGGTTAGTGCAACTTTAACTCCATAAAACTGCCTCTGGGTGAAAGAGCACTTGGTACCAAACTGCTGTTTTGGCTGAAGTGTTTAATGTATTGGCCGCTAAGTTTAGGGAGTCTCCCACCAGTGTGAATAGCAGCTTCCTAAAAGAAAGCTAGGTAAAGAGCGGAAGCTAGGGGAAATATCAGCACTCTGCCCCTTATGCCGGAACAAGGGGGCTGAGCATGATATGATTTATTTTTAATGGATAAGTTGATGTATTAGAAATGGTATAACATATTCTGGCCGGGTTTTATTTTTTTTGGGTGGGCAGGCAGCGGGGTTGGCAGGTTGGAATATCTGAAGAACGTCTTCACATTAGGTGGTGCGACAAATCTCACTGGCCAGTGGTGGTGGAAGAGCCGGAGTAGCACAGTGTTTTAGCGCACAATCATTAGCGATCTGATCGGCATTAAAAAGCGCACACTAGTGTGCGCTTTTTCTGGTCACAACTTTGTTTAATGCTTTGTGTTGTGATGATATACGGTAATCGAGAGCGGCATGATCAGAATGCCAAGCTCATACATGGAAGCATGCAGTCCCCGAAAAAGCCAAGCCACAATCTGCTGTGATTAGGACACGCTCTTAGTGCAGCTCAGCCTAAAGGTAAGATTTCTCCCTATCTCCGTACATTCCAGGGAAGGAGTACAATAATTGGGTCCTCACCCTGTGCACAGCAAAAGGTGGAGAGGATGTACAGTATAACCCTTACTCTCCTTTAAAGGTTAACCTGTGTATCAAAACAAGTTAGGGGTTAGCTGTAAAGCCTGCAGTAATTTCCGTTAAAATGAGAAGACAATCACATCTCTGCTGGAGCCTGTGAGAAATGATATTGGGGTGAATGTTTCAAAACGTCCTGCTTCTAGTAGGTTGAGTGACATCACCTGACCCTAATCCCGCCTGTCTGCCCTGGGGGAGAAGCATGGCTCAGTTAGACTTAATGCTGTAGAAATCAGGAAGTACCTGGGGGAAAAATTGATAGGTTGAGAGGGAAGCCTATTAATGCCAGAGGCCGGGGCTGGGTCACATGGCACAACAGGAAGTATTCAAGCAGGAAGTAATATTGGGCTGAACTTTATCTAGAGATGTGATTTAGGTTTTATTTGAAGGTATGAATGAAGGGATGAATTCTTACTAGTTTGGAAGATTCAGAAACAGTTACCTTTAAGGACAGAAATTTCTGTCAATAAATTAGCTTTAATGTGTAACTTTGACAAAATTCCCCAGTACAAACTGTGGTATGAACGACTAAACCAGTTCCACTAATTTATGTTGCTGCTCACAATATACCAACGGCATATTTACAGGCAAATATCGTGACCCCAAAGATCTGGTGGGGCCTAGCCCTGGAAGCACACGTCGTGTTGGTATTTGTGTGTTTATTAGTACGCCCATTATGCCTGTTAATTGAATTCAAAAGGAAAAATCTTACGTTAATATTTTTATTCCAGTAATGAAAATATGTTCTTCTTCAATCGTAGTGATTTTAGAAAGAAAAGAATTAACAAAAAATGTTTACTGAGAAAGAAGTTGTATTTCCCAATAATTAGGTGTGTCATTCCCACAGAAATGTTTGAATAGAGAGGTATTAATAATTTTTGGACCGTAAGGTTGTATGTTATCCGGCCTTCTTCCTTACAAAATTACAAAGTGTGAGGCGTTTGAATCCACTAGTGGATCCCTTGACCTTATCGTTGGAGAAGTTAAAAATGTTTTATGTATTTAGAACAGAAACCAGAGATTTCTGCTAAATGAAGTGTTGCATCATACACAGTGGACTCATATATGGAAATTGTTGGGTGTTAAAGGATATTTGTCAAAGAAAAAAGTAGAGCTAAGGGTAAAGATAAACTGTCTAAATACTTTGCGCCACAATTTTCTATGAGAAAGTGAGGTGATGCTGCTAAAGTTATAGAAAGATTATTGTTCACCCTTTTTAAATATTTTTTTAACTTAAAAATTGCAGAAAAGAGAAAACTTTACTTGGCGACCTAAATAAATATTCATATTTTTTTTGTACCCAAATAATATTATTTACCGCTCTATAACACTTATTTGGCGATACGAAAATTTTTCTCATTATGTTTTACAACCAAAAAAGCTTACGAAAATGGCCGCCTTTTTTCCTATTACCTCATTGCATGTTTTCTTTTTTTCTTTTTTATTTCACTGAGCGATGACTAAAAATGTTATTGAGGATTCTAACCCGGTTGTGAAAGAGTAACAACAACAATATGCCGAGAATACGGTTTATATGCAAGCAACCAAAAAAAAAGCACGCATTTCTTCAGATTAATCAAGATGGTGAAGTGTCTGGCAACAGAGCAAAAAGAACCCCTACAGTAAGTGTCAAATGCTTGTAATGTTATGACTCGATATAATTAACATGTGACCTGTAAGTTGTATTCCCTCAAACCCTAGAATGTTCGGTAAGAAAATGAAGGAATTTCATGGCGCTTGCTTTGGGTTAAAAGTCTGTATCCCAGGGAGGTAGAATCATCCTATTCCACCTCCCTGGGTGGGCCGCAGGTATGAGCAGCGAAAAGTTTTACGTTGACATACTTTAAAGATCAAAAGATATCTGGGGGAGAGCATAGTTGACATTTAATGTTCCTTATGATTAATAGAAGCACAATGACAGTTTTACAAAACAGGGCGCATTTTTCAGTGACCAAGGAAGATTGCAACTTCTAATAATTATCAGGGAGATGTAATAAAAGTTATTATCGTTAAAAATGGTGCTAATTTTGACCCCAACAATCAGATCTTAGTTTTCAAATAGTAAAATACATCTGATGGTTTGGCAAAGTTTGCACCATTTTTAAACTATAAGAACTTTACTACATCTTCCTGTATGTCTGCCTACAAATACGTTATTTAGCCTGATATAGTGGAATGCTTAGGCTACCTGTAGATAAGGACAAATGGGGTATTGATACATGTTTAAAAACTTTTGCCTCCGTTATCGCTGCCTTTTTGCCAAATTGTGACTACCTATATTTTTTCGCAATTTAATAAAGCAGGATAACCAGTGGCGAAAATTCATTACCGCTACTTTTCACTATTTCACTTTTCGCCATAAATGCTAAGTAACCGCTTGAGAATATTTATAACATGGGGAAAGTGTTTTATTCCGTTAAGTTCAGCCAAGTCTGGGTGGCGAAACGCAAAGTTGCCAATGTATTTAAACCTGCCATGGGGCCATTGGAAGGGTTCAGTAATTGTGGAATGTTTCTTAATACTAATAAGTACCCAGGGGGGGGTTAGACTATTTTCCAGCATTACTGTTAATACGATCTGTGATTTCGCTTGTTCTAGAGTGTTTTTTTAAGGTTTACAATTTTATCTAGTTACCATAATGTCAAATGGGCTGGTCGAAGGGACTATTTATAAAGGAGATTATTTTTTGCCATCAGACGTCACCATAATTTTTAACGTTCAACTATGATCAAGTTTAAAAGGGCAATTTCATCAAAGGTGAAAATGACACTAAATTACACGAATAATGCTGAAAATGTTGCAAAAAAGTTAAGTTCAGTGCAATCATGGTAAATAGGTACCATAACAAGTGGCTTTTCAAATTAGGGTTCAATTGGTTAATACACATTGAACGCCGTGTGTTTTTTTTCATGCAAAAGATATGAAAATAGTGTAAACTCCACCAGGGCGAACGTTCTCTTTTTTTATTAATAGGATATGGTAAAATAGTGTAAAACTCACCAGGCGATTTTTCTCTTTTTTAAATGAGGATATGATTAAATAGTGTAAAAATCACCAGGCGAACTTTTCGCTATTTTTATGAATAGGATATGATAAATAGTGTAAACTCACCAGAATTTTCTCTGTTTTTATAATGGTATGATAAATAGTGTAAAACTCACCAGGGCGAAAACTTCTATTTTTATTAATAGGATATGATAAATAGTGTAAAAACTCACCAGGCGATTTTTCTCTTTTTTATTAATGGGATATGATAAATAGTGAAACTCACCGGGCAATTGTTCTCTATTTATTAATGGTATCGATAAAATAGTGTAAACCTCACCAGGCGAACTTTCTCTTTTTTATTACTAGGATATGATAAATAGCTGGTAAAAACTCACAGGCGATCTTTCTCGTTGTATTAATAGGATATGATAAATAGTGTAAAAACTCACCCAGGCGAACTTTCTTTTTATTAATAGGATATGAGAAAATAGTGTACAAAAACGCAACCAGGCGAAATTTTCCTCTTTTATTAATAGGATATGATAAATAGTGCTAAAACTCACCAGGCGAAATTCTCTTTTTTACTAATAGGATATGATAAATAGTGTAATCTCACCAGGCGAATTTTCTCTATGTTTTAATAAGATATGATAAATAGTATGTAAAACACCCAGGGAATTTTCTCTATTTTTTACTAATAGTATATGATACATAGTTGCTAAACTCACCAGGCGAACTTTCTCTTTTTACTATCGATTCTGATAAATAGTTGTTAAAAACTCACCCAGGTGAATTTATCTATTTTATTAATGGATATGCTAATAGGTAAAACTCACCAGGGCAACTTCTCTTTTTTATTATAGGTAGGATCTGATTGAATAGTGTACAAACTCACCCAGGCGAACTTTTCTTTTTTATTAATAGGATCTGATAAAAGTTTAAAAAATCACCAGGGGAATTTCTCATTTAATTAATAGGATATGAAAATAGTGTCAACTCACATAGTTGATTTTCTCTCTTTATAATAGGATATGATAAATAGTGTAAAACTCACCAGGCAAATGTTCTCGTGTGTATGAAATAGGATATGATAAATAGTGTAAAACTCCCCAGGCCAAGGTTTCCTATTTTATGAATAGGATATGATAAATAGTGTAAAAACTCACCCAGGTGAATTGTTCTCGATTTTATTAATAGGATATGATAAATAGTGTAAAAAACTCCACCAGGCGAACTTTCTCTTTTTTATTAATAGGATATGAAAATAGTGATAAAACTCACAGGCAAATTTCTCTATTTTCTGAATAGGATTATGCTGAGTGTAAACTCACCCAGGTGAATTTTCTCTTTTTTATTAATAGGATATGAATAATAGTGTAAAACTCCCCCCCCCACTAGGTGACTTTTCTCTATTTTTTAAAGGGATATTATAAATAGTGATAAAACTCACCAGGCCAAATTTTCTCTTTTTAAATAGGATATGATAAATAGTGTAAAACTCACCCAGGCAAATGTTCTCTATTTTATTAATAGGAATGATAAAAGTGTAAAACTCACCCGGTGAATTTTCTCTTTATTTATAAGGATTATGATTAAATAGTGGTAAAACTCACCAGGCGAACTTCTCTTTTTATTAATAGGATATGATAAAATAGTTTGTAAAAACTCACCAGGCGAATTTTTCTCTATTTAAATAGGATCTGAAAATAGTTTGTAAAACTCACAGGCGAAACTTTCTCTATTTTATTAATAAGATATGATTAACCATAGGGGTAAACTCACCCAGGTGAATTTCTAATTTACAATAGGATATGATAAATTACTGTTAAAACTCACCCAGGACGAACTTTCTCTTTTTTACTAATAGGTATGATAAAAGTGTAAAACTCAACCCAGGTGAATTCCTATTTTATTAATAGATATGATAAATATTGTAAAACTCCAGGCGAAACTTTCTCTTTTTTATTAAAGGATATGATAAATAGTGTAAACGTCACCAGGGCGAACGTTACTTTTTATTACTAGGATATGATAATAGTGTCAAACTTCACCAGGGAATTTCTCTTTTATAATAGGATATGGATAAATAGTTGTAAAACTCACAGGTGATTTTCTCTATTTTATACAATAGGATATGATAATAGTTGTAAAAACTCACAGCCAAATTTCTCTTTTGTCTTAATAGGATATGATAAATAGTGTAAAACTCACCCAGGTGAATTTCTCTATTTTCTTAATAGATATGATAAATAGTGTAAAAACTCAACAGGGCGAACTTTCTCTTTTTATTAATAGGATATATAAATAGTGTAACATGTTAAAACTCACCAGGCAACTTTTCTTTTTATAATAGGATATGATTAAATAGTGGTAAAAACACCAGCCGACTTTCTTCTTTGTTATTATAGGAGATGATAAATCGTGTGTAAACTCACCAGGCGAATTTCTCTACTTATTAATAGGATATGATAAACTAGTCGTAAAACTAACCAGGCGATTTTCTCTATTTATTCTTAATAGGATTATGGAGAGTGTAAAACTCACCCAGGTGAATTCTTCTCTTTTATTAATAGGATATTTTGATAAATAGTGTAAACCTCACTAGGGATTTTCTCTATTATAATAGGATATGATAAATAGTTGGTAAAACTCACCAGTCAAATTTCTCTTTTATTATAGGATTATGATAAATAGTGTAAGTTGTTTAAACGCGCTAGGGTGATTTCTATATTTTATTAATAGGATATAATAAATGTTGTAAAACTCACCAGGCGAATTTTCTCTATTTTTAGTACTAGGATATGATAATAGTGTAAAACTCCCAGGCGGAGTTTTTCTCTTTTTTATTATAGGATATGATTAGTGTAAAACTAACCCAGGTGAATTTATGTTTTTATTATAGGATATGATAATAGTGTAAAACTAACCCAGGCAAATGTTCTCTATTTATCAATGTGATTATGATAAATAGTGTAAAACTCACCCAGGGTGGAAATTTCTCTATTTTATAATAGGATATGAAAATAGTGTAAAAAATAACCAGGCGAACTTCTCTTTTTGTATTAATAGGATAGATAAATAGTGTAAAACTCACGGCAAAACTTTCTCTGTTTTATTAATAGGATATGATAAATAGTGTAAAACTCACCAGGCGCACTTCTCTTTTTTTATTAATCGGATATGATAAATAGTGTAAAATCACCGCAAACTTTCTCGTTTTATTAATAGGATATGAGAAAAGTGGTTGTAAACCTCACCAGGCGAACTTTCTGTTTTTTATTAATATGGATAATGATAAATAGTGTAAAACTCAGGCAGCGCGAATTTTCTCTATTTATTAATAGGATATGATAGTGGTAAAACTCACCCAGGGTGAATTTTCTCTTTTATTAATAGGATATGATAAATAGTGTAAAACTCACCAGGCGGAACTTTCCTCTATTTTATAATAGGATATGATAAATAGTGTGTAAAACTCCCCAAGGCGAATTTTCCTCTATGTTATAATAGGATATGATAATAGTGTAAAAACTCACCAGGCGATTTTCTCTATTTTATTATTAGGAATGATAGTGTAAAAACTCACCAGGTTGAATTTTCTCTTTTTATTTTAATAGGATATGATAAATTAGTGTAAAACTTCACCCAGGCAAAAATTTTTCTTTTATTAAGAGGATATGATAAATAGTGTAAAAACTCACCCAGTGAATTTCTCGATTTTATAGTAGGATATGGATAAATAGTGTACAAACTCACCAGGCGAACTTTCTACTTTTTTATTAATAGGATATGATAAAATAGTGTTGTAAAACTACCAGGTGAATTTTCTCTAATTTTATGAATAGGATTATGATAATAGTGTTAAACTCACCAGGCAACTTCTCTTTTTTGATTAATGGATATGATAAATAGTGTAAAACTCACCAGCGAGCTTATCTTTTTATTCATAGGGATAGGTAAATAAGTGTAACACTCCCAGGCGAAACTTCTCTTTTTTATTAATAGGATATGATAAATAGTGTAAAACTCACCAGGCGAAACTGTCTCTTTTTATTAATAGGATATGATAAATAGTGCTAAAATTAGGCAGGCGAACTTTCTCTTTTTTATAATAGGAATGATAATAGTGTAAAACTCCACCAGGCCAAAACTTTTCTCTTTTTTATTAATAGGATATGAATAAAATAGTGTAGATCACCCAGGCGAATTCCCAGGCGAATGTTCTCTATTTTTTTTATTTTAATAGGATATGATAAATAGGGGAAACTCACCCAGGCGAATTTCTCTTATTATTAATAGGATACGGATAAATAGTGGGAAAACTCACCCAGGCGAATTTTCTCTATTTTATTAATAGGATATGATAAATAGTGTAAATCTCACCCAGGGTGAAAATTTTCTCTATTGTTAATAGGATGATAATAGTGTATAATCCACATGGGATTTGCTCTATTTGATGAATAGGATTATGATAAATAGTGAAAACTACCAGGGTGAATTTTCTCTATTTGATAATGGATATGATAAATAGGTAAATCGCACCAGTGACTTTCTCTATTTTTATTAATAGGATGATAAATAGTGATAACACCATGGGGGATTTTCTCATTTTATTAATAGGATATGATTAACTGTGTAAACTCAACCATGGGAATTTTCTTATTTATTAATAGGATATGATAATAGTGTAAAACTCATCCAGGTGAATTTTCTTTATTTTATGAATAGGATAGTAAAATAGGGTAAATCTCACCAGGTGAATTTTCTCTATTGTAGTAATAGGAATTAAATAAGTGTAAACGCACCATGGGAATTGTCTCTATTTTATTAATAGGATATGATAAAAGTGTAAAAAACCACCCAGGGTGAATTTCTTTATTGGATTAAATATTAATAGGAGATGATAAATAGTGTAATAAGACTCACCCAGGCAAATTTTCTCTTTTATTAATAGAAATAAATTTTTTATTATTTGTTATTATTAGTCAGCAAAAACTTCAAGCTAATGTATCAAAGCAGTTGCATTTAATATGGGAACATACCATAGTTGCTGTGTAAAAAAAGTCATGTTAATGGAAAACATCCAGGACGTAATGATGTTAATTAAAACTGCAAAAAAGCAACAAAGGCCAGAGAAAAGGGGCAAAACAAAAAGGGCAAAATTTCACTATTATTAAATAGCTTTAAATAAAAAAAAAAAAAGACAAAAAAAGCATCTGAAATTTTCCCCTTCTTCTGGTCTGATAATAGCTGAACATAGAGCAATCTCTCTTTTTCGCCATGGTACCAGACTTCTGCACACAATGAATAAGGCGAAGTTGTTAGTGCACATGCTGATATACATCACAAAATCGGTTTTTGAAAGTCTTCATATTTACAAGCCATGGATTGTTTTAGCGAATACAGCCGACTTTTACGACCGGTATCCTTAAATAACGATGGTTTTTTAATTAAGATACCGATCGATAAATTACGATCGTAGATGGTACGATCCCAGAGAATAAAAATTGGACGGTAGTTTACTACTGCACGGTTATTCACGATCGAAAGTTGTTGAATTAACGAACGTTCGGTCATAAATCTACGTTCACGATCATACATTTACGATTTGTTTTGATCGTTAAATTAACCTAACTTTTAGCGATTATTACCGCGGCTTTATAAATATGGCCAAGATACAACTGAGCTGTTGTTCGAATCTACTCTGTACTGTTGTTATTCTGTATCTAACCCCTTTGGGTATAGGAGCTCCTTTAATCCATTCTCTGGGTTTTACTGATGGAGGTTCAGAGATTTCTTAAATGCAAAAAATGAAGCTTTAGTTCTATTTTAAAGAAAGATAAGATAAAGGAATGTAGTATTGCATGTCTATGAATTTAATGCTTTGCTGTTTTTGGACATTTAATTCTGCATTGCTTTATTATGTTATTTTTGCATCACTGTTTTCTGCTTTTTGTGGTTGATCCTAATCAGACATGATTTAACCAGCTCTCTTTGTTTGTGTTGTATGGATCTAACCAAATTAGCAACGCTCCCCTTGGTTTTGAATGGCAGATGTCTCAGTTCAATTTCCTGTTTCCCCCCCCCCAGGTATAATGAAAAAATCACATCAGTGGATCGCAATTGTAGTCATCCAAGGAAACTTGAAAGCAATCGATACTTGTGCATGGGTTGTAAGGTTATTATCCCACCTGTATGGTCGGTAAGTATTCTCAAATAACGAGCAAGGAATACTGTGTTCTTTAGGGTTGCATGGGTTTATTCCATGTTTTTGGTGGGTGTGAATTTACTGTAGGTCTGTGTGCCCAGAAGTAGATTAGGGTAGGGCCACACTGCTGCGTTTTTTTTGGTTTGCGCTTGCGATTGCGCTTGCGATTTGACAAAAATCATTTGAAAACGCGGGCAACGCAAAAAAAAAACAGTTTTTCAGTGCGATTGCGTTTTGCGTTTCTGCATTTTTTTAATGCAAATCGACATGCGTTTTTTCCCCTATACTTATGACAAATCCAAGCGCAAACGCCACGAAAATCGCAACATGGAATCGCTATGCTATGGCGTTTGCGTTGCGTGCAGTGTGGCCTGCCTAGATAAGGGGTTTCTAAACCTGTTGAATCTGTGGGAACCTTGAAGCATTTTCATGTCTCAGGGAACCCCTACATAAAATAATGATTTCATATTATTGTTATTTTTTCTGTTCTTTCTGGCCCGTAAAATCATCAAACACCCCTTAATTCATACAAATATAAATAATAGATCTATAAATTATATATCTATTTTTTAAAAAAATGCACTCAAATTCTCCGCAGGGATGGGGTCAATACCAGCGTTCTCAACCTTTTTTAGGCTTAGGGGAACATTATCCTGATTTATGGATCTTCAGACAAATTTCAATTTACACCAAACACATAATTCTTACAAATATAGAATATTGATAAATAGCTGAGAAAAAAATCCTATCTGATTCATCACAATGGTGGATCTCTGAGGACCCCAATGCAACCTTCAGGGACCCTAGGGGGTCCCTGGACCTCCGCTTGAGGAAAGTGGTTTAGACCAAAGATACAGACCAGTTGGCCAAACCTCAGCTGACAAACTATTCTAACGTTGTCACAGGTCTTGATGACAAGATATGGGATTCATCTAGGTGGAATGCTAAAATGGCCATCTTTCCAACTGGGTTTGCGGGGTTGATTACTTATGTATAAACTTTTTTGTAAGGGGTGGTATGTAAACAGGCCTTTACTCCTATGTTCGTCTGAAGTTTCCTTTCTCCCCATTTTAAATAAAGAAGCAGAATCTGTAGGTAAAACTGCTATGCAAAATTGGCACAGATAAATACATATATTATATGATGAAACTGCAGTCAGTTGTTAGGTCAGAATCCCGGAGGGATGGAGTTTATATAAATATAAATTTTTATCGTTGCAGGAGACTATAAGAAGATTGAATGAGATTCCTTGAACAATTATCGACAAACACAAACATTACGTTCAGAGAAACATTCTAGGTTACCTTGTAGTGATTATTTCCTGGCCCTGATAATAAGTTTCCTACCCATGGCACATAGAGACAACAGTTGTACAAATCGCGAAACCGAAGAATAAGAACCTGTGGAACCTTAAATAGTATGATCCCCCTGGATCTTGAGTCCATTAATCACTTCAGCCCCAGCCAAGCATAGTATTAGCTAATGAATGAATTCATGTATTTCCAAAGCTGGATGAAAACCTATAAACCTTTTAAAAAAGATGTTTGTCAAAGTGTTATAAAGGTGTGGGGCATCTACAGATTTCTGAACTGCAATGACAGATCACATTGTTATTGACGCCACAAATGCGTGGAGACACACTGACCCAAAACCGATCGCCCATCACCTGGTTGGTTATGGGGGATCAGTACGCCATGCGAACATACAGGGGCCAATTAGTAATTGATACCAATTGACTAAAATTTTCGGTTTCCTGGGACGACCATAAGCAGTCGGTTCCAGTCCATACACACTGCTGATTCTGGGGTAAATCCTGTCGATCCCCAATGGTATTACCTGAAATCGGCAATGTGTATGGTAACCTTAAAAAAAAATTCTATGTGCTTTGTTCTTTGACAGTTTGCACATCAAGATGGGGATTTTATTAATGGTATAAAAATAATGTTGTTTAAAGTATCAGTGCAATTACAGGCAAAAACGTGAAGAGTTTTAGGGACAACACGGTGTTCTATGGTGCCAGTAATAAGCCTGAACCTGAACATTCACTGGGTGTTGAATAAAATGCCTATGATGTCGGTCCAAAATTGGAGGACAACTGTCGGCCTGACCAATTTTGGTATCGACTGTGAAAATGGAAAAGGCCAGGATGTGGAAACTTCTTTATGGGGCAAAGTTCTAGGATTGTAAAAATGTATGCTACTATATGATCTCTCATTAATAAAATGTGACAATTATGATCGAGATGGTACTTGTATAACACCTGCAGATTGATTGACGCCGCTGGTCCTAATCACCTTGATAGACTAGCAACCTGTGCTACACCAAACTTTAAAGTCTGATTGTTAGGTGAGATAGCCACAGGAATGACAAATTGGCCAAGGGTGGCACTCCAATAATAATCTTTATTAATCTAGACCAATCAAGCATCTCACAACGTTCGGGGGGGGTTGAACAAACGTGCCCCTTTCATCAGGTGAGAATGCTGTGTGGTCTTATTAATAAGGTTATTATTTGGAGTGCAACCCGTGCCATTTGTCAGTCTGTGAATATTTATCCACCAAGGGTTGAGATTATTTGAGGAGTGAGCACCCACGCTTTGCGTACGAGGCAGAGGATTCCGTATATTTGTGTTTAGTTAGTAGCCCTATCCAGAGATAAAAGAGTCACATATTGAATTATTAATAAGTTTAGAAGCAACTTTAAGCAGAGAGAGATTTACCGTTGTAGCTCTCCATAAATTAGAGGGCCAATATTGTATATATATAGTGTATGGCCAGATTAGGACAATAACAAACAGGTTGATAGACTTATGCTCAAAATTCACCACTCAAGAGAACTGAGATTGAAAATTATAGTATCAATTAGTGGTAATTTTTTTCCTCATGATTGTTTATAAAAGTTATCTACCAGCCTTTGGGACATTGGCCTTTATCAGATACAGTGTGCACTGAGAAATTTATGTAATTGTTCTACAGTTCTACATTTTAGGCGATGCTGTGATAGGTGGAAAGGGCAGTCTGTCCACCCCTCTTGCCTCCCACCCAAATGGGTTTGCGCATGCGATTTTGCCATTTTCAGTTATGGAACTGCGTCAATGCACCAAAAACCCCGGTGAATGCAGGCGTTACCAAAACAGAAACGTAAAGCCACATTCGAAATTTGCGGGACCTGAGGAATTTGACAGTCATGCGATTTCCATTCTTTAAAATTCGCAAAAGCGCGCAAAAAAACACACTAGTGTGATTTGCCCCTTCGCCCTAAGGGAAAGAAAAAGTATATGTTTGTTTAAAAGAACATCTCGTTTTTATGTGAGGGAATTTGTTGTCTGTTTTGGTGTATTATTTTACGGTCAAAGTACATGAATCAGAGTTGTTTTTATATTAAAAGTAAAGAAAATAGCAGATTTTAATTACAGGTTAGTTTTTGTCATCTTTCATACCATCTTTGATTCCTTTGCAAATTGATACCTTGGAGTTTCAGTAGTTGCAGCCTAAACAGTTTGATTAAAGGATACAAATGCTATACGGTGGATAGAGAAGAATCGACATTAATATTTGATATTGAATTAACTTTGTCAATTGAGTGATATCCTGCTGGTTGTATAGCAAGGGTCTAGCCCTGTATTAATCACATATGAATGGGCGATGTACTAGTGAACAAAAGAGCACAAGAGTTTGTAGATATTAGATGTAAAATTCCCCATTCGAACATCAAATCTATCTACTATACCAATTATCGGCCCACTGCCACAATGTAAATGACAAAGATTACTAGTGTTGGCCCTACACATCAATAGCAGCAGTTAATTATAGGGGTCAGTCACCTGGAAGAAGTAGTAACTGTCAATAATATATAGATATAGATACAGAAGACAAATCACTGCACCTTCCGGGCCCTCTATACAATATCATCTTATCTGCACACTGGCATTACTTTTTATTAACCAATAAGGGTTTTTAGTATACATTACGTGATCACACATATGAAAAGTCCTTCCAACAATGTCAAGGTAAACCCCAGTTGGAAGCTCCTACAGGGCAGATGCCAATATGCTGCACTAATCGAAAAAATAAGCGCTTAAAATCACGTTAACCTATGTACTAAGGGTAGTGAAGGTTTTGAAAATGCCTGCGCCTGTCGCATTTTGGTGCGACGGTTTTGCGATAAGTTTTTGCGCAAAATTAATGCCTCTTTAATGGTGTCTTTTTAAAATATGCGCAAAGGGTCGCAATTTACCGCCTAGCGTTTTCGCAATGTATTAACAATCGCAAAGTGGTTAATGCATGTGGGGCGAACACGAATGCATGTAGGTTGCGATTAGTTGAAAGATATTGCATCTCCCCCCAGTGGTTGTCTAACCTTTTTTGTTTTATTATTTTTATCAAAACCCCCATTGCATGCACACTTTTGCCATTGGATCAATATAGAAGCTTTCTCAATTCCCCCTGCCATGGCTTTTGGGGAAGGGTCCCGTCTATCAGGTGCCTATGTAAAGACATAGGACCTCTAATTAAAGGGGTTGTGTTGGGGGTGCTATTACCACATGGAAGCTTGGACCAGGCTTCCTAATAAATATAAAACATTCAAGGATTGTTGGGAAGCACTACAATGGCTAAAGTTACAACTACCAAGTTGGATATGATCTGGTCAAACATTTATACAAAGGTGAAAAGATAATTCAATACAAAGAGTTATCTGCCACATGGGCATACTTTTAAACAAAAGGTTTTTTTTTAGCATAGTGTGATTACATGAATAAAAGCTTAGATGATTACAAATCTAGTAATGGAATATTTAACAGTTTTAAAAACAATGATCCTAGCCCTCAGTCTGGTGAGGGAGGGGGGGTGTGGGTCGGGGGCCAGCCTCCAATCTCGTGGGGGGAGGGCATGGACCTCTGTAGTACGCCACTGACTGGAGGGCTGAATCTAGTGGATTGGAAAACTGGAGGGCGGCTGTGGCTATGTATGCCACCTGAAAGGTTTAAGTATATGTGCCAAAATGCCCCGGAACAGAGAGTCCTGTTATCTACACGTTGCCCACAGTGAGTGTGACTGCGTAGACATAAAAGTGTTGCTACAGTGTGGGACTGGTACATACAGCGCGCTCCCTTAACATGAAGCAACTTGAAAAACAGTTGCTCACGGCGGCATCCAGACCCCCAAAAATAAATAAAAAAATAGATAGGCGGCATTTCCCCCTTGAAAGCGCCAGCATTTTTTACCGCCAAAGTTGCCAAGACTTCCGGACCTTCCGGGGAATCTCGGGGACCCAGAACCCATCACTGCCGGCTGCCAATGGTGAGAGCGGGGAACACGGGAAGGGCGGATCCAATAGGCATCGACTTGAAATAGTTTTTTTTTTTAAATTTTGCGCTACCTTCTGATTGGCCAGGAAAAGTTTCCGCGCGGCGGCGAGCTTTGCGTTTAATTGCGTAAGGTTGCGTTAGTTACGTACCGTTACGTACGTGACGTCACCTGATACTTGCGCGCCAGGACAGTGGCGTACCCGGTTACCGTCCAGGACAGCCCGACCATGCCTCCCACCCAGTGAATATGTCCACCCAGACAAAACGCCCTGACAGTGAAGGAGTCGTGCCCCCCCCGGGCAGATTGCGGTCAAAACAATTGAACCCACACATGGACGGAAGAAGAAGAAAGAACAGAAACCGGGTGAAGGCCAAGACGCCGGAGGGTGGTTAAAGGTGTAGAGTTTGAGGAGCAGGAGGATGGGTCGGTGGAGACTGGCAGAGAGCGTGTGTGGGAGAGTTCAAAGTTCAACTACAGCTGGCGAACAGGTTTCACGTGAGGTACTATGTTGTAGTGGGGTTGGAGTTAGTGGCAGTCTCGCAGAGAGGAGATAGATAAGAGAGATAGATAGCAGAGAGAGATAGATAGCAAGAGATAGATAGATATCAAGAGATAGATAGATAGATAGCAAAGTTAGATAGATAGATAGTAGAAGATAGCAGAGATACGATAGATAGGATTGCGAGATAGATAGATAGCAGAGATAGATAGCAGAGATAGTAGAAGCAGAGAAAGATTAGATAGAATAGCAGAGTAGATAGCAGAGAAGATGATAGCAGAGATAGATAGATAGATAGCAGAGATTAGATAGATAGCAGAGATAGATAGAAGACAAGAGAGATAGATAGAGAGCAGAGATAGTTAGATAGTAGATAGATAGATAGCAGAGAGATAGATGATAGCTAGATAGATAGCTAGATAGATGAGCCGGATAGATAGCCAGAGTATAGAGAGAGAGATAGAGCTAGTAGATAGCAGAGGATAGATAGGAGAGCAGGATAGATAGATAGATAGATGATAATGATAGCTAGATGTAGCTAGATAGATAGCGAAGGATGATAGATAGATAGAAGATAGCAGAAGATAGATAGAAGCAGGAAATAGATAGATAGCAGAAATAGATAGCAGGAGCTAGATAGATAGCAGAGATAAAGATAGATGAATAATGATAGATAATTGGTGATAGATAAATAGCAGAGATAGATAGCAGAGTAAGCTAGATAGCAGAGATAGAGATAGCAGAGTAGATAGATAGATTAGATAGATAGATTAGAAGATAGCAGAGATAGATAGATAGAAGAGAGAGATAGAAGAGAGAGATAGAGAGATAGATAGAAGAGTAGAAGAGAATAGATAGCAGAAGATAGATAGGATAGCAGAGATAGATGATAGGATAGAGAGATAGCTAGATCGCAGAGTAGATAGATAGACAGAGGATAGATAGATTAGATAGATAGCAGAGAGAGATAGATAGCAGAGAAGAGATAGATAGCCAGAGATAGATAGATGCAGAGATAATATGAGATAGATAGATAGCAAAGGTAGATAGATAGATAGATAAGATAGGATAGATAGATAGATAGATAGCAGAGCATAGATAGATAGATAGATAGATAGATAGCCCAGAGATTAGATAGATAGAGATGATAGATAGATAGGATAGCAGAGATAGACTGATAGAATAGCAGAGATAGGATAGATAGATAGCAGAGATAGTAGATAGATAGCAGAGATAGATAGATAGATAGCCGAGAGAGATAGATAGCAGAGATAGATAGATAGCAGAGAATAGGATAGATAGCAAGATAGATAGAGATAGATAGCAGAGATAGAAGATAGCTAGATAGATAGCTAGATAGATAGCAGCGATAGATAGCAGAGATGATAGAGAGCAGAGCTAAGATAGATAGATAGATGGATAGCAGAAGATAGCTAGATAGATAGCAGAGATAGATAGATAGCAAAGATAGCAGAGATAGATAGATAGATAGATAGCAGAGATAGATAGATAGCAGAAATAGATAGTAGCAGAAATATGGATTAGCAGAGATGATAGATAGCCAGAGATAGATAGATTAGCAGAGAGATTAGATAGATATAGATCCAATAGCAGAGATAGGATAAGAGAGATATATATAGTTCATAGGAAGGCAACTCCATATAGTATTTAAATTAATACTCATTTATAGTGCTGGGAAAAAACAATCAAATGCCAAAAATACACACAAAGTTGCGGGGGGTCCAACCCCCTTCCTCAGGTGCAGGGGTTGAGGAAGGGGGTTGGACCCCCCGAAACGTTGTGGGTATTTTGGCATTTATTGTTTTTTCAGCACTAATAAATGAGTATTATTTAAAACTATATGGAGGTGCCTTCCTATGAACTATATATATCTAATTAAAACTTTACCTGCAGTGGCAACAGGTTGTGGCATTAGAGCCCCTCCAATTTGGCCTCTCAGAACCATCACATTGGATTGAAATAATAGTAGATAGCAGAGATAGCTAGATAGAGAGTAGATAGTAGCAGAGATAGATGAGATAGCAGAGATAGATAGATAGCAGAGATAGATGTAGATAGATAGATAGATCGCAGAGATAGAGATAGATAATAGCAGAGATAGATAGAAGTAGATAGATAAGCAAGGATAGATAGATGAGATAGCAGAGGATAAGATAGCAGAGATGATAGATAGATAGTAGCAGAGATAGATAGAGATTCGAGAGATAGATAGATAGATAGAAGAGATAGATAGATTAGCAGAGGTCGTAGATAGATAGCAGAGATTAGATAGCTAGCAGAGATAGATAGATAGAAGATTTAGATAGATAGATAGCAGCAGAGAGATAGATAGATAGATAGCAGAGGATAGATAGATGATAGATAGATAGCAGCAGAGATAGATAGATAGATAGATAGATCGAGGCAGAGATAGATAGATAGCAGAGATAGATTAGCAGAGATTGATAGATAGATAGAGCAGAGATAGATAGATTAGGAAGAGAGAGATAGAGAGAGAGATAGAAGAGATAGATAGCAGAGATAGATAGATAGCAGAGATAGATAGATAGCAGAGATAGATAGATAGATAGATAGCAGAGAGAGATAGATAGATAGATAGCAGAAGAGCGATAGATTGAGATAGATAGATAGAAGCAGAGATAGATAGATAGCCCAGAGATAGATAAGATAGCAGAGATAGATAGAAGCAGAGATAGATAGATAGCAGAGATAGAAGATAGCAGAGATCGTAGATAGCAGAGGATAGATAGATAGCAGAGCCTAGATAGGATAGCGAAGATTTTTAGAGATAATATTAGGATTGATAGATAAATAGCAGAGATAGATAGATGATAGATAGCAGAGATAGATAGAAGATAGATCGATAGATGCAGAGATTTAGATAGCAGAGATAGATAGATAGATAGCGAGTTAGATAGATAGCAAGATAGATAGATAGAGAGTAGATAGAGTGCAGAGAATAGATAGATAGATAAATAGATAGATGTATAGATATAAATAGCAGAGATAGATAGATAGATAGTAGATAGCAGAGATAGATTAGAATAGATAGAATAGATAGATAGATAGATAGCAGGAGATAGATATAGATAGCAGAGAGTAGGATAGAAGAGATAGATAGATTCGATAGGATAGATAGATAGCAGAGATCAGTTAGATGAAGAGAGACGATAGAAGAGAGAGTAGAAGAGAGAGATAGCAGAGATAGATAGACAGAGATAGATAGCAGAGATGAGATAGATGCAGAGATAGATAGATAGCAGAGATAGATAGATAGCAGAGATAGATAGAAGATAGATAAGCAGGAGAGATAGATAGTAGATAGCAGAGAGAGATAGATAGATAGATAGATAGCAGAGATAGATAGATAGCAGAGATAGTAGATCGCAGAGATAGATAGATAGCATGAAGATGATAGATAGATAGCAGAGAATAGATAGATAGATACGATAATATAGATTGATAGATAAATAGCAGAGATAGATAGTAGATAGATAGCAGAGATAGATAGATAGATAGAATAGATAGCAGAGAAGATAGAAGGATAGCAGCAGAGATAGCAGAGATTAGATAGCACGAGATAGGATTAGCAGAGATAGATAGCAGAGGAGAGCGATAGATAGCAGAGATAGTAGATAGAGAGATAGATAGATAAGCAGAGCTAGATAGATAGCAGAGAGAGATAGATAGATAGGATGATAGATATGATAGATAATAAGCATAGGATGATAGATAAATAGCGAGATAGCTAGATAGATAGATAGATAGATAGCCAGGAGATAGATAGATAGATAGATAGATAGATAGATAGCACAGAGATAGATAGATAGCAGAGATAGATAGATAGCAGAGATAGATAAGATAGATAGCCCAGAGATAGATAGATAGCAGAAGTAGATAGATCAGCAGCGATAGCAGTAGCAGAGGATAGATAGATAGATAGATAGATAGCAGAGATAGATAGATGATAGCAGCAGAGATAGATAGATAGATAAGCAGAGATAGTATAGATAGATAGCAGAATAGATAGATAGATAGATAGCAGAGATGATCGATAGATAGATAGATGATAGATAGATAGATAGATAGCAGAGATAGATAGATAGCAGATATAGATCGATAGATAGCAGAGAAGATAGAGATCGAAGCTGGATAGTAGATTGATGGCTAGATAGGGATAGCAGAGCTAGATAGATAGGATAGATAGATAGCAGAGATAGAATCGATCGCTATCAGAAAAATAGATAGATAGATAGATAGCAGAGATAGATGAGAATAGCAGAAATGATAGATAGCAGGATAGATAGATAAAGATAATAGATAGATAAATATAGATAGATAGAGTGCTAGAGAAATAGCAGAGATATATAGATAGATAATAGATAGATGAATAGATAATATAGATAGATATATTTGAGAGATAAAGAGCAGAGATAGATAGATAGTAATAGCAGGAGAAGTGATAATATAATAGAGAATAGCAGAGATAGATAGATAGACAGAAGCAGGGATAGATAGATAGAAAGATAGCAGAGATAGGCAAGATAGAAGAGATAAAGATAGCAGAGCGATAGGATAGAAGCAAGAGGATAGATAGATAGCAGAGATAGATAGATAGACAATAGAAGAGATAGATAGACAGATAGGCCAGAGATAGACAATAGCAGAGATAGGACAGATAGCAGAGATAGACGATAGCAGAGATAGACAGATAGCAGAGATAGACAGATAGACAGAAGTCAGAGTCAGAGATAGACCGATAGCAAGATAGACAGATAGCAGAGATAGAAGATAGACGATAGCAGAGATAGATAGATAGGACAGATAGCAGAGGATAGATTAGATAGACAGATAGCCAGAGATAGATAGATAGACAGATAGCAGAGATAGATAGATAGACAGATAGCAGAGATAGATAGATAGACAGATAGCAGAGATAGACAGAAGCAGAAGATAGATAGATAGATAGATAATAGATAGCAGAGATAGATAGATAGACAGATAGAAGAAAAATAGATAGATCGACAGATAGAAGAGATAGATAGATAGATAGCAGGATAGATAGATAAATAGAGATAGCAGAGACTAGATAAAATATCAGAGATAGACAGATAAAGAGCTAGATAGATAGCAGAGATAGATACGCATAATATAGATAGAAGCCAGAGATAGATAAATACCAGAGATAGATATATAGATAAATATCAGAGTAGAGTAGATAGAGACAGATAGAAGAGATAGATAAATAATCTATATATTATATATAATTATATTAAAATTTAGATTATCTAGATAATGAGTTTAGGGCCCTGCTGAAAGGTCTACCTTGACGTGGTAGCAGGCTTACACTCTTTTGGCCAACATCTTGTATTCTACGAGTATGGTAGGGCTTTCTAATGTAATGTACCAGTTGCCACCACATGTTTTAGTGTTTTCTAAAAATAGAGAAGCGATAAATAACCTTTTCAAAAACAAAATTAAGAAATTTGCCACACCACGCGACAAACACACCCACAGCCCGCCCACACAACAAGCCACGCCACTTCCCCGCGGCGGAGCGCTGCGCGCGCCGCTCAGTCTAGGGGAGGAATTCAAAAGTGTTTTCAGGTGCAAAAACCCTTGGGACACACCTGGGTAACATATATATCTTTGCCCCACAGTGACTGGTAACATACACGTTTGTCCACAGAGTGACTAGTATATAGGGGAGTTGGCCACAGTGGACAGGTACATATAAGTTTGCCCAACAGGTGTGACAAGGTACTAAAGTTGCACAGTGTGACAGGTCACATATAAGTTTGCCCACAATGTGGGCAGGTATGCTTGTGAAGGTTCTCATTCATCCAGGTCATGATTGATACTATTGTCTTTCATTAGATCAACTGAACCTGAGTTTAATTCTTGAAGACGC
The DNA here is from genome assembly GCA_019447015.1 of Hymenochirus boettgeri. Taxonomy (NCBI): domain Eukaryota; kingdom Metazoa; phylum Chordata; class Amphibia; order Anura; family Pipidae; genus Hymenochirus; species Hymenochirus boettgeri. The sequence goes on from CM033475.1 coordinate 192,743,390, forward strand.
TTCGCTAGTTCATCCGACTCTTGCTCATTAAGAATGACCTTCGTACAGAATCTGTGGAAATTATGTACCTGGAAAATCCCAATTAGAATATCACAGGGGCCAGGTGTTAAGGGTGCTTATTGTGATTGGTAGTTGGCTGAGATGGGTTATAGGAACGCCCAGATAAGGTTGTACAAAACAAGCATTGTACATGCAGACAGATGTGTGTCGAACCCCCAACCTCTAGTTAGCTTGCGTTTCTTTATTTTCACATCAAAGGGCCTCCTTAACACTCTCTTGAACCAGTCACGTTTCCTTCGCCAATATGTTTACATTTACAATCTTTCAAAGGTATGTCCTTTATCCTTAAGATGCAGGTACACGGCGCAGTCTGAACCGAGGAATGGCTCTCTGTGCTGGCCATACGTTGATGCAGTGCATGTTTGGGTTCCCCCATATACAAAATCCAGCGTCATGCTTCACTGCGTGTGTATATATGTGCTTCTTCTTGTGTTTTCGGTATTGGCGGTCTTTCGGATGTACCAATTTGCTGTGCTCAGTGTGTATGTTTGTTTAAGCAGACAGGGATACTGTGTTTATTGAAAATCTTCTAATTTCCGGGAGACCCTGCTACATTTGGGATGACCCATGCTCTTTCTCCTGTCTTGCTTTTCCCCTTCACTGTTTGGTAATCAGTTTCTTTTCTTTTCCTTCTACTTCTTTTGACAAAGGCCAGTCTGGATATGTACAATGCTGTTTGTTTTGACACCTATCGGGGACGTTCTATAACACCTCTTAGCCACTATCCAATCACGTCCCTTTACACTTGATGTGATATGCTAATGGGACTTCCAGGGTACATAATTGCCACAGATCTTGGACAAGTCAATTCTGAAATTGAGAAAGCCAGTCGGATATGACTAGCGAAACGTCTTTCAAGAGAAATAACTTCAAGTCCAGTTGTTCTATTGAATACAACAGATCTAGTGGACGGTACATATAAGTGTCGCCCACAGGGTGACTCTGTACGTATTATCTTTTCCCCCAGGATGGTACATTCTAAGTTTTTCCATAGTAAGTGTGATGTTACTGATAAATATTAAGTTTGCCCAAATGTGTGACGGGGTTATATTAGATTTTTCGCACGTTTACTGGTATATACGCTTGTTCCACACTGACTGGTATATGAATGTTTGCTGACAGTGTGACTGTACATTGTTAATATTGCCCGACAGTTGAACTGGTACACTATTATTGCCCACAGTTGTTGACTGGGGTACATGTAATATTGCCCACAGTTACTGCGACTCGGACATATTAATATTTGACCACAGTGTGACTGGTACATGAATAGTTGCCCAACCGTGTGACGTGGTGCATATTAATATTTGCCACGTGTGACTAGTTACGATATATTATTGCCCAACAGTGTGACTGGTGCATATAATATTGCCCACAGTGGACTTGGTTACATATAATATTGCACAACAGTGTGAACTGAGTACATGTAATATTGCCCACAGCTGTGACTGGTACATTATTATTGCCCACAGTGTGAATGGTAATATATTCTGCAAAACAGGTGACTGGTACATATAATATGCCCCAACAGTGGGAATAGGATGCGGGGGACTAGGCTTTCTATATTATAAGTGCTTCTCGTGCTCATGAGTGCAATACACGGCTCGTGCTTCTGTGCTGTGTTTGACACTTCATTGTGACCGAGCTTCTTGCTTTCTGTTTTTAAAACTACAAAACTAAAGTGTGTAAATTAAACTATTTGCTAGAAATTCTATATGTATATTATGAGTCGGGGTGACACGTTGATGTACTACAGTGCGGTGTTGAACGTAAGGTATCTTTCTTGGAATATAGACATTGCAGGGTTAGTACAGAGCGATCGTGATTCTGGGGAAATATTTGATTTGTGGGATTTGCATCTTAGTGAGACAAAATGTAATAAATAGATTTTGTGTTAAAAAGAAGAAAAAGTGATGTAATTTCCATTCTGTATGCTGGCGCTAGGAAAGAATAGGCACATCTTTAGAAAATGTAATTGTGGTTAGCGTTTGAAAATAAATTTATTTAATATAAATTTCTTTAATTGTACATAAGGGAATCCAACCTTCATATGGCCAGTGAGACTTGCCCTCCAGGATACAGGAAGGCTCACAGAAGGGGCAGCAGTTTTCTATTCAGAGATGAGTGTAGTAATGAAACAGGTAAAATCCAAAAAAAAAAGAGAAAAATTACTGAATGATTTTAAGCAGATTAATAAAGTTAAACTGATGCCAAGGGTGTTGTATTGCCCAGGAGGCTGTTATGGTGTATTGTTAAAGTTTTTTTGGAACCCTCCCGGTCACAAGATCTTTTAAGCATATTGAGTGTGGGTTGGTTTTCTATCATTCAAGTTATTGTGGTTTTTGTCCCGATTAGGTTGAGGATGGGAGTTGTTCCTCAGGTGAGGAAGGGGGTTGGACGCCTCCCGAAACATTTTGTACTTGGCTTTTTTTTTTTCAATTCACTTACCTGAGTGTGCCCCTAAAATTTATATGTGGTTTCTATAACAATTAGGAAGGGTATTTGACTGAAGAGGGGGGAACCTATCCCCTCCTTCGTTTCTCTTACCCCCGGGTGTCATGAGTAGGGCGGTTGTCAACCGGTGGGCTGTTGATTGGGGCCCTGTGCACGTTCCCAAGGATGCATTGCGGGTAGGCAGGTGACGCGGCTGATAACGTTAATGTGTGGCGACGTCAGACGCAGGTCGTGCGCCATATAAAAGACGTTCGTTGCATGGTATCGGACACCATTTTGTTTTAGAGTTTAGAGCAGGTACTAACTTGCTTGCCTAATATAGTGGGAAACGCAGTAGTAGTGGTATTTAGGATCAGAAGCTTGACCAGCTGCAATGGCAGGTGAGGGAAAGGATGGGCAGGAGGTGCTGGATGGCTGGAGACGCTGTTGGAAATGAGGAGCCTCCTGGCCCTATACCAACAGAGAGCCAACCCATGGGGGAAGCGACCAAGGTATTTATGCTGAGACCGGCCCAAAGTTAGGACCCACCAGGCTGTCCAAAGCCCCATCCAGGCTCAGCCCTAGCCCTCCTCAACCATTCACCATAAGGGGTCGGCCACAACTGCCCCCAAGCGGCAGGAGGCAGACAACGTGGCAAAGGCAAAAAAGAATGAACCTCGGCATCCAATCCTAGTGGGGTAGTTAGTGCTCAGGGCTGTCAGGGGGGGATTTCGGGGTTATGGGTGCTCAAGCGGCAGAGAGCAGAGGCAAATCCCTATAATTTACCCATCCCTCAGCGAATGACTGGGGTTGGCGGAAGTGCGGCTGACACCACACTGATTCACAGAGAGGGGCGAACTGGAGTTGATGGACGCTCGACCCAGTATTCGCGGCGCCTCCATGGTCAGGGAGGATGGGGGAGGCCAGGTGCCAGAAGTAGTGGCGGGGGGAGCAAACAGCCAGTAGAAGGAGGGGAGTCATTGGCGTAGTACAGACCTATGACCCTGTGCAGAATTAGTGATGGCCTCCCCCCCCAACCCCTGTGGGGAGGAAAAAAGCAGAGAAATGCATATTTTTTATTGTATCAGCCTCCCCCCCGCCCAAAAAGCACATTGAAGGCACATTCTATGAGACAGGACTCTCTCGTGGTGAAGACCTCCTAGAAGAACTTCATGTTCCGATGCAAACCAGGGACATTATAGTTCCGCACGCAAACTAGTTTGAACTTCCACAGCTCAGTGTTTCAGTGATTCTTTGCCGAGCGGTCCAACAAACAGACCGTGCTAGTGGGCGTTGGCAGCCCGTATCCGGAGTGGTGCGATGAACAAGGGGTGCTGCGGAGGACACACACAGTGTATCAAAAATTAGTTGCCTGTGCCAGGCTCCCAGGTACACAAAAAACGGGCCCCTGATCGCAACCAGGTTCGGGGAGGAATGACAGGGATTACATGGCGGGCTCAACCTGGTGTGGACGGTACAACGAGGAGTTCTTGGCCAGCGATTGCCCTCAAGACCAGAAGTACAGATGCCAAAACTCTAAGGCCATTGATGCAGGGATCAGGCTCAAGACTGCTCGATGGGCTCCTTCCTTTCCTTCCCCCTGTATGGGCTTTCCTGCGTCATTGATTCTGCGTGCTTGGAGGCATGAATTTCTTCTGAGGTTCCAGGAATCCACAGGAACCAACAAGTAAGTGTCTGATGCTTTTGTAAGTTTTCACTGGCAGGTCTTTCGTTCTTTGGTGCCCTGGCCAACGAAGGACGGCGTCCTTGCCCATCTGCCCCCTCTGGGAATTGGTGGAGGAAATGCAACAGCTGATCCAATCCTCAGTTGGTGCCAATTCAAACTTGGTCCAGTTCATGTAAGGCTATGGGTGGATATGGGTGAAATTGTCCAGAACCAACGATTACTTTTTACCCATTTAAAGGTCTGGAAGAAAAAAAAATGGTTTCCAAAGAGTCGAAGGCCTAGATACTTAACCTATGAAACTCACCTCTGGTCGGTTTTTTAGAAGAGTATCTAGGGATGCATTTATGAGTGCTCACTATTAGGCCGGTTCGGTTTTTGTTTATAGCCTTCTTCAGAGCCATGAGAGTAGGTGGATGGTTAGTTCCTCCTAGTCAGACTAGGCAAGGGGCTGTTATTTATTTAAAGACGTAGTGGTAAGGATTCCCTAGTACAAGTCCATACTCTAGCGTCAAAAACTGACGTATTGGGCTCAGGGCCTGTTTTTCACTATTCCCCTTGCCAAATCCCCCGCTGCCCAGAGACGTCTTTGAAGGCTTACTTACAGCTAGACGGACCATTGGCTCCACATTTTTCTGGTGGTGCTGACTGACGCTCACCGTGAAACCCAAATTCCAATTTGAAACCGTTCCTAAAACGCATTACCGCGTTTTTAGGTTTGAAACCAAAAGATTTGGTGTACCCATGCATTTTGGAATAGGTGGTGCAATGAAAGCTAGTGGCCTGGGTTACCCAAGCAACAGGTCAAGCGGACAGGTAGATGGGCTCAGACGCGTGGCCACGTTTACATCCACCCAAATTGGTTTCCTAGATGATTTTTCTTTTCAGGTTTCGGTAGGCTCACTTCTGGATTCTTTGAGCATTTTATGGGCAGAGAGATGGGCAGAGAGAGATGGGCAGAGATTGGCCCAGGGGGAAGACAATAAGCTCCTCGAGGCGGGACATCCATTGGGGCATCAGGAGACTGAATTGGATCAGGCTGCTTCGGAAATTGTGGTTGCCAATTAGTCGAAGGTGCCAGGGCCCGGTGGGTTAGCTCTTCCATTGTGACTGGTAATGACCTCTGTAACCAACAGGATCTGATTATATTGAAATATTAGTTAGGACCTGGCTTGTTGGGTGATTGAAATTTTCAGTCATCAGTGATAATTGGTTCTTACGTCTGAGGTCATTCCCAGCAAATTGGAGAGGTGTGAGGGAGCATTTAGCGGGAGAGAGGGTTAGGGTATATATTAACACTTGGATTCCCATTTTTGGCCGATCCCTGGGAGGGGTGGTCTATAAGACATAGGAACCTCGAAGGGAGTAACGGAGCCTTTATTAAGATCAGATGGTTGTTCACATTAATAGTAGGACCAGATATCTTTTTATGTTGTGTTTGCAGAACGGGATAGAGAGAGCTCTGCGTTTGCTGGGTGGGGGTCGGAGTCGTTGATAGGATATATACGGCTACTAGTGGCGGCATGATCCGTGCAAATGTAAACAAATTTTATGGTGTGGGGTACTATGGCAACCACAGATGGTAATGTGCAAGTGATCATTACGTAATATCCTACGCGAAAAAGCTGTGGACGTTATTTACACCAACACTCTGTTATTTCTCTCTTTATGATCAAGTAAAGCCTATGGTAAAAGTTTACTGGCTAAGGTGGTTTACTGAGATATAAGGGAGGAGGTCGGCGACTGTCTCAAAATCAGTCCATGTGTTATATTGAGAATCTGGGTTCTAATATTGTATTGTAAGTGGTACTTTTCACCATGATAGGGTTGCTGTAAAGCAAAGTTGCCATTGGTTAGATAATATATCCACTTTAAGGTTATGGACTTAATATATCTACAGGCACCACCTTTAATGAACGATTCCCGTTGCATTTTGACTTCCATATTGGTGTGGAGACACCAGTTATAGAGACAGTGAATACGGGGGGGTGTCAAGTGCGTGGCAGTAAGTACACATTGCTCACATGGCTCTTTGATGAATAATGGGTGGGTTTGTAATGCGCAACAAACATGGAAGCATCTAGTTACGAATCTACTTCTTACATGTCTTATATTAACTTTAAAAAGCAGAATCATAAATATATAGGTGTTCTGGGAAAAAAAGATTTCACATAGGATTAAAGAAACAAAGTTTAGTTCTCTTAATATCACCTCTTTAATAATTACAATTACAGACAAGAACATTGACAGAACTGCCATGGGAGGATAATGAAGGTGAACCTGAGCTTCGCCACAGCTCTGTGCAATGTATTCTTCATTAGTTGTCCCTATCGGAAAGTAAATTGACAGACTTTTAGAGTTAGAAGTTGAGTCGCTTGGCATTGCGGTCCATTCTATATTCGTTCAATCTAAACTTATTTAACTGCCATAAAAAGTGGATGTTACATAAAACAGTAAGTAGATAAACTAACAGGGTTATGCAGAAAGTGTCTTTCCATTAAAAATCGGTGCTTAATTTTGCCAAACCCAATCAGAGTTAGATTTCAAATGGTTAGATAAAATATGATTGGTTGGGCAAATTAGCCACCATTGTTAACGATAAGAACTTTTATTTAATCTCCTGTATATGTTATAATGTACAGATATGTAGCAAAGGCACGACCCCAATGCATCACAAAAAAAATTACAGTATGTTTTAATGTGATTTGCTGGCAAATACCTCTCTCTTTTGTAATATTTATACTATTTTTTAATATATTAACAATTTTTATGTTAAACAAGCCAGTGATGTTATTGATGAAACTTTGGCCTGCCAATCTGGCAACACATAAAAGAATAAACAGTGCCTTTTTAATGTGATTTGCTGTTGCAAGTACCTCTGCTTGTGTTTTTTGCAATATGTGATTCAGTATAAATTATATTTGATAGGTAAACATATTTTTATGTTAAAAGCCGTGATGTTATTGAATTTGCCTGCAAGATGGTGCTAGGGCGATTATGATGCCAAAATGATGCACATAGGACAGGATCACTGGTAATTTGCATCATTTTGTTCTTGCTGCGCAGCAGAGTGGTCACTGCTGGATGCTCCCTCTAGCCAAACAACAAACAGAATTTTAAGCTGTAGAAGTTAAGTGAGTCACTTGGCAGAGTCCATCTCTGCTAAGGTCGATCTTACATTGAACAGGAGACAAAAAAGCGGATTTTACAGAGTAGATAACTATATACATCGCCGTTTATTTCATAGTAGGGATTATAATATTATAATATATAAATATAGGTAATGTCATGTAAAAAATATAAATGATTTATAGGATTGTGTCTAGATCCTATCAATGTTCTTATTACTATTATATAACATAACACGGGTTTGTATTATTATAAACTATTGTAGATAAGAAGCCATTGAAATGGGTAATCATGTGGAAAGGATTAGGGAATCGGTGGGAGAGATTTCTCCGAAAAGAGAGTAAGGTTGAGGCTGCTGCAGCAGAACCTTCTTTATTCTTATATAACCAGTCCCCATGGGGTGAGGAATGGGATGGGGAAAACTAGGTTACCAAATCATTACACAAACCATAGAGTGATCTGATACAGACACAGCCCACTACACTATAGTAGGGTTTGTATTAATGGATAGATGTGTGTCTATAGACTGTTAGTGTGACCATGGTGAACACCGTTCATGGTAAATAACCCCCCCATTTGGTAACCTAGGGTTCCCCATCACATTCCTCACCCAATGGGGACTGGTTATTAGAATAAAGAGGTTCTGCAGCAGCCTCACCTTACTCTTCTTTCGGAGGAAATCTCTCACACGATTCCCTAATCCTTTCCACATGATTCCCATTTCAATGGCTTCTTAGCTACAATAGTTATAAATAAATAACACCGTGTTAGGTTATAATATGTAATAAGAACATTGATATGATCTATACAAAATCTAGAATCATTTTATATTTTCACATGACATTACCTATATTTATATATTATAATATTATAATCCTACTATGAAAATAAACAATGGCGATGTATATAGTTATCTACTTACTGTAAAATCCGCTTTTTTGTCTCCTGTTCAATGTAAGATCGACCTTAGCAGAGATGGACTCTGCCAAGTGACTCACTTAACTTCTACAGCTTAAAATTCTGTTTGTTGTTTGGCTAGAGGGAGCATCCAGCAGTGACCACTCTGCTGCGCAGCAAGAACAAAATGATGCAAATTACCAGTGATCCTGTCCTATGTGCATCATTTTGGCATCAATTTTGCATCATAATCGCCATAGCAACCAGATTGCAGGTAAAATTTCAATAACATCACTGGCAGTTTAACATAAAAATATGTTTACAGACCCCTTCTGTGGAGCCTTCCTGTATCCTGGAGGGCAAGTCTCACTGCATATAGAGTTGGTTCCTATGTACAATAGATATTATTAGAAAAATTTATTTTCAAAGCTAACCACAATTAACATTTTCTAAAGATGTGTCTATTCTTCCAGAGCACCAGCATACAGAATGGAAATTACATCACTTTCTTATTTTTACACAAAAATCAATTTATTACATTTTGCTCACTAAGATGCAAATCCAACAAATCAAACAGAAATATTTCCCAGAAGTCACAGTCGCTCTGTACTAACCCGGCAATGTCTATATTCCAATGAAATGATACCTTACGTTCAACACCCACTGTAGTACATAAACTTGTCACCCATGACTCATAATATACATATAGAATTTCTAGCAAATAGTTATTTACACAAACTTTAGTTAGTAGTTAAAAAAAAGAAAGCAAGAAGCTCGGTCACATGAAGTGCAAACACAGCACAAGAAGCACGAGCCGTGATTGCACTCATGAGCACGAGAAGCACTTATATATAGAAAGCCTAGTCCCGCAGTACTAGTCACACTGTGGGCAATATTATATGTACCAGTCACTCTGTGGGCAATAATATATGTACCAGTCACACTGTGGGCAATATTATATGTACCAGTCACTCTGTGGGCAATAATATATGTACCAGTCACACTGTGGGCAATATTATATGTACCAGTCACACCAGTCACACTGTGGGCAATATATATAGTACAGTCACACGGTGGGCAATATTATAGTACCAGTCACACGGGGCAATATTAATGTACCCGTACACTGTGGGCAATATTATATGTACCAGTCACTCTGTGGGCAATATTATATGTACCAGTCACACTGTGGGCAATAATATATGCACCAGTCACACGGTGGGCAATAATATATGCACCAGTCACACGGTGGGCAATATTACATTTACCAGTTACACTGTCGGCAAACATTTATATACCAGTCAGTGTGGGCAAACTTATATGTACCAGTAACGGTGAGCAATCTTAATATACCCGTCACACTTTGGGCAAACTTATATGTACCAGTAACACTTACTATGGAAAAACTTATATGTACCAGTCACTGGGGGAAAAGTAATACGTACCAGTCACACTGTGGGCAAACTTATATGTACCTGTCACACTATATCTGTTGTATTCAATTAGAACAACTGGTCTTGAAGTTTAGTTCTTGAAGACATTTCGCTAGTCATCCGACTGGCTTTCTCAATTCAGAATGACTTGTACAAGAATCTGTGGCAATTATGTACCCTGGAAAGTCCCAATTAGCATATCACAGCCAGGTGTTAAGGGTGTGATTAGATAGTGGCTAAGAGGTGTTATAGGAACGCCCAGGGTAAGGTGTCAAAACAGCATTGTACATTCAGACAGTTGGTGTCGAACCCCCCCCCACCTCTATTTAAGCTTGGTTTCTTTATTTTTACATAAATGGCTCCTCACCCATCTCTTGAACCAGTCACGTTCCTTTGCCAATATGTTAACATTACAATCTTCAAAGGTATGTCCTTTATCCTTAAGATGCAGGTACACGGCTGAGTCCTGACCCGAGGAATTGGCTCTTCTGTGCTGGGTCATACGTTGATGCAGTTGCTGTTTGGTCTCCCCCACATACAAATCAGAGCATTCTTCACTGCACTGCACTGCGTATATGATGTCGCTTTTCTTGTGTTTCGGTATTGGGTCTTTCGGATGTACCAGTTGCTGCCTCAGTGTGTTGTTCGGTTTAAAGCAGACAGGGATACGGTGTTTATTGAAAATTCTTCTTAATTTGCTCAGGGGACACAGCGGCACTTACCTTACCTGGCGCTCCAGTCGCTCCTACTGATCTGACAGCCGTGTTGCCCGACTCCCGATCACGCGCTAATACAAAAGATAGGCGCGCGATCGGTAGAGCAGGACAGCGCGGCTGTCAGATCAGAAGGACCTGCGAGTGGAGCTCCGGTAAGGTAAGTTCGGCTGTGTCCCCTGAACAAACTATTATTCACAGGGAGGTGGGAATAAGCGTTCTCACCTCCCTGTGAATAATAGAAACGATTGGCAAACACTTATTTTTTTAAGTTTACAGTTCCTTTAAGATTGGTATGTTACATCTGCATACCTTATAAAATCACCCAAAATATACCCAACGCGTTTCCACCAATGTTCCTCCTTTGTAAGAATCTATTACAATAAATATTCTCAACTCCTATCAAACTTTCCCCTTATACAGCACTTTTAACTTGAATGTAAAAATGGCGGAGAGACGCACTCACTATTAACTTTGTGCTTTATTGTGACATGTAAGAAACTTAAGCAGCTAGAAACCATAAGGAGCAGGGAAGGAAGGTAAGGATTTGTTTTAATTGTACAGTGGGGCCAGTAGTGGGTGAATTTTTAGTTTGGGGGGTGGACATGCCCTTTAAAGAAACATACAAGAATAATGTAAAAAGTATCTGTAATGATTCTGCTCATTTAAACTGTTTAAAGGAAACACAACTTATTGACTGTATAAATAATGTTTATTACCAATAAAATGTAAATTAAAAAAAAATACAGGGTTTTGCAGGTGATCATTCTAGGTCTGGCTTTGTTGGTCCAGTGTCAGCAATTAATAGGTCCTAGGCCCAGCATTTGGTAGTCCCTGGCAGATGGTTGTCCATGGCTCAGCAGTTGGTGGTCCACGTTCAAGCAGTTGTTTTACCAATGCATTGCAGATAATGCTCCAGGGTCCAGCAAATAATTGTCCAGGGCCCATTAGATGGTGATACAAGGCCAGGCATTTGTCTTTGGCCATGGCAATGGCGAAGTTAAAGGCCTAATTCGGGGAAGGGTGTACCATGATACTACAATTACAAAGTAAAGTATTGGTTGTTTTAGTGCTTGTTATATAAAAGGATCAATCTGTACATATTCTTATGGCTTTCATCCTCTCAGTTCTTCTTAGCTTAACAACACATTTTAAACACCTTCCATATATTGCATAGTATGGGTGCCGACTGGGAAATGAGGTCAAGACTAATCGTCTCCTCTTTGAGGTTCAGTAATATTTAGCTGGGGGATGTATTGAGGTTGAATCTTTCTTTTCTTTAGTTCATCCCAGTCTATCGTCTAAGAACAGGAAATAGAATGTAAAGGGTTAGTTTCTCTTCTTACAATGGATCAGAATTAAAAATAAACCCAAACCCCATGTCACAGTTCTAACTGGCTGATACCCAGAATTCCTTGTAAAATGTATTATAACATACCTCGAAGAAAGGATGTTCCATGATGTCTCTGCTCCACGAACACCGCCATTTACAGTAAGTAACCATTGCTATATACATTTTTATTTCCAGATTTTTTCCCCACATAATTTTAATGACTTTAAAGGGCATATTCACCCCTAAAAATAACGTCTTACTGTGTGTAGCCCACCCCAGACGTCGATGCCGGCTTATTAGAGCACCGGGGGAACGAAGGTTTGTAAGTATCTTTCTGCGGCTTTTCTTGCTAAATCAAATTGTCGGTTTCGGGTGGGATAGGTGGGCTACACACAGTAAAAAGGTTTTAAAGCTAGGCTACAGCAGACGGAAGGGATACGGAGGGATGGAGGGGGATAGGGATCACACTGCGCATTTCCTTTTTGAGGTTAGGAAGAAGCAGGGACCAGATAACTCACTGACAGCTCACCTGCTGGAGAGCCATATGAGACAGAAAGGTCAGATTACACAGTGGGGCCAGTATGGGTTAATTTTAGTTTGGGTGGACACGCCCTTTAATGGTTCTGCTCACGGATTTTCAATTGTTTAAAATCCACAAATCCTTGAGCGGAACCCACTTTTCAGAAGTTTGTCCATCTCTAATTGTTACAAGTGACTTTGAGATGGCTTCACGGTGGTTGGCAGATATATTAGATATATTTTTGGCTTTTGGTGAACCAATTAATGAATATACTTTTGAACAACTTTTTGCCGAAAAAAATAGTGCACAATGATAGTTTTTCAGTGCATCAACAGCCACTATCGTTTTTGTACCTCTAGATAGAGGGGGCCAAGCAGTACGACTCTCCATATTTCCTTTTTTGCTCACAGATGGGTCTGTAGAACATAAAATCAGCAACATTATGTAGCTATTACTCTATAAACCCGGTTAACAGCACTAGTGAACTTTTGCACCTCTTATTGCATAAGACTTTTTTGCTAAGATTCTAGATCAATTCTAGATCAATTCTTCTAGGTAGAAGAATCCAATGTAACTTGCACTAAAGTTGGCAACACGCTTTAAGATACAGGGCAATCCACCAGATCTGATGGGATATGCCCTATATTGTCAAGGTGTATGGGGCTAAAATCAACCTCTATGATACTGATGACCTACTGCTGTCGGTATCATGGAACATTGGTCTGGACAGAAAAGCTTCCTTTGCTCCTGATGTGGTCGGAACATTTACGTGCACCTGTCCGACCTTCCACATGAAGAATGATGTTGCTTGGTTGAGTTTTGCAGCTGCCATTGCATTTTCCCATTCCGATCCATGCTGCAAGACGTTACATGTATGGCAGTTTTACTTGTAAAGGGGATTACAATTTCAGACACGTCGCGGTTTGCGCTACATTTTTAATTCTAAATTTACTCACGCTCGCAAATGCGATATTAAATTCGGGAACATAGATTTCCCCACAACGACAGCGGCTCTGGGTAAATCTCACTGCAAATGTTTCCTGTCTCTCTATGTGGTTTCTAAACAGAAATACAGTTCATAAATTGTATCTTTATTCCCAGTAAAGCTCTTGGTGTCCACCTTCCAATCATAAGAGGAAGGGGATGTAAGGAGGAATTTTTACCAATCAGGAAAATGAGATTTAGCCTAGCTTTTCTTTAATTACAGCTAGAAGGCATTTCTCGTTATATCCAATCAGTAACACTTCAGCTATTATTAAGATTTTTTGCATGAATAATCGGAAAGGAATGTGAAGCATTGAAGCCATTAACTTGCAAGGCATGTAAATACCAGTATTGTGAATATGCATTTCATCTGGATGTGTGTGTTTCTGTCAATAAATTACCCACCCACTTATTGTTAATGTTATTTTTAAGCACACATAAAAAATGGAATCATTGCATTCAATACATTGATACATGTCAATAAACGTGTTTTTTCTGCATTTTTTTAGAGTATCAGTGCAGGTCACCCAACAATCATTCATTATCAGAGGAACTTTGTAATTATGAGACCTAGAGTGACAAAACCACAAGCCTGCCTAGTGCTCTATTCACCGTGACAAAGAGTTAACTGTGGCCACTTATCTGTGGCCAGATTATAGTTTACAAAATCACATGACGTGGAATATTTAGTGTACGGATGTATTATCAGCCTAAAGATTAAAGGGAACTAAACCCACACTAAACTAAACCCCTAAACCCGCCACGCGGAGAGTGATGTCATGATGCGTTGCGACGTGAAAGTAGAGAGCGCACAGTGCAGTTTGTGCGTGACGTCATCACGCCACGCATGCTTGTATTAGCGCGTGCAGGGTGATGGCATTACGTGTGCCTATGTCGCACGCGTCATGACATCACTTGCGCGAGTGACGGGTGGCGCGCGCATGCACGGATCGAACTCGCACAGAATATTTAGACACAAGTTTGAAACGAGAGTCCAGAAAGTCTCGGGGGGTGGAGCTTACCGGACTTCATTCATGTTCCAAGATGGCCAGCACTTTTCAAGGGCTCAGGTAGGCTCTGAAGGGACCTAAAAAAAAAGGGGGGGGGAAGTTAGTTAGGGATTCAGCTACCATTTAACTGTATTTGTTGTTTTTTTTTTATCCTTATCCTTTAAGGGAAGACATGCAACAATACATGTTTCGAGTAAGAGCTACTTACGGTATATTAAGTTATTAAAGATTAAGATGAGGCAAAGTCTTTTTTTCTTTATAGTTGCCCTTTATGTATTTTTCGGACAGTTCCATGATTCCACAATATTCATAATAAGCACTACATTGTAGTCTAGGAAGTCATTATTAAGTCATATTTTAATGATCACTTACCTGGTTGACTAATTCAAGCCATTGCAAATCTTTCTTTTACTTTGATCATGGTTTGCAACAGTGGCCCTTAAAGCTTCAGGCTGAGGCGACACTGTTGTGGAATGAGAACGCATGCAATTGTGCAAAAAAATGCAGATTGCATGTGAAGCGTCTGGCAGCGCACTAGTGTGGACCACTAGTGGGCTCTTTTTATAGCACGATCGGATCATGCATAAAGTGCACTAGTGGGATATAGCGCGATTGGATCATGCATATAAGCGCACTAGTGTGGATATAGCGCAATCGGATCATGCATAAAGTGCACTAGTGCGGATATAGCGCGATTGGATCATGCATAAAGTGCACTAGTGGATATAGCGCAATATAGGCGCAATCGGATCATGCATAAAAGCGCACTAGTGTGGATATAGTGCGATTGGATCATGCATAAAAGCGCACTAGTGTGGATATAGCGCGATATAGCACAATCGGATCATGCATAAAAGCGCACTAGTGTGGATATAGTGCGATTGGATCATGCATAAAAGCGCACTAGTGTGGATATATAGCGCGATTAGAGCACGATCGGATCATGCATAAACGCACTAGTGTGGATATAGCGCGATATGCACAATCGAATGCATAAAAGCGCACTAGTGTGGATATAGTGCGATTGGATCATGCAAAAGCGCACTAGTGTGGATATAGCGCGATATAGCACGATCGGATCATGCATAAAAGCGCACTAGTGTGGATATAGCGCGATATAGCACAATCGGATCATGCATAAAAGCGCACTAGTGTGGATATAGCGCAATATAACACAATCAGATCATGCATAAATGCACACTACGTGGATATAGCGCGATTGGATCATGTATAAAAGCGCACTAGGGTGGCCCTCAGTGGGAAAATACAGTCAAACTAATTTTAAATAAAAATGAATATATTAATCTGCCATTTAGGTGCATCTATTTTGACTTTGCATGGACACCATGATAGCACAGAAATGTCTGTGGCCATGACCCACTATGTATGTTTAAGTTCACTTACCAGATGCAGATTGGATGTGATTTCCATTCCCATAACCAGAATGGGAATTGGAGCCACACAAGGAACTGCAAGTAAACTGCACCAAAGAACTGCAAGGTTTTTTTATACACAGCGGGTGGGACCTTATACTTACAAATCATTTTACTATTTGCATCAGACCATTTCTGTCTTTAGTAAGATGGAACTGAACCTGGTTCCAAAGTGGATTTATGGATCTGCCAAACTCAGAATTGGCACTGGGCCTTTACTTGGAGACAGGGCCCCACAATTACAGCAAATACGGTATCTACAACCTTCTTGCTACCCCCTGTGCATCACTGTCTGCTGACAGTTTCTCTTTGGCACAAGTTAAAATATGATTTTTTTCCCCGATCAATAAAACATTAAATAATTCATCTGTGTTGAAAACAGTGTGAAACGTATCTTACTTACACACCCTAGACACATTAAATATCCTCAGCCCAAGAAATTCCTTGGAGATAAGATTGTTGTCAGGACGATGTGTAGAATGAAGAATACAAGATACCTGCATTGTGATCCTTGAATAACCCACACTGTAAAATCACACGGCTTTTACCCCAGTCTCATTTAGGGCTAGGCCACACTAGCGCGTTTTTCATGTGATTGCGCATGCATTTTTCCTTAACGTTGCAATTGCGGCATCGCACCAAAAATGCGCGTTTTCTGGTGGCGATGCAATTGCGATTTGCGGTCTGCTTTTCGAGCAATCTTTCTAAAGAAAAAACATGTGCAAACACATCAAAACTGCTCACGAAATTGCATGCGATTCCGCATGCCCGTGCCCTTACTGTTGGAACAGTACGGGGCCTTGTTTCTAGGGAGGAGACCTAATTGACCATGAAACACGCTGTGCTGGGACCATGATGGCTGGTTGCATATAGAAGATTCCTGGGTACTATAATGACTGGGGGTCCATAGTGTTTGTTTCATTCTTTATAGAACACTGTCCATCTAGTGACCACAGTTTGTGATGTGGAAACTCCTAAACCTGACTACAATACTGCAACGCCTTTCCAATGGTAAATAGGCAGGTGGAATTATTTAGACTGATTCAGACACTGGGCAATGTTGACGTTTATGGCTCGTCCTTTGCTCAGTACTTCCAATCTTCCATAAACAATCATTGTCTTTAGGTGCAATAGGTAAAACATAAGATCCTACTGTTATCTAGAATATGGATTCTAGAGTTGTAACTGGGTCAACTGATCATTTCTGAGCCCTAAACATTGGGGATAATCTGGTTCTGTGTAGTAACATCATTATACCTTTATAATTTATTTTGTATATATATTGAGTAATCCCCACTATAACAATGATAAATTCAGTGCTCAAACCCCTTTAAACATCTCCTTAAGTCTATACAGCATGTAAAGATATATAATATATAAGAGCTCTGGCATTTCAATGGGGAGGTGCAGTGGCGAGGATCTATATTACAATCACTCAGTGATGTCACTCAGTGACTTCCTGTATTCTACTGCCCCTCCCACTGTGTCCCTCTCCCTGTATTATTCATTTATTTAGGATCCCTGTTTATTCTGACATAAATGTTCAGTCCTTCTTTAATCTTTTCAATAGAACGGTAATTAACTATTTATACATAAAGGACCTGTAAACTCCAATATTTTTTAAAAATGACTAAGTGCCATTCGTTTCTATTATTCACAGGGAGGTGAGAAAGCTTATTCTCACCTCCTGTGAATAATAGGACGCTCGGGGGACCAGGAACTTACCTTACCCGCGCTCCACTCGCAGCCGCTTAGTCTCTGACAGCCGCTCTGTCCCGACCACGCGCCCCTATCTTAGCGCATGCGCGCCAATTCAAAAGATAGGGTGCGCGATCGGGACAGAACAGCTGTTCAGAGACTGAGCGGCTGGAGTGGAGCGGGTAAGGTAATGGTAGTTCCTGTCCCCGATCGTCCTTTATTCACAGGGAGGTGGAATAAGCGTTCTCACCTCCCTGTGAATAATAGAAACGAATGGCACTTAGTCATTTTAATGTGTTATGGTCCTTTAATATAATATTATTATAAAAAATAATATTTATAATAATAGCTAACTACAGTGTAATATAAGGAGATTAGGCCACCTCGGGGGTTCCATGACCTGTATAAAAGCCACTCGGCCTGCGGCCTCGTGCTTCGTATATGGTCATGGAACTCCTCGTGGCATAATCTCCTTATATTACACTGTGAGTAGGTAGGTATTATCCCTTATACAAGCACTCAAACTAAATATGGAGTGACCCGGATGCACATATGCCCCAGGTCCTTCGCTACCTTGAATACCAATACCGTGTTGTGGAGATGACTTTTGGGACACCAAGTACACAGAGCGTTAACTCACCTCCGTGTACTGTGGTACGGGCTCTGCCTGGCCTCAGACCCTTCGCTACTGGTCCGCAGTACTCTGATCCAAACCAAAGGAGCTGAGATGCACACCCGGAACGCCATACCATGTGACTCATCAATACAAAAGACTTTATTCAAACATGTGACATCATAAACAAGACCTTCTTATATTGATTAATGACTATTCATGCAAGGATAATCACACAACAACAGTGTAACATTTTCTTCCTGTGAAGACTTGCCTACTACAGAGAGCCCTAATTAAACTATAGGAGCAGGATACAGTGGCAAGAGCAGGATTTTCAGGGGGGGATTTCTGAAAGAGAAATCATGGGCAGCGTTGAGCGCATCACATCACGATTCATAGCCCCGCACACCCTTTTTTAAAGGTCATTCCGGTGTTAAAGAATACTTTATTTATATTTTCCTTGCCCCTAGATTTTTGCTTTTTGAGTAATGCTCTCCTTTCTTTTAAAAGACAAGAATATAAGAGTCACCAAGGAATTCCATGTAACAGTACCATTAACAGTATGAGGCGTAGATAATATAAAGTATTTCAAAATGCAAAAAAAATTCCAATCCTTTGTTACAATTGCAAACCTCACTATTGTAAAAACCTTGTTCCTTTCTGGGGTCCAGCTCATGTTAATACTGGTGAATACTGCTAGGACACTATTCGGAAACAAGGTAATAATGGTGCTTTACAGGTACTAAGCTGAAATATCTGAATAATCTACACAAAAGAAAGTAAAATCTGTGGCACTCAACAACTAGTCAAAAAATGTATAAAAACCTTTATTGTGATTAACCATGGGCTGTACAATATAAAATCACTTAAAAACATGAAACCCCACAATAAGGGTTTTTATAAATTTTTTGCCACAGGTTTTCTTTCTTTTTGTAGATTATTCATGTTAATACTAGTAATCAGACTAACATAAGACTGATACATTTCCATTTGTGCAACTGTGTGGTCCTCTATCATTGTCTATGTGATCAGTTCAACACCTGTTTGCAAACAAGTACACTTTACCGTAATTTTCACATCTGTATCTTGGCTCCCATTGTTTTAATCCCCTTTAGAATGACACTCCATATACTTTCTGAGTGCCAGAACTGCATATCCCATATCCTATGGGATATTGGACCAACTTCTCATTTGCCAAAATTTACAATCTGTGTCTATGGAAACAATTCAGTTTATGTTTGCTGAATTGTAATAGATGGCCCAAATGGCTAAAACCCCAGAGTATAACATAACAATTTTTTTACGCCAGCAGGTTCCTTGTATAAAATGAAAATAAAATGACCTGGGGTAGGGGGTAGGACTGATTATTCCTACCTGCATATATGTTTAATTGAGGAGCACAGGCACATCCAGTTTTTATCTGCCAGGTTAGTGTCCTGAAGCTGCGGAGCCTGGCAGAAGCAGTTTACTTTGTGCTGGCACTCCTCACAGAAACAATATTGGGAGGTAGGAATAAAATATCCTACATTCTCTGCTCCAGGTACTTTTCATTTTAACTATTTAAAAAAAAAATTAATATGCACAGAAGTTTTACTTTAAATGTAAAGTTAAAATGGGAAAGAAATGCGTTTTAAATTTGTTTTGTTGTCACCTGGTTTGAAATGTATTTACTTAATGTGTGTCAGCGCTCAAATGAGGTGTGGAATGGGAAAGATTCATTCAGCAATAGATAAGGTAATGCGCAAGGATTAAAACTTTGATTCCTGGCCAGGAAAAGACTGAATTGTTTGCCATAGAACATACAGCAAAAAGAAAATGCTAAGAAGCCTGCAAAAGAAACAAGAAAAGAGATGATCAATGCACATTCCTGGGCCCCATATATAATATCTGTGCTAGTGCAAACAGTAAAAACATGGGGGGTTTAGTTTTTTTTTTATGCATAAAAGGGAAAAGCCTTCCAACCACGTCAAGGTAACCCAGTATGGAAGGTCCTAACAAATTACCTTGGGCCATTTAGTAATGACCTGACACCCTCTGATTGGTTGCATTTTCCTGGGAATATTGTCTTCCTGACCTGGCATTGGATTAGTGTTAATGTATGTATGTATGTATGTATAGTTTATTTATAAAGCGCCACTTGGGACGCATCGCTGTACAGTAACAAAATACAATAAAGTCAATAAAGTCATACAAGGGGGATAAATACATAGATAGTTCAGTACATAAATATATAAATTATATAAATAAAGTGCTAGAGCTTTGCCACAAGAGGAAAGGAGGTCCTGCCCTGTAGAGCTTGCAATCTAGTTAGGTGGGTAACATACAGATACAATGGAGTGGTATAAGTGCTGGAGTGAGACGTATGCAGTGCAAGTAATCAATCATATACTGTGCTGGTTACTATCACACGCTGTTCAGAAAGTCCTGTGAGACGGACAAAACGCGTCCGGCTTTTTTAATTGCTCCTGAGTTTCTTCAATGACCTAGGATGGGCTGGAAGGGCTGAGTATCTTACTGGCCATTGTGCTTACTTTATGTGTTTGGTTTATGTTACGGCCACTGGTCTAGTGATTCTCTCCTGTCTCTATACCTAAATTAATGGAGTCAATACTACGTAGCTAGCTAGAGTGGGGGTATTTACCTTATTTTTGTATCCATTAGGCTACTATATATTGTTTGATATATACACTGTTAATGTTGTATTTTTCAGTTATTATATACTGCATTAGGTGTATAATGGAGTGAGAGTGTGATATACCAGTATATCACCAGACTATATTTCATATTATATGTATACTTGTTGGTCTTGAACTTACACAGGATGTGTTTTAATGGTGGTATGGTATTTATTTGCACTGTTGAATATTTTACTTGCCTATTCTGGCATCCTATTTGTACGCACAAATAAAGATTTAGGATTTTACCATACATATATATCTTTTGGACATATATATTCATTTTGGACTCTGTTCCTTCCAGAATATATAAGGGTGTGCCCTAATTAGTACTGCAGCTTCTTTCTCATGTGTTTCTGGTTACCAGATAGGTAGGATATAAGGATAGATTTAAACCTGCTGGTTGAGGTTTCTTGACATAGAGAAAGGAGAATAGAATTCCAGAGGATGGAGCCAAAGAGAAAGGTTTAAGGCGAGAAGGAGAGAGCAGTACGAGTGGGGGGTCTGTACAGGAGTGGTTCTGTGAGAGCGAGGGTACGGGCAGGAACATATGGGGACACTAGCGAGAAATATAAGGAGGAGCAGCAGAGCGAGGATTTAAATGTTAGGAGAAGGATTTTATGTACAAGCACTGTTTAACGGGGAGCCAGGTCGTTGTCCGGTACAGAGGAGATTTGGATGCCTATTTATTAGAGAGCAAACAATACGTGTGGCAGAGTTTAAATATTGACTGAGGGCGAGAGAGGTGGGAAGCAGAAGACAAGTAGTAGGTTTACAATAGTCCAGGCGTGATAGGTATAGAGCATGCATAAGCATAGCGGTGGTTGGAGAGAAAGGAACCTGCAGATTTCATTATGCTGCGAAGGAAAAAGCAGCGGTTTTCGCTAGAGATGGACTAGAACTCGAACTCGAACCTGAGTTCGACGCCGAACTATTTGAATTCGAACGAATTCGGACTTCTAGTAACTATCCCGGACCCGGATTTTCGATATCCAATTTCGACCGGTCGAAATGTGCGAGGTAAAAATGCCTATTATACCTATACGCGAGCATCGAATCCGCGAGTAAAGGATCCATTAAAACCTATACGCGAGCATCGAATCTGCGAGTAAAATGTCTATGGGAGTTTAGGCCCAAACGCGAGCATAGAATCCGCTAGTAAGTGTCCATTAAAACCTATACGCGAGCATTGAACCCGCGAGTAAAATTTCCATGGTTATCTAGGCGCCGAACATTGAATTATCGAGTAAAGTGTCCATTAAAGCCTATACGCGAGCATCGAATCCGCAAGTAAAATGTACATGGTACCTAGGCCGCAAACAAGCTTGAAATAGTGCGAGTGAGAGTAAAATTGATTTTTCAAATGTCTGGATATTGAACATGTCCCCAGACCATTTCCCAGGTCCACAGCCATTTACATTAAGTTACCACTGCTATTTAATTGTATGTCATTAGAACTTTTCGAACTATTTGACTCCCATTGACTTAAAGTGGTCCGTTTTCGAACTTTTGAATTTTCCATATAGTTCGAAAGTTAGCAACAACACGAATTTCGAAGTTTGGCAATCTCTAGTAGAGACTTTACGGAAACAATCGGATCACTGATACTCCCTCGTTTAGTGTTTTTCCCATGACGCCTTTTCAGCCATCAGAACGTTCGGATCTATGGGTCTGGTGCAAAGATTTGTCCATCCTGAAGATTTGTCAGCATAGAGGATTCTGGAAGGATAGTGGAGAGGAACCTCCAAATGCTTCAATATTATTCAATTACTTTATAAGGTTCCCGCGGGAATCATCTTTGTTAAATAATTATTAGACTTTAGTTATCCTTTAGATGCAATTTCCCCCCATTAAGATAAAAATGATCTAGAGACAGGAATCCACAGAATGAAGGATGCGTTTGATTGGTCGATATATAAAATATTCCCCGTGCTGTAAACGTCTCTTTAAGTCATCATAATGAACGTGCGGGGTGACAACAACATCAATACAATATCCAAGACTTCATTACTCAATGGTAAAAGGTTTATTCTTAGGAAGGATCATCCGCAGCCCTCAAGGCATACATTGAAATACAATTCCCTCAACTGTCAGGGGATTTGGGATGTGTAGTTTAATAACAGCTGATGGTGCATGAAGCATCGTTGTGGCATAGGATGGCCTTCTGGTATTAACAAACTATTCTTTTCCTTCCAAAATGTGACAGCAATGATCGCTAGCCTGCCTGACGGTCACATCAGATAACCAGAAAGCCTTCAGATGTTGAAAAACTACAGCATCCCCAACTGCCCTGCAGTATAAGTTGAAATATCCAGTCCAGAATGCGTATGCAGTTTAAATACTCCTAGGGCTATGCACGGAGAGTCGGGGTATCGTCTCTCTCTTTCTTTCCTCTAGGCAATGCACGTGAGCCGATAGCGGCTCCCAATGGGGTTTACCATCTAAGATTCTGTCTTAAAGAGACGTTATTTGGCTCGTACTTTATTCCGCCAACACGTTTTTTTTTTACCCCCGCAAACCGTCATTAGTTATGTCTTAAATCACATTAACCCTTGGAAAAGCACTCGTTACGGAATAAAACCTGTGATTATTCTACAGGCATCGTTCATCGCTTAATGAGGGAACCAGAGAAAGATTCCATAACAGAACCAACAGAATGAGGACAGACAATATTCGTGGGTCTTCCTGTCTCCAGTGATCGCACACGCTGATTGGCTGAGGATACCCAACTGCGACAGTTTATTCGTATAGGTCGTGCGTGTATGCGTCCATCGCCTGTTCAGGAACCCATCCTTTTTAATATTAAGACTAAAATTCATTATCATATAGCATAGAAACTGTAGATTAAACTATATATAAACATTATATAATGCAGGAAGATCTTTCACTTAAATAAACAGCCCAATCATCTTACACCACCTCCCCTTAGCACAGACGGATACAAAGTAGCTAATGGAAGCAAACTGAGCATGTCCTGGGCCAATAAACAAGAGAGGGGGTGACACTGGGGGGCACGGTTACTGGGAAGGAAGACCACATTTTTTTTCAGGGTTTAATTGCCGATGTCAAGGTCATAAATCAGGGTGGAAAAACAGATTTTTTTTCTCTTTAACTCAATGAGTATTTTTGTCCAGATGTTGCAGTGAAACTCTGTTTACGTTTTTTATTTTGCCTTTGACCTTCAAGCAACCCATTCCCCAACAGTCTCTGAGTTTAACGCAACTCTGATACATGTATGAAGACCTAATCAATAAGATCCTCTTCCTTCACTTCTGTTTCAGTTTACAAAGCGCATCCTAAAAAGGTCAAGGCAATTCAGGGACAGATAAGCCCCGGAGCACAGAGATGTCCCAAGAGACAAACATTTAGTCTGTCTCCAAAGAAGCATTATTTAGGGCTAGGCCCACTGCTGCGATTTTTGTGGTTTGCACTTGTTTTTTTCGATCATTGAAAGCGCGGCAACGCACCGAAACACGTTTTCGGGTGCGTTGCGATTGCGATTTGCGTTCCGCATTTTTAAATCGCAATTGCATGCATTTTCCTATATCTAATAAAGAAACCGCATCGCAAACACAACAAACCGCACATGAAATCGCATGCGTTTCCGTGTGCAATTGTGTTTGCGTTGCGTGTGCGTTGCCCTTACAACCTGGAAAATATGTAGCAAGGATCCGGTGTACAAACTAATCTGAAAATCTCCTGCAGTTGACAGTAACTGAAAACACCATGAAAGGGATTTTAGGAACAGGCTCACCAGCGTTTGCTAAACCTAAGCTATAAGTTTTTCTGAGGATGCTGGGATTGTTGCCGTCAAATTGTACAGATGCACAATTCATTACAAACAAAGCAATGATAGTAGTACAATGTCACATTGAGGATGCTGGGAGTTTAAGGCAGCAAGTGTTAAACAAAAACCAAACCAAACCCCTACCATAGTAGAGTAGCCAGGGATAAAATTGGTAATCTCTGGGCTACCATCACTGGTCTGGTCTAGAACCACCTCAGTCCAAGGCTTGTGCATTAAATACGTAGAACTTGCATAGTGCATCCTGTGATTGGTCAGGCCCCAGGCCAAGTGGGCAGAGCAGTTTAGACCAAAATTTGTAACTTTAAATTACCATCTGGTCTCTCCGTCATGTGACAACCAATACAACTTCCACCAAACGACAAATTACACATAGGGATCAGATTTCCATTCCGTAGTCAGATCGAAAGGTTGCCAAGAGCCCACTGTGTTTTATTTAAAGTCTAAAATACTATTTTAAAAATATATATTATTCATAAAGGGACGTGTTGGGGTGCTACTACCACATGGAAGCGTGGCTCTATTCTGCAGAAGCCAAAAGAGGGGCTGTGAGAGCACTCCTATGGCAACCTATTATAAACATATAGGGGAAGTGCTATGATCTGCCAAAACATGCAGGAAGAATGACCAAGCTCATGTGTGGTCGTAGCACCCCCAACACGTCCCTTTAATTGGGGGGTCTAATGCCTTGAAAACTAAGCATTGGATGGGAGGTCCTTTGCATCCTTGTTAAAAGCCGTAGGGCGTGGGGAAGTTGATGCCTTTAATCTATCCATGCAGGTCAGGAGAGACAACCTTCCGCAGAAAATGCAACAAGCGGGAGTGTCAGTCCGATAAAGACCCAAGATAATTTTTTAGCGACCTTCCATACTGGGGTTCCTTGACGTGGTTGGAGGATTTTCACTTTTATGTCATAAAATTGAAACTAAACCCCCCATGTTTTAGTGTTGCATGCATAGATTTAGAATATATGGGGCCAGGAATGTGCATTGATCATTCTTTTCTGTTGTTCTAATGTTTTGGTCAGATCTAGGAGCACTCCACTATATGTTATAATAATGTTAAATAAAGCGCAGAAGAACAATAATCTTGCAACCTTTGTATGACTGTCAATTTATGTATTGTTAATACATTACATGGCAGAAACTTTACCAATTGTCCAGAGCGCCAATCGTCATTGGTGCTTCTTGACCTTTTGCATCTGAGCCAACAATTTATATCGGCCCCTATATCATCGGCATAATGATGAAGTGTGATCACGCAAAAGTGGACGTGGCTGGGATGTGGTGGGCTGACTAACTGTATGGTGAAGGGAGGACTGACTTGATACTTGCAAGTGAACTGAAGGGCTGTCCAACAGTGGATGCTGACCCTACAGCCTCCAGTCAGCAGAAGACACTGTAATGTCAGCCCTCTAGTTCAGCAGACACTGCATGCCAACCCTCAGTTCAGCCCGATTCTGCAAGAAGAACGGGTAAAGGCGGGTTCTGGCAGGAGTGGTCTTAAAAGCCGTGGGATTGCTTTGTGGGAAGGCAATCTTTTAGTGTATGGCACCTTTAGAAGGGGGCATGAGCGCAAGGTCTCTGTGTTTGTGATGACACTCAACTTGCAGAGCTTTGAAATTCAAATGAGTGGCAAGTGCTGCAAGCAGACCTCGATAGAATTATCAAAGTGGGAGGAAGAGAAGTGATCAGTGTTGTAAATGTGATAAATGGATCTGTGCGTATTATTAAAATATTATACTCCGTAAACCACTGGTAAGGCACTCATTGAGTAATATGTGGTGCAGTTGTATCCCATATACAAAGTTCAGGAAGGGCAACTAAAAAATAAGGGGAATGGAGGGTCCTGAATATGCAGGCAGAAAATAGAAAAGTTAGGCTGTTTACATTGGAGAAAGCGACGTTTGCGTGGGGATATGATACCGTATACCCAATATATTAATGGCCCATACAATGAATCTCTGGTGCATTGTTAATAATAGGTCATATCAGAGGACACAGTGGACTCCTTTAAAGGTGGAAGAAAAGAAAGTTATCTTCAGGGGTGGAAAGGTTTTACAGTGAGATAGGGGAAACTGTGTGAACTGTCTTCCAGACCTGTGGCCGTACGGTAAGCAGTTTGTCGCAGTAGTGTAAGCGAGGAGCGGGGGGGTGAGGGCGGTCAGAGAGGCCCGCACAACCTCTTGTAACAGGTTTTTAAACAGCTGATCGGTCCTTGTGAAGCGAAACATACGCATGATCAGCTGTTTAAAAGGACGGACCTGCCTGAACTTCCGGAACCAACGGAAAGTTCGTGTCTGGTCTTTAATTAAACAGTGATTGCGCATACGTTTCTAAAATGTTTCTAAAACAAAAAAATTTTGAAAATTAATGTATTATAACTTATACTGCAGTTATGGGTGATCCAGGGATACTTTCAGTTGCCCATTTGTTCTGCGAAGCAACCTTCTCCCCCCCCCCCTTTTTAAACTGTGTTTGACGTTCTCGGATAACTGTTAGGTTCAGTGCGTTTCCCTAAAAAAATAAATTAAGTGTGAGATGTTGAACCTTATTGTTAAAGGGGAGTTTAAAAAATATACACTTTAAAGTTTATTAATTACGGTCCCACTTTAACTAATAAAGGGTTATCATATTAACTTCACCTTTAAACATTGGTGGTACAGATATAATTTTTATTTACTGAATTATTGGTTCTTTTATTGCAAATTCAAATTACATTATGCCTATCTGTCCTGCTGGTTCTGTTTCTGTTTACCGCCTTAGCAAGTGGCCGTCAGCAGCGGCGCTTTGGTTTTCTCGGGTATCCCCAGCCCCGTACAGATACTTGCATCAAAGTCCACGGGCAAATGGTCCGCGTTAAGCACTTCTATGGTTCCAGCAAACGAGGACTTGTTCTATTGGCGAAGCAAGTGGTGCTGAAGGGATTCCAGGGACTATGGAGCGTTACACAGGTTGGTAACTATAAAGCAATATCTAGATAAAAAATCCCAGTTCACCATTTAGTTATTTTTTTTCATGGTGAAGTTTAATAATTTACCACGGAAACTCTGAAAATTCTTCCGGCTATTTAACCAATGTGGGAGGGAACGCCCCTGCCCAAAGCGGACCTGGACAAAAACATAGTCAAAGAGCAGAGACAACAATGTTATTGTTTACAGTTAACAGGTGATCATGGGTTTGCTTATGAAAAGTGCGATTAATGAGAATCATGTTAAGATCCAAAGAGAAAGGAGCAGAATTTGTGTAAAGACAGACAAGCATTCCAGTGGTGAGATGTGCTAATCAGATGGATGCCAATTCGTCATAGGAGTAGTCAAAATTCTATTACTTTTTTCATTGCACACTGTCCATGATGTTAAGTGGGCTTACTGGTCTGTTAACTCTCCAGGACGTATGGATTGATTATTCAAGGAAGGATTCCCACCCATGGTGGTATTCCTGGTGGCTCAATAGATTAAGGCTGGTTACACCACCAGCCGATATTTGTCGGTCGGCCGATAATATCCGTCTGGTGGGGCGTCCAGCTGCGACTGACGTCGTTCGTTTATCGGATCGGACGAACAAACGACAGACACGTCGGGAAAATTGCCGATCAATCGCGCGGTCCCTAGGGACCAAACGATCGATCGTCAGCAAATTCATTCCGCGGATCCCGAATTTGCTGCTCATAGCGAGACACTCGCCGTGACAAAATAGTCCGGCCGTGTGTACCCAGCCTTAGAGGTTTGAAGCTCATTTCCCCAAGTTAGGTAAATATCCCTGTGAAATTCAATATGAGATTGCGCATGTGGGTAATCCTTTTAGGGCAAACCGCATATTGGAATTAATGGTGCCGTGCGGGGTGTCTTTTGCAATACCCGTGCAGCCAGCGCCAATGAAGGTTAAAGTTCATGGTAAACAATATTTGAATCGGTTGCAGACTTTAGCCCCCCATAATAAAGGTATACAGAAATGAGGCTGATGGGATGGTGATCCTGGATTGGGATGGGAATTTTGTTGCTACTTATATGTGACGAAAAAGGCTGTGATTAACGCCATGTCCGTGATCAGGAGAATGGCCAACAAAATCATGCAGGAATACCCTTTCCACCCTCCCCAACGCTCAATATTCATAATTTTAAATGCGCTTTCAATCACTAATTACAATCCTGGTTCCTGCATGTTCTGGTCCTGGTTGCCCCTGCCCACCGAACGCAAGCAGGGGGCTGGGACCGGGAGCCATGGCTGTGTTTGGCTGAGAGGCAGCCAATCACAGCCGCAGATGCCTTCAATGCGAATAGACTCTGGAATGCGGATGGTGTAAGAAGCAATGGAATCGCTATTAAAGTTATGAATAGAGTGGTGGGGGGTGGGGGGTATCCCTGCATGGTGGCAAAAAGCTTTTAAGAGCTAGAGGACTGCAGCCGGGAGGGAGAGAGGGAGCAGGAGAGGGGGGAAAGGGCTCTACTGGCATATGCCGTCAGGACCTTGCTGAGGTTAGCAGGCAGACAGGAACCGGATGAGTCTTGGGGGGGAAATGCCCTTTTAAAAGTTCATATTTTCTTCCATTTTTTGCAAAGCTCCAATCAAGGCCATAAATGATTGTTGTCTAAAGCGTTATACGGCCTCATTCCTTAATCCAAGGACATTACTATGATTATGGGCCATGAGGAAGCCTCCCATAATCTACATAGAGAGCAATCACTTCAGGAGCTGACCCACACTTTGCAAAGGTCATCAAATTTAGCTGGTAACACAGTAAGTATCACTGTCAGTCAAAAGTATGCTATAGTAAAAACAATTAGAGCTGACAAACTGAATTGTGTGTGGTTATGGAGAAATGACACGATTACCCATGGTTTATCTGTCTGATGTCTGTTCCTAAGATCCAAATTCTTCTTGGCCATAAAAGATATAATTGATAAAAGCACAAGCAACATTATTTTGTGAAATTGGCTATAAGCCTTATGCATGGCCTGAAGCCAAATCCCATTCGCCCTGTGTGGACATTAGACCTGGAAAGTCATTCCAACCTGGGTAAATGACCAAATGTTATCTCATTTCTCCTCTATTAATAGGGATATTCTCTTATTCCAAGAAGGAAATATGTATAGTCAGTGCTGTTTTACATTTGGAATTTGTAATGAATAGGCACGCATGGCAGACGATTAGCATTCCTAATTAAACAGTGTTGAATGGAATGATCTCTATACAGCCAGGTGAGGTGTAGATCATCACAGAATATAACTGCAGAAACACAGTGCATGGGCGTGTTATGGACTCTCTGGAATGCAGAGTAAAACAGGCGGTAAGCGCTTAATAAGTCCTCACCTGTGTCTTTATAGAAATGGCCAAACTTTTTACAGTTCGGTTCGTCCTTTTTTAAATTCAGAACGGAAGTTCGATAGTTCGAAAAATGGACCCATTAATGTGACAATGGTGCCAAGAAGGTTGAAAAAGTTTGGATTCAAATACTGTAAAAATTAGCAATTTGATAAACTTACTGTACTGGATCTGGACCGAGTAACACGTATCACCAATCCACTAAAACTTGTTTAAATACCAACTTTCTCCAGATTGGGCTATTTTCAGCGGGCCCGTCCGCCAGTGAATTTCAAGGGTTATTGAATCAAATGCAATATTTTGAGGTTCTTGCCTAATTTTGAGGTTTATCCGACGCCAATTCGGGGGGTATGAAGCGATAAAGTCAAGAGTTATCATAAATTTGAGGTGGTTACTGACATCGACTGCCATATTGGGGGTTTATTGCCTAATTTGGGGATAATAAACTGGCATTCAGGGTTATGAAACGATAAATTGAGGGTTATCGTTGATTTCAAGGGTAACCGGAAAGCCAATTGGAGGGTTATTGAGCAGTAAAGTTGAGGGTTTCGAATGCCGCCTTCTAGAGTTTGATGATAAAGTTGAAGGAGGATTCGTTTTGAACGGTTCGAAAGATTGGGATAAGTTTAAAATCGGGAAAATAGTTCGAATAGTTTGGGTTTGTTTCGAACTATTAAAGTTCCTGGGCAAAAACTTCAGGTTTGAGTTCGAGGTTCGTCAATGTTACTCCTTTCCCCAACAGCAGTAAAATTCACTTAAAACTTTACCTCTGCACTTCTGGTCCATTCCTCCCTCTGCCTCATTCAGTTGACAGTCTGCGATGTATGTAGCAAAGGCAGCGCATTGTGTCTTGTGTGGCTTTCATTGGATACATAGTAGACTGCGGAAGAGAGAGGACCAGAACAGAGACCGGAAATTTACAGTGTTAGGTTAAAGTACCCAAGGGTGAGGACAACGTTGTTTAGTTCAGCAGCCTGTGTACTATTCAGTATGGAAGAAAAAGAACGGAAAAGGGGATTGTCGAGTATAATTGTAAGTTAAAGGATGCAGGTTATATTGGATTCCCTTATTAGGGTCAACTTTTAGAACTCCTGTCTGAATTAACAAAATCTGCGTCTATGTGAGACAGTCATTATGTTCACAAAAAATAAATGTATTTCTTCATCTCTGAATAGCTAATGTTGCTGGCCACAACACAATTATGACCTTTATATCTGTACGTATACAGATTTATGTTCTTGGTATTAATAGGTAAAGATCAAACAGAATGATCAAACAGTGGTGTAGGCTACTTACGGTCACTAGATCTGAAGCAAGTAGAAGATACAATATTATTACTTTAATGGACTTTAGAAACGATAATAGCAAGCCTATTATAAACGTCTCAGGACAGGTGACTAAGTCACTGTGATTAAAATTGTCAAAGTTTATTTTTGAAAATCTCTGTAGGATGGTCACCAATTATAACTGTTGAAAAAAGCAGTCATAACGAAATGGTCAGACAGATAATAATTCTACGATGTGATGGACGGTACAGCATCAGCCTATCACATATAGTGGCATCAGCTCTTATAGTCAATGACTCCCTCTGTTAAGTTCTGGCCCTTTTTAATGGCTCATTACAAGGCCAAGACGGGCCATATTAAAAAATTCCCAGTTTCTGTGATTAATGATATAGCAGCTGGTCAAAGGAATTGAAGATCTGTATTTACTGGCCAATTCGGTTGTGTTCAGCTGTGTGATTGCATATGACCTTTAAAGACCCTGCAGAGCCTCTATGGCCGGGGGCAATAACTGCACAGTTGCAAAATTCATCAGTATGAGTATTTGCATCTAAAAGTGTAACATACAGATGACTTTGTGAATAGGCAATGCTAGTTTGTATTGTACAAAGGTGCGATACTGTGACGTTATTAATATAGTGGATAATGCACCCACAACTGTAAATTATAAGGATTTATTAGAAAGTCACCGAGGAGTCCACCCCCTGGACCATATTAAAAGTACGAGGCCGCAGGCGAGTACCTTTTATACAGGGCAAGGAAATCCAAGGTGACTTCTTAATATAATGATAATTTACAAGTTGGGGGTGCATTATTTATAGAAACCTACCCATTTTTGGCTTCTGGTTTCTTCTCTTCCTGGAGGAACATGAAGATTATTAAGGCTATAATCCTTACAGTTCCTCCCAAGGAAATCCACCACAGGGGTTAGGTTATATGCCCATTAATGTCAAGTTTTTTTACATGTATGTGTAATTCAACAAGTGGTTAGAGACGTGTATGTCAAACAGTCTCAACCACTTGTTCAATTGGTACTTTAATACCTAAGAGAAAAAGTTAATTCAATTTGAAGCAACCCAATCAGGTTTGCTGCATATTAAGTGTGGACAAACTTTGCACACTATGCCTGTATAAAATATATTGCTGATTCACAATGGAATGAATGGACAGATAAGTATTCAACCTGGTTCTCTAAAATGTGCGGTGAACATTGGGCAGGATCTGTCTAGTTTTGAAGATTTTCAGACAGTCGACATTCCATTCCTTAAACACAGGTCTAAAAACTCAGCTCATTAAAATAAATTATTTTAGAGAAAAAAGAATTTAGTGAAAGTTGCAAAAAAGTGAGGTTATTAGTGTCACCTGCATTTCCCAGCACAGTAGTAAACTATCGACAGACCAACCAGGGGCATAGTATAGGGGTGCACGGGGATGCGACCCGCACCGGGCCCTTGGCCAAGAAGGGGGGCCCCATTTTGTGCTAAGGTCAAAAACTATAAGTGTGTGGCCAACTGTTTTACCGTGGTCGGTGTCAGTGGTCTGTGTACAAAGCATTTTTACCCTTATCAGTTTGTGCCAAGCATTAACCAGGCCTGGCTGTTGTCGGTGGTGCCAGTTTATCAACCGTTTATCAGGAGTCTGCATGCCAAGCATGTAAACCAAGTCTTTGTGCAACTATTTTACCATGGTTATATACAAAGATTTGCCAATGATTATTTGGTTTGCGGTGCTTGAATTTGTGTTTGCGGCAGGTTGGGGGGCCCATGCCAAAATTTGGAATCAGTGGGCCATAAGTCTGTAGCTACCCACGGGCAAATGTGTGTTGTTTTGTGTATTTGTACAGTGTGCACAGTTATGAGGTTGGGAGTATTAGGATGTACAATCATTAAAGGAGGAGTCCACCGTAAAGCAGTTCTCCTTACTTAAAGGTCAGGTACGGCTTTATAACACTTGCCTTCGTTGTAACTTAATATAATTCAGTACGGGCATACGGGTTCGTTAAAAAAAATTAT
Organism: Hymenochirus boettgeri; assembly: GCA_019447015.1. NCBI lineage: Eukaryota > Metazoa > Chordata > Amphibia > Anura > Pipidae > Hymenochirus > Hymenochirus boettgeri. The sequence goes on from CM033475.1 coordinate 192,776,429, forward strand.
TTTGATGTATCTGTATTACCATTTGGTTTCTCTTTAAAAAGCTAACATCTAATTGGTCGCTGCAAAATTTTATTGTATCAGCGAATGAATTCTTCTGCGCAGTCTGGTATAATTTGTATCTATGAATTTCATCTACATATTGAAGACTTTATTCAAGGCGTTGACTGCTTTACTAATCTGCTGTGAATAGTCATCATGTCAGGAATTCACAGTCATTCTCGTATGTCACCCACACTGTACATCAGTACAGACCGACTGGAAATTTTACCGTCACAACACCTTGTTAAATCGAGCACATTATAAAACCATCACTATTCTTACAAATGTATCTATTTTGGGACATCGTTGGCTTAGTAGATTATATTTGTTTTTCCCCCCCCATTTGTGTTTTCAGTATCATTAGTTGCCTCTCATCATATATATAGATATATATATATATATATATATATATATTTCACCAGCTGAAATTTGTATGAACTTTCACTTATTATTATAATTATTATAAGTTAGCACCATAACATAACCATTTGGAGGAACTGTTGTATTCACAATACGGATCCTTGTATTCCGATGGGAGACTCCGCGGCCATAAACTATTATGGTGCTATCGGGGGAGATAGACACGCCCGGTTTGTAATATGCCACAGATGTGATGTTGATTTTTATCTGTGATAAGAAATAAGTGAGGTTTTGGATATATATAGATATCACTGTATGGCATTTGTTCGAAAGTAAGGGGATGCAAGATTGATCACAGTTACATCTGGGTATAAGGGTATAGAGTTTTTTTTTAGGAACTTTTCCATAGTTATTAATATTACAATTTTTTAGTGCTCTGGTCACAAGGAAAAAGTGGGGATATGGCGCAATCAGTGATACTGTCACACAATGTGTGGGGTGTTAGCAGTAGTATGACTCACGCATAAGTTGCAGGTTTTATAGGAACCGGGCTGGTGGGCGGTGCGTGTGAGTTATAGAGAGCATTGTAACCTCACCATACAGTAACTTCAACAAAGAAGTTCAGCCAGATCTTCCATTTTTATAACCGCAGTCTGCTTTAAAACCAGTTTCGGTTTTTGAATACGGAATCATTCTTATGGCGGAGGATTGTGGTGCTCTATTTGTTAACTTGTGGTACCTGATCCCCACTTCAGCGTGCAGGTGCCGGGAATGAATCAGGTTGAGGGTACAGTGCAACAATTTAAAAGGAGGAAGTACATCCTAAAACACCCACCACACCAGAATAGCACACTTCCCCATTTTTCCATTTGTACAGATAAAACAAACAGGCTCAATTCAATTGTAACAATTTAAATTGCCATGGATAGCCTACACTCTCCCAAAAAGCCATGTTGCCTCTAATATCCTCCCTGCAATCAGGGCTGGGGCACGGTATTGCCATGAGGTAGGAGGCCAGAGGCAAAAGAGGGTGGCATAAATCTTATGATAAAAGGGACACGTGCTTCCTACATTCAGAGGCCCTACTCTACCCAGAGACAGAGGAGACATCTGTCTCAGGTGGCAAAACTGCAATGAATAAGAAAGGTGGCAGACAGAGGAGTGAATTTCCCCCCACCCCTTGACCGGTGCTTTTGCAAGATGTGTTGTTCCGTTGAATGAGTGGCCACAGGATGCTTCACTTCTGCTGATTAAAGAGTCAGGACACACCACCATGTGTGCTCAGTGCTCACCATAACGTACGGCTCCTAGACAAGGAAGGAAGTAAGTGGAAGGGAGTTGGAACCAGTTAAAACGCTCCCATAGTGCAAGCATATTTATTCCTTGACGCTTCTATCTTGTGTCAGCAAGCTGAGTTGATAACAGTCCAGACCGAAGCCAAGAGAGAGGGAGGGGAGGGGCTGGTGTGGAACAGTGGCAGTGCGGATATTTACAGAGAGGGGCAGGCTGAGAGATGCAGCAACGTGGTGAAATCTTCTCAGCATATGTTGCCCGGTGCCTATACTGTGATGGTGACACTGGGCGTTTTTTTGTTGTGATAAGAGAAACGTTCTTCTTGCGTGTCAGTGAGTTTCTGGGAGCCTTTGGGGTGGGGTGGGGTCTTAGATGGGGCACAGGCTATAAAATAATAAAATAAAACTGAAAGGAGAGCAATATCGCAGTGCCAACACAAGATGTTGGTACAAATGGAATATCTGTTCCAGTCATTTACATTATTGATAATTGATTGCCTGAGGGGGAAATGTTGTAAATAACCTATGTGTAGGGAAAAGTTCAAAATAGTAAAATTTTCACCACACACATAGACAAAACCACGCCACCAAGCCACCTTTAGCACGGCGGGGTGAGCTTTGTGAGCCGCCGGGAATAATAAGGGCAGGCATTCAAAAGTTGGCTCAGAAGAAAAATCTCTTGAGTGCCCCCGTGCCTATATTATTTAAGTGAATGTATAGTTTTTAGATGTACAGGAGACGATATGGCGGGGAGAGTTCTCATTAGACCAATTGCTGTGGCAGTAAGTGCCCCCTCCTGATTACAGATAGTGCAGAACTTGCTCAGGATATCTCTATTGGTTGCAACAACCTCGGGAAATCCATGAAGCGTTGTGAGGATTTCACTGTGTGAAACTGAAAATGTCCAGCTCATGTGTACATGCCACCTTCTCCAGTGTGCCAGAACACTCGATTAACCGATGGAAAGGACAAGCAGTCTACATGTCTTCGGCTCTGATCTATCCTCTTTCCCTTCCAATATATTTTTTGCTTTAAAAAAAAATACAGGGTTTTGCAGGTGATCATTCTAGGTCTGGCATTTGTTGGTCCAGTGTCAGCAATTAATAGGTCCTAGGCCCAGCATTTGGTTCTATCTATCTATCTATCTATCTATCTATCTATCTATCTATCTATCTTTCTATATATCTGTCTGTCTGTCTATCTATCTATCTATCTCCATATCTGTCTGTCTGTCTATCTGTCTGTCTATCTATCTGTGTATCTATCTATCTATCTATCTATCTATCTATCTATCTATCTGTCTGTCTGTCTGTCTGTCTGTCTGTCTGTCTGTCTGTCTGTTTGTCTATCTATCTATCTATCTATTATATGTCTGTCTATCTATCTATCTATCTATCTGTCTGTCTCTGTCTCTGTCTGTCTGTCTATCTATCTATCTATCTATCTATCTATCTATCTATCTATCTATCTATAACCTGCAGATCTGAACACAGATCCAGCAATCCTGCCACAATGTGCAATTCAATCTGAACAGCCTCTGGACATCCTGAGACCCTATACAGGATCCAGAATAACATGCTAGGTTCATACTTATTGGTAATTACCCACGCAAGTTCCAGATTTACAGTCACTATGGGTTAGGAAACACAGGATTTGATTAGCTTGACAAATTATGGAGAGGTTTGGATAAAGGAGAAAAAGCTCCCCACAGGGTATAAAATGAGTAGAGCCTTCTTATAGCTGAAGGTACCTGACCGCTCATGTTTAATATATTAATATTGGGGTAAAAACTGCCCATTTCTCTAAGAATGGTGGGTAGTTTCAGACACATGCAAAGTCATTTATCATAAACAGACACTTCTGTTAGCAAACAGAAACTGGATTGTCTCATTACTTTCTATGGAGAGGGGAGGGGGAGTAAATGTGAGAGTCTGAAGAATTTTCTAATTGGCTAAGACTGTCACATGTTTTACAAACAGCACATAACTGGGTGTAATACAGGAACTTCCTTACACTTCCTGTCTTGTCATGGACAGTGCCTAAGAGAATTTTGATTTGTTAACAGTGGAAGATCAGAACCTCTCATTGGATGTTAGTAAAATTCCACTTCCTTTTAGTGTCTACATGGAGACCCTGAGAAATCTGGAGGGTGTCTTAACCTACATTTTGAGTTTTCCATTCAACTTAGGGGGTCCAGTAAGTAAGTTTAGTTTATTAATTCTATATAAATTGTTTGGAATTCAGTAGTAGGTAGTAATACTTGGTATGGTGTTATTTTTATGGTGATTGTAATTAAAAGTGCTAATTACACACATACACATGGACTTTCCTATGTGTAATAATGCTATATACCCCCACCTAGTTAGTTGCTCCTAAAAACTCAATGCAATCTCCGTAAAAATATAAATTTATTAAATAATATAAGGGATAAGGGATAATATGTGTATTAATGTTGTTTAGAGATATTTGCCCAGGGCCAATTTTAATTATTCAAGTTAATGTTCATTAACCTACTGCAAATAACCTGCTGCAACTTTTTCCCAAGAGAACTTTTTCCTTTTCAGGCCCACGAATTGGCACTTCCCAAAAAGAAAAACTGTTCTGCACAATCATAAATAACTTAGACCTAAATAACATGCACAGTGCGGTACAAATGACAAGTGATCTGGGAAACCTCAGATAAAGAATCAATTTAGGCCTCTTTAACAGAAAAGACGCGTATGGCCTTCCCCTGCCGTGAATGTTGATTAAGGGAGGTCCTGTCAACTTCTAGTTATTGCCCTTTCTTTGATTATGTTATTTATGCCATGGGTGTTATTTTCATAAATTTAAGGTTTTACATTGTTACTCAAACGGGGAAAACAAACAGCAATAAATGCCCTGCACAAACAAAACTGGTATGGGATTACTAAACTTTCATAGTGAAAAATTCACTGTGTTTTTTTCTTTATTTACAGAGGAAGAACGTCCAAGGCCAAGGTAAGGGAACTTGGGAAGTGCAGTACCATAAAGGAAAGTCAAATGCTAGAAATGTACAAATAATATTTAAAGAAATAAAGGGGACCTTAGACTTAAGACCTGTAGACATTTGGGTGGGAGTAGCCGAGGAAAGACAAATGGCCATCAATCGTACATGTGTGGTGGGACACATCACCGTTATTCATGGATCTGCCAGAACAAACAACACCGTCACTAAGTAATCCTATTTGGATGAACTTTTTGGTCAAAGTAGACGAAGTTAGACTGATGACACAATAAATACAGTTAATGGTGCTAAATACAAAACTTATTTTCTCATACACGTGTATAAAGAATAATATACCCTCTACGTGTGAATCTAAGGCATAGCTATGCACTATTTATATATTTAAGGATAGAATGTAACCATAGCCTTTGCGTATTATATAATTAGTATTAGTATAATTACTGCGGTTATTGTAATCCGAATGACTTACTAACTGGATGCTGATCTGCTGTGTTTTCCACAAGGCCTATGATGCCTCAACTTGCTCCTCCTAAAATTCCAGAAGGAGAGAGGGTCGATTTTGATGATGTTGTAACTGACAGATGACATTTTTGGCTATGTACTTTTAACTTAACCTTTAAATTGAACATTTCAATACACAGAGTGAGGGAGTGTGGTTTCACACCAATAACCTCTTCCCTTCCATTTCTTTGTATTAGGATATTCCTAGGAAACGGATGGAAAAGGATCTTCTGGAGCTTCAGACATTGATTGATGTGCATTTTGAGCAACGTAAGAAAGAAGAAGAAGAATTAATTGGCCTGAAGGATAGAATAGTAAGTTCAATGTAATTGAATGTTCCCTGTGGGGGGTACAAACCAGGAGTATTTTGGCCACTATTGCCGTGAGCATCAGTCATTTGTCCGGCCAATACTATAACTATATTGGCCATATGTCAAATAGATATTAGGTCAACATTCCATCATCGAATCAGAGGTTAAGGGAACATGGAGGTACGTTTACGAATGATGATCAGCATTAGGATTAACATTAGTAAATGGCCTTTCCACATTCTTATAACAGTTGGGGGGTTATCTTCTATTGCTTTGTATTTCTGCCTAAAAAATGTGTAAAGCCCTCATCAACCGTTTGATATCACTGTGTCGTGCTTTAAAAAGGCTTTTTATTTACTAGTTATTAAAATGAAAACTAAATACAAGCAAAGCTAAAAATTATGGGAAAATGCAACAATGCCCTGATTGTAAATAATAATACATTTTGTAGTATAGTTTTTGTATGTATAAATGTAATATTATTATTACTGTAATGGGAAGATATTTACCATTATTGCTCTGGGGAGGCCTAGATCCTGCATCACAATTAACACTTTGAGATTTAGACATTGCGGATTGTGGTCAGGTAGGCAGAGCATTGTGGTGTAGGGTTTACATGCCAGTGGATTACACATTAGTTTGAAGAGTAAATTTAACAAAAATGTGTGGTTACATAATGTGAGCTCCACATAGTCTGAAAATTTTGCCCCTTATAAAACCGATAAGGTAACGTAACGTAAAACCGGTAACGTGGTTTTACACTCACTTTTCCAATAGTACAATATTATATGGACAGCAAAGTGTCCATTATAGTACCCCCTTAGTAATGCTAACTGCACATTTTTGGTCAGATGCCCTGAAATGCAAGTGAAGATAGACACTGAGGCATTACCAGCTACATGGATAGGCTAACCCAATGTAATGAGATGTTTTCAAGGCCCATCTACAATTAGGCAGAGTGAGACATTTGTCTCAGGCAGCACCCCTGCACTGAAGAAGAAAGGCAGTGGTGGGAAAAAAATGGTGGGTGCACAGGCTATAAATAATAAAATAAAACCTGAAAGGAGCAATGGCAGTGCAACACAAGCTGTTTGATAAAGCGATGTAATATCTGTTCCAGTCATTTACATTATTGATAATTGATTGTCTGAGGAATTGTTTAAAAAACTATGTGATAGGAAGTTCAAAAACTAAAATGTTAGCCACCGTAACTTGGAAATAGTCAAAGGGCGCCATTTAAATGTTTGGCTCAGGCAGCAAAACCCTAGAAGGGCCCCTGGATGTTTTACCCTCTTGGCATTGCTTGCTCTAAACTTCCTCGGTCCAAAACTTGTTTAACTAGCATGGGATAGCATTGTGTTGCATCTTTATTGACTTAAATAAATAGATCTGTATTATTACTACAAACGTGGACACCCTCCTATTACTATTTTTATTGGGAAAATCTGTTAAGACAATATAACCATATAAGCCAAAGCTTTATATCTACAGAAACATGGAAACATGTTCCCTATGTTAAACAAACATCCTACTATGAATCTTCTTATAATGCTAAGACCATTAAAGAAATTAAGGATGGGCTGGGTAGCATGTTAGGTATATCTCAGTGGGTTACATTAAATATGTGCCCAGCCAACCCACTGAACAAACTAATTGGGCATGACTATGGACGTGGGCTTATGGTGTGTGTTCCAGACAGGAACTGGGCTGTGCTTTTTCAAGTATCTAGGAGCTAATTTTTGCATTTTGTGTGGACTTGACTATTGATAAAAAAGAATAAGAAGAACTAAATAGTGATGTGTTATTGTTATTAAGGTTGGGTGACCTTGTTTTGTGAAAGGAAACGGTTACCACCCCAAACTAAAATTGAAATGCTGGCCCCACTGTGTTAAATAATTCTTTACTTTCTCTTCTGCTCCTTATGGTTGTCATGAGGGCCTGATGAAGTCCATAAAAGTGAATAGTAGAAGCCCCTCTGTGTGTAATCCGGTGCCTGATACTACTTCCGTATCCTTTGTTGTGCTGGATTACACAATTGAAAAAAAAAAAAAACTTCATATAATATAGGGAACCCCCCCCCAACTCTAAACGTAGATTTACAGTTTAAAATCAGACCCGAAATGTACTTACCCAAACTTCTCCATCGGCTCCCATGCTGACTGGTAGTCGCATCTGTGATTGGTGGAGTCTCAGCCAATCTCAGACGCTGCTGCCAGTCCAGCCCTTCTGCTCTTCTGTTCCCCCCGAAATAGAGAAGATGCAGTGCCAATGAAAACGAAGGGTGGTAAGTACATTTATGGGCTTATTTGGTTTTAAAGTTGTAACCCAAGCATTTAGGGTTGGGGGTGGTGTCCACATAAGAAATGGACCCACACTCTAAATGGTACTATACCATGTTTGTAGGATGTTTCATCTACATCCCCTCTTCAACTACAGTGAATAAAAATTGACCAACACTATATGTTACTATACTATGCCCTTTGGGATATTGTGGTTTATCTTCATCCCCTCTTAGACTATAGGAGATTGCACAGCCAAAAGGGTCTGGACCCCAAGTTGAAGGGTAATAACCATCCAACATCATTTTAATTTCCCTTCATTGGAATCTATATATTTTAAACCACAATATAGTTATATTTTTTAGACTAAAGCAAATTAACTGAGAATAAAATGGAAACTCTGCATAGGATCCAATGAGCAATTCCATACAGTTAAGGATATCTGTTGTATCAATAGATCAACTGGACTTGAAATGTAGTTCTTGAACGTTTTCGCTAGTTATCCGACTGGCTTTCTCAATTCAGAATGACTTGTACAAGAATCTGTGGCAATTATGTACCCTGGAAAATCCCAATTAGCATATCACGCCAGGTGTTAGGGTGTGATTAGATAGTGTCTACGAGGTGTTATAGGAACGCCCAGAGTAAGGTGTTAAAACAGCATTGTACTCTGGCGCGTTCCGATAACACCTCTTAGCCACTATCTAATCACCACCTTAACACCTGGCTGTGATAGCTAATTGGGATTTTCAGGGTACATAATTGCCACAGATTCTTGTACAAGATCTTCTGAATTGAGAAAGCCAGTCGGATGACTAGCGAAAACGTCTTCAAGAACTACATTTCAAGTCCAGTTGTATCTAATTGAATAAACAGATATACCATGACTGGTGAATGAGAACCTTCACAAGCACAGTTAAGGATAAAACTCTAAATTATTTTATGTGCAGGAACGACGCCGAGCTGAACGAGCAGAACAGCAGGTTCAGGACTGAGAAAGAGCGAGAGAGACAAGCGAGAATGGCTGTAAGTGAGGACCTGATTGGCTATGGAAAATGGCAGGAACATGAAATGATACACAGTGATAATATGAAGTTGCAGTAGTAGACTGTAAGTATGTGTATTTGTTAATGTACAAGGAAATAAAGGGAGAAAGAAGGTTGAATCTGCTTTATTTACTGATATTAAATATTGTTTGTCTGTGGAGGTGAACTTTTGCTGTGAGGACATTTTTCTGTTATTTCAATATGAACTGCGGCCAACCCTAGGAATGTGGGCGGTTATGGGAAATGACAGAGGAATAATCACAGTATAGGTGTATGGCATAGATCAACTGGAATCACATGAGATCTCGATTTGTTTAGGAAGAAAAATGAGGAAAGAAGAGGAAGAGGCTAAAAACGAGCAGATGATGATGCCAAGAAAAAGAAAGTTCTGTCCAACATGGGAGCCCACTTTGGAGGGTATCTAGTAAAGGGACAATTCATTAAAAAAGCAGATTGTTATTATTATGGTGTAGCCGATCATTTCTTTTAAAAATTCCAATATGAGACAATCATGAAAACATTACAATTTAAGGATAATTAATTTCATTTCCACACTCCTCCACTTCTGTTTAAAAGTACCCAGGGTGAAGACCTAAACGCGTAGTCCTCACCCTGGGCCTAGTCTCTATTTCCTGGTATACATTCCTGTGTCGCTCCAGTCTAATTCTGCATCTACTTCCAGCAATCTGGTGTCTTGCAGAGCACATCTTCCCATTGGAAAGTATAGGTGTATATTATTTAGTATTTTGGTCATAGTGGGCACAGAGATCCTAATGAACATATATATCGTTCCCTAGTGATGTGCCAGAGTTTCAATCCAAACCCCAATTTTGTGTATGTAATTCTGCTGGTTAAACCACCAAAGAAATTTCAATATGGAACAACTGAAATTTCAACCATAGAAACCTGGTTTCAACGTCAAATCTTCATAGTTTTGGAACAGAGAACCTCCGTAACAGCCACCACTATGTCACAACCATGAGTACGTCAGTACGATCAAACCCATGCCGTTTATTCATCTCTATTATTCCCCAATAAATATTTATTGTAGACAACCATTTTTATATTTTAAGAATCAGATTGGGTTACATATAGTTTCCATTAAGTACATGTGTACACATGGCAAGCAAGTAATGATTATAAATGGTGGGCAAGTCAAGATAAAACTACATTCTACAGTATATTGATATGTTGTTAGTAAACTGACATCTTCTTCAATGTCTGTATTTTTTATAGGCAGAACAAAAAAGGGGAAAGAAACAGACTGGGCGTGAAATGAAGAGGAAAGTCTTGGCTGAGAGGCGGTAAACCTTTAAGCATTGAGCATCTGAGTGAGAGCAATTAAAGTAGGTCTAAGGAACCCATTTCCTTCTGTGCTATATTAGTTTATGCTTCACTATATATAATACATATTTGTATTTAGTAAACAGCATTAATTTACATAGACAAACAGGAGAAAGTCATTGCCAAAACAACCACTTGAACATAGCCGTGGATTTATTTAGTTACTCTCCTGCAAAGATGGTGGTAACAATGTTTTTTTTTTTCTTACTTCTCACATGACCGGGACACAGCCAAGGAACTTACAGATGGATGTATCAGCTGGAATCTGAGAAGTTTGACCTCATGGAGAAACTCAAACACAAAAATATGAGGTACAGTAGGGAGAATCAGAGGCGGCCATCAGGGTGATACAGAGGTTCCAGATGCACTGGGTCCAATCTACTCTTGAAACAAAACTTTCAAATCCAAGTGTTTCCACACCTTATGGGAGCTGAACTACAAGTTTGTAAAGAAAGCTAATGAATACATTTTTTGTTTTTACTTTTATTTATGAAACATGTTTTGAAGATTTAACAATACAGAGGAATCAGACAATGGACTTCATAAATAAAATAATAATTAAGCCATTAATATAGAAAATTAAAGAATTTAGATAAGCTAAAACCAGAGGACTAGCAGAATGAAGATGACTCAATAGAGCCGAAAAACCGGATTATGACTGGCTCTCTGGCTGTGCATTTAGCTTATAAAATGCTTTTAAAATCTCTTAGAAGGTATGGCTTTCCTAAAGGGCGACCATGGAAACTACCCAGATGTCTTATTCCTATTTCAAGGGAGCAAACAAGAAAACAAATTGGTTTCAAAGCCTAGTAACAAATTAAAGGAATGCCATCTTATGCAACATTTCCCTAAGAGATTGTATAGTGTAATGGAGAGGGGAGGAGTGAATGAGTATCCTATCACTTTAAACTAAGGCATCACGATTTTGGGGGCCTATAGGCGTGCTAGATGTTAGCCAGCAATGATGTTGGTTTGTATGGCTTGACTGTCACTCATTATCACATTTCCATTCCTCTTTAAAAAAAAATTAATACCTGTACCACAAGTATTTCTTATTAAGAAAAGCAACTTTCTAAGGAGGAAAACTATGATCAATGCACAAGTTAATGTAAAACTGATTTGCAATCCTACCTTCTGATAATTACACATCCATGTAGATGTGCAAAATATTGTGGTTTAACACTAGAAAGGTAAAAAATAGTGTGAAAATATACACGTGGCCTGCAGTAACCCAAAATGACACAGGTCTCTTCTGCAGGAACTTAAAGGACAATCATACTCACCTCCCCCTTACTCTTTTTTGCCACCTATCAATAGTACCCAGGGTGAGGACCAGGCTAATACACCTGGGGCTTTAAATAACAGCTGGAAAGCTTACATAACGGTTCTCTTTCAGCTTGTCTCTGCAGCCAAAATGTAGCCAGTGCTCTGCAAAGAAGCGTTTCTTCACATTGGCTACATTAACTGTGCAAGGCGCTTCTAGACCTTTGCCCCTGAGCCACAATTTAAAAGTAGTAATAGACACAGTAGGCATGTACCTAGGGAAGCTTGTGGTTGAGGGCAGTATCAACTCAGTCTGGGGTTTGTGGGCAGTGCCTAAACGCAGTTTAAGTTTGGTTGTGAAATTGTCTTTAATGATGCAGGGTAGGTATTGCATGGACAACCCTGCAGATATAGAATTTACAAACCCAGTCTCACATATTGGAATTAAAGTGTATTGACTCTCACATCTGTTTTTTTCCTAGATCATGTACTCTACAACCGTATAAGCCCATGCACAAAAATTGTAAGGTTTCCTACTGTTGATATCTTTTTATCTTCTTGCTCAATTATGTAATTGTTAAGAGGAATATAAAGGTTTATTAAAGGGCTAAATAAAAAAGGCAGTAAACTCAGCACACCAGCACGATTGATTGCTACCTTATTCTCGTGTTTCGTTTCCACTATGGTTGAGAACTGGTTGCCCATGTGCAGAGCTGAGCAGAGGCAATGCCAATGGGCTTAGCGATGTCGACACATTTTGCATTTTATAGCTGGACATTTTTTCCAAAATAAAACGTTAATAAAAATAAGGTAGTGCTCTTGAGTGCTAGGCAGCTGCTGCTGACACATCCTAAAGATGGGTGATACCATTGGTTTTGAATTTCACAATCCATTATATTTTTAGTTTAAGATCTTCTTTAAAACTTGGCTGGAGTTTCTGAGGAGCAGCACAGAATATTTCTGAAAGAGAATAACGTATGTGTCATATGTAATGAATCACTTTTATTATTGGATGAACTGGTCCGTTAAGATAGCTGTAGCTGTAAATCAGCCTCTTGCTCCACTTTGCCCCCTCCACTTCTGTTAACACAGTTGTGATTACTTTGCAATGATGGCACGTTCTACCACGTGGAGGCAAGAAACAATGGAGATAGTAATGCTAGCATTCAGGTTATGAGCAAGCCTCTTTATATGTTAGTTTCTTTAATTAGCATGCACGTTTTGCATGATTTCTTTATGCTGTAAAATACTGCTAAGCTTAAAGTCCACCTGTCAACTTAAAAATACCCAACAGCAATTGTTGGAAATCTGAAATGCTATACAATGTGTGTTACCCCTCATTCTGCTGCCTGGTTCCTACACTTAGCAAATGACAGTTAGTTGGATATGACGGCTGACAGCCAATGACTAAATGCTATTCCCCTAACTGCTCTTCTGAGCAGTACAAGCTCAAAAGCTTGGCGAGTAAGCAGAAGAAAGGGGAAGACATTTTCACTGCATCAGGTTAGCCCTACATCTGTCAGCACTATTACAGTTTTGGGGTTTGGGGGGTGATTTATCTATAAACAATTTTTCATTTAAGGGGGTAAAATTACCTTATAATTATACAATTTTTTTATATTCAAACAGCAAAAAAGGAGCAGGAAAAGGACGTGTTGGTGGTCGCTGGAAATGGAAGGGAGATGATTTCCATTACAGAACCAGTGTACTGACAGTCAAACACACGACCATGGCAATTGCCTTGATTGTGTAGCTTGTCAAAAGAAATTAAATGGCCCTTCAAATTTCCAACGTGTTGTACAGTAATTGCTAACTGTTTCAAATCCAGTTTTCTCTAGAAATATTATCTAAAATACCAACCAATTAAAAAGTTAAAAAAAGAAAAGTGTTGACTAATCTATTTTAATTTGAATTGTACCCAGTAATTTAAGGAAAAAACAGCATAAATATAAATATATACTGATGTTAAAACGCAGTGAGAGTAATTAAAGCTGAATGTTAGGTTCTTTCTTAAATTCATCCCCCCAGATTGGACTTGAGCCACCATCCCTGGCACCCTCTTATAAAGCCTTATCTAGATTATGGCAAAGCAGCACAGCAGCTTATAGTTAGCGATTAAGGCCTTGCAGCAATGAAGCCCTAGGTTCAAACAACTTAAAAGTGTATTAGTGATCTATTGTTTCTTTCCCTTTAATCTATTTTTAATATATGTTAGTAGTTGTTCAATAACAAAACAAATTGATCAAGAAATATTTATGTAACAGTGAATCAGCAGCTTGTCCTATAAATAGACATTAAAGTTATCATGTGTACAGTGGCTTGTGCACTGAGGAACCAATTTTGTAACTGGATCAGTCACACGGGAATTTGCCTTCTAATAGCAGCCATCAGCTGTATTAAGAATTAATTATGCATTCATGAGGCCATGATATGGAAACAATTAGCATATCATTCATACTGTAAAAATATTTTTAGCTATTGCAAAGCATTTAAGAGTGGACAGTACTGCTGGATGTTGCACAATAAAACGTGCGCTTTCATTTTATAATTTAGATTATCTACAGGTTAAGGATGACTGCTAGAATGCAGAAGGATATAATTTACTGGAGAGATTAACTATCTAGCAAATGAATGAGACAATCACAAAAGAGAAAAATTACTCATCAGAAAGAGAATGGCAAGTGTGTGCCAGGATGTTTATCTAAATATACATGGTTTTAATTTCAGTGTAAAACCATAAAAAAGCCAATTCACATTGGCACCGTTGCAAAGCCCAAATAACAAGTTTGCGTAAGCCACAATTGGTACTTTTTTGTCAGAGAGAGGCCTATTATAGAGCACCACAAAATTGCAAAAGACTTTAATCATTTTTTTAAATTAATTTTAATAATGGTCAACTTTAAGGTGTTTGAGAATCAATTCCTTATTAATAAAAAATAATGTTCTGCTTGGAAGCTTTAGGGAAAAGGTTTATTAATGACCTTGGACATGATTGTTGTAAATTGACCTCTGGAAATGCTAAAGTTGCTGAGGATTTGACATTACCAAGTACCAACTGAATTCGCTTCCTCCTCTGTGATTGGGCCACCATCAGGGAGAGTCATCCGGACCATGCACCAGGATGAGGGTAAATGCAACTGAAGAAGGAACTGAGTGACATCAGGGTTCTGGAGGTTAATCAATATTCAGCAATAGTTCTGCTATGTCATGAGCTAAAAATAATGGACATTGCACAAAATCTTTAATAACAAACAAGTTAGACAGAATGGGTTCATGAACCAAGTAAGTAGAAAATGAGCCGTAGCAGGAAGAGGCCCACGCACACACGCATTGCACTGGCTGCAACGAAGGGTGAAACAGTCAGATATTTCGAAAGCACTTTTTTTTGTCACTTGACATAAATAGCAACGGTAAACACCAGCGTAATTCTGCAAATTCTGCACAGCCAGAAAAACACATCTAAGTCTGTGTTTAGATTCATCCATTTGTGGTGCCCATAAATAGACTTCCACTCTGCCTTTGTGTAGTGCTTGCTTAAGAACAAAAAAAAAAACTAAAGTTTTAATTGCATACTGGTTGGGATCATGTCGATACTTACTCACACTGGGTCTTTACTGAAGTAAAATCTTTCACTACAGGAGGGTGGGCTACATCCTCTGCCCCTTTTTCCTTAATCACTGGGTTGGGCATGCTCGGTCTGTTCTCACAAGCAAAATATGATGAGGGGCACACTTAAATTCAAGCAAATTCTCTATTAAATCACATGCAACGTTTCAGGGATCACCATGTCCCTTTCATCAGTCTGCTTCTCTCAGGGAGAGTACTGGGACTTTGCCCAAGAGGGCAAATACAACCAAGTGGCCCTTTCACGGTCGATTGCAACATTTTTGACCAAGCCCACTTTGCCAAGGTCACAAACTAGTTTGTTACGCCCATTTTAAGGGTACTATTTCACATTCTTTTCTGCAATTTTTTAATGATGTATGAAGTGGTTAAAGGACAATATAGTCCTAAAATCTCCCACCCTACCCCTTACCGGGGTGAGGACCTCACCCCGGGTACACTGAGTCAAGTTATACTACCCAAAGTTTCCTTTGTTACTAATAAACTGGAGGGCTGACTAACATTGGCTCATTAACTGAAGTGCTAACTAATAAACATGAGGGCTGGCAAACACTGAATAATAAACTGGGGGGCTGACTAACACTGGCTAATGAACCGGAGGGCTGACAGCACTGCTAATGAACTGGAGGTGACTTGCACTGGCTAACAATCTGAAGGGCTGACAACATTGGCTAATGAAACTGGAGGGCTATCAAACGGGCTAATGAATTGAAGGGCTGACAACAGTAGCTAATGAACTGGAGGGCTGATGATACTGGATAAGGATCTGAAGGGCTAACAACATTGGCTAATGAACTGGAGGGCTGGCAATACTGGCTAATGAACTGGAGGACTAACTTACAATGGCTAATAATCTGAAGAACTGACAACACTGGTAATGATCTCGAGGCTGATAACACTTGCCAATTAATTGGAGGCAATAACACTGCTAATGGACTGTGGGCTGACTGATAATTAACTGAAGGATGAGAAGTTTCTGTTCCTTGCCCATGTTTGCATATAAGTTTGCGTTGTGCCTTTCAAGTACGTAACTACAAAGCTTCTGTGGCAGCCCAAATTTTCATGGATACCATCCGGGGGGCATTTGCCCCTCAACCTACTGGGCGAGTCCTACCCTGGCTTCTCTCATACAAACATAACCACACAAGAAACCTGAATAGATTATATCTCCCTGCTAAGAAGATAAGGTAGGCAGTTACTGGACTCTTTTTGTTAGTATAAGATTTAAAGGTGAACTGTGGTCTCCATACAAGTGTCTTTATTATAAAAAAAAAAGGGGGGGCACACTCCTACCTATCATGCTTCTAGCTGCAGTCTATCCAAAGTTACAGCAGTTAAAATTGGTTTTTTTTGCCTGCTAACACTTTGAGGTGTGACACCACTGCCCTGCTCCAATATTAGGGTTGGATCATGTTCACTTCTGGGACAGAGCATCAGCAGCAACATCATAAGCCCCCCTCTTGAACTTTTTAATCATTTTTACAGCTAACCACAGGCCTGAAATATTATTTTTTTCTCTCCCTAAACTAGGTACGCACCAGCAAATTGTTAGTCCCGACAATCATTCGGCACTTGTGGATCGATCAGCCAGGACAAATCACTGTTACTGTCGGTCCAAAAGGGACTGCATAATTGAAAACTGATTTTCCGGCAGGTCTAACGTCCAATCCAGATAGACGGTCAGACATTGTTCATGGCTGCCACAAGAACACAGCAGATTTTACAAGGCCAACTGAAAGATGCATGGAAATATTTAGTCGGTGGGTCAGCCCAAAAATGTACAGTGTGTACCCAGCCTAAGGTGTCCATAGGAAAAAATAGTTGTAGGTAACTAGCTTCAGAAAAGATTGATTTTTTGGAGGTGGAACAGTGGAAAATGCACATTTACAAGATTTAACCTTAGATTCAGAGAAGGTAGACAGGGGTGGCCTTTGATATGGGCGACCTGTGCGACCGCACAGGTTGCATTACCAGGAGGGGGCACCAGGAGGGAGTCTTAAGTCATGGACCTGTAGGTCAAAGTTGTGATCAGTGCCACAACCCCCAAAGTTATAGCTTGCAGATCAATATATGTATCAGCACCTCACCACAGACAAAGCACCAACACATGTAAGCCTTACTTCAGACAATTGTATACTGTGTTCTGTTGTGCTTTAGTGCATTACATGTTTAGCAGTGAGGTACGCAATATATACAAGCACACATTACAGATACTGAAAGACAGCAAGCACAGGCGCCAGACTTGATTTGAAGCAGGCCATGGCAAGCAGCATTCAGCAGTGTATTATGTGTGCTCAGAGGGGTTTTGGAGGGGGTGCTAGGCGCCGTAGCAAATCTTGCACAGGGTGAAGGCCAGCCCTGAAGGTAGAGACATCATCCTAGATTTGTTGAAAGATATTAGAGCTCTTTTCAATAGAAGACACACTGGTATGAAGACCAGTTACCCTTTAATGACTTCATGTTGGCATATTGTTGTGTAGAAAGCAGTGAATATTATTATGTGTCCTTTTATATGCAGCTTTTGGACTTTACGTAAGAAAAGCATGGTTTAGACTATAAACTTATTTTAATACCATTTTATGTCTGTGGGGAGCAATTTATATTAAGTACACACATTTAAACAACATGGACGTTTACATACTAGGATATGTGTGGTCACATCCTCTTACATTATTGCATTGCTAGTGAAATATTACCTATCTTCCTTTTAAGTGCAGTTTAGTGTCTTTGAAAATGAAAGGTGATACCAACTCACTGAGCACTGACAGAAACAGTGGGCCGCTCCAGCTTCAGAGTTTTCCAGGGGCAGAGTTTCCAGAGTATTCCAGGGGCACAACATGGGCAAAAAGGCTAACAAATGGGGCACATTACAAAACACCAATAATCTGTCACTATAATATAAGGTGTACTAAACAGCTATTACATACCTTACAGTTAAACTGTTTGTTTTTAAAGGGCATGTCCACCCTTAAAAAAAAAATTTTAAATGTTGTAGGGCTTGCTCCCCCAGCCCCAATCGCATTAATCTTATTTGCAGAAACTCCCCCGATCTTTACTTACCTTCCTCTATCCTCTGTCGCACTGCCTGGCCTTCAGCTTGGAACTGCAAGTAGGGGCCGGACTGGCAGCCGCATCTGTGATTTGGTGAGGCAGCCCTACAAGATGGCTGGGTGAGGAAGCCCTACAACATATTAAAACGATTTTACACTAGGGGGAGGGAGACCAAAATGGGAGAGAGAGAGAGGGGGAGGGCTGCTCAGAGCATGCCACAAACCTCTCAGAGGAAGCCCTAGAGGCGGAAACAATTCCCCCTCTGTAGGCTCCTGGTGGCCAGTTTTCTGGACTTTTGAGGGGCATTGCAGGGCAATGATTTGGAGCTAGGCTGTAAGGTAAGGATTTTTTCTACTGGCCCACACTACACAGTGGGGCCAGTAGTGGGTTAAATTATAATATTGGGGGGGAGATGCCCTTTAACTAAGAGTTTTAAGTTTATAGAATTAAACTACAAGAAAGTTGAAAGAATTCCCTGGCTACATACAGGGCAATACTGCTGTTATCCAACTATCTATATCCCTTTATCTCTGTCTGTCTTTCTATCTATGTCTGTCCAATCTATCTATATATATATCTTTATTCTTCTCTGTCTGTCTATATCTATCTATCTAATTATCTGGGAGATAGGCAGATATGGAGATAGATAGGCAGATATGGAGATAGATAGATAGATAGATAGATAGATAGATAGATAGATAGATGATAGATAGATAGATAGATAGAGAGACAGACAGACAGACAGACAGACAGACAGATAGATAGATAGATAGATAGACAGACAGTATGGAGATAAGATAGGGATATAAATAGATAGATAGATAGATATCTATCTATCTATCTATCTATCTATCTATCTATCTATCTATCTATCTATCTATCTATCTATCTATCTATCTATCTATTTATATATCATCTGTCTGTCTGTCTGTATATCTACCTATTTTCTATTTCTTTTTCTTTCTTTCTTTCTTTCTTTCTTTCTTTCTTTCTTTCTTTCTATCATCTACTGACCTATCTATCTCTCATCTACCTCTCTCTCTCTCTCTCTCTCTCTCTCTCTCTCATTTAATATCTTTCTCCCTCTTTAAGTAGATGGCTAGATGATAGATACATAAATGGAGAGATACATATAATGATAGGAATACATATATATGTATATATACATGACTTGTATTTACCTGATCCCATTGAGATGAACATTATTCAGGCCTCCTTGCAGCATTGGGGTAAATATAAACAATCTGGTTAGAGTACTATATGGACTCTGCTATCCTCTGGTGGGCAGTTTTTGGGACTTTGGGGGGGGGACTACAGGAGAACCATTGGAGCTGGGATGTGAGGTAACGATTACACTACACTACATAATAGGGCCAGTAGTTGGGGGGATATAGTTTTGGGGGTGGACATGCCCTTTAACCTCCAGAGGCTTCAATCAATACATTAATGTGAAAAGTGAACTATTCTTTAACACCTTGTTAACACTAAGCCTATTAGTGAAAAAGGAATATCAATACTGTAGGCTAAGCTGATTTAAACAAAGCCTACCACTTTTCAAGGTCACTGCAAGGCTTCAGTAAGTCAATATGAGTAGAAACTCAATTATCATTAAAGGGCAGACAAGGCCACCCAAAACTAAAATTAACCCACTGGCCCCTGCGAGTTTAAAAAACTTGTATCTTACATCTCTGCTCCTTATGGTTCCTCTGCAGTGGCTGTCCAAAGTCCAAGAAACTGAAAGAGTATGAGCCGTTTCCTGTCCAAAAGGTTTCTACCTCCTCTTTGTCCTCTGAGAGACAGTAGCAAAAGCTCTTTTCCCCCTCCCTCCCCACCATCCGGATCCATCCATCGCAGCCCTCTACCTAGCGTAAATTCCTTTGGATATAATGTAGGTGACCCTGCCACCCCCAATGCTTTACTAGTTTCGTAAAGAAAGATTTAAATTGTAACTTACAGACCTTCGTTCCAGCAGCGTTTCTTCATTGAGGGTAGATGTATCTGTGATTTGCTGCTCTCAGCCAATCGCTGACAAGGATGGCTGGTCGGCCCCCTGCTTGCAGGGAGCCTGGATCAGTGCTGAGGGAATGAGGAATGTAAGTACAGTTCTAAAACTTTTTTTTACCAAAACTAATAAATGGTTGGGGGTGACCAGGGGGTCACCTACATTATAGCCAAAGTTTTATTTAAGGACATGCCCATTAAGTTCCGTATTATAAAAAAAAATTTTAAAAAACATACAATAAGTGACCCATTTTTCTAGTATTCTTAGAAGAACAAGTAACAAGTATTTCATACAGTCAATAAGGATTATAATGGCTTCAGAGTGGTGTGATAGACTCATGTATATTGGCAAGTTAAAATGTACAATGATCAGCACTACGCTATTTTTGGCAAAAATTATAAAATGGAATAAAAAATGGAGAAACTTTTTAACCATACTATCATAATTGACAAGTTTATCAGGATGATCTATAAGATTCTATATTTTTGCACACTTTGAGCAGAAACTGTATCTAAAAAAAAATCTGCTCTGCTATATTAAAACAAAAGCTGTTGTATTTCACCTTAAAAACGGGTCAAAACAGGTAAGGTGGCAGGGCCGTGAAGGTGTTTTCAGGGTAATGTGCTTTAGGGCGTGCATACAGCAGCTACTACGCGTTTATATGCATATTTTATAATTTTAGTTGGACCTACGGTACAGCTTTACGAAATCTGTAATTGTGCAAATATCAAAATTTGGATCAGACCCCACATTTTTTTTTGTTACTTTACTGTCATTTCTATCACTGCCAGATTTATTCTCTATTCTTGAAAGTATTCCACCTCGGATTACGGTATTATTTTGGGTCAATAGATCGATTGAGGATGCTATACTGCTGTTCTTTCTATTACAAAATTACAATTCTAATGGAGACAGGAGCTATGCAGATTTAGTCCTGCGATAGGCATGGCTTGGGCGTTTCTGGGTTTGTGACTGATATTTGGGGCATGGCCTGGCGGGATTTCAGTCTCTAATGTGCAAACTGGTAGAGACATACCCTAAAAGACTGGCAGCTGTAATTGCAGCAAAAAGGTGGTTCTGCAATGTATGATTCAGGGGGCTGAATATTACTTTGTATTGGTCTTTCACGTGGAATTCCAATAAAATTGAATTCATGTTTGTGGCAGTATTGTGACAAAATGTGGAAAATTCAAGGGGGACCGAATACTTTTGCAAACCACTGTATAATACCACAAAATTAAAAGGTAGACTTAACAGGGAAGTTCTGAGCAAAATATATATGCTTTCAAGGAAAAAACTAAAACATTCGGCCCATCCAGTGGTCTTCACTGTGAATAAATCACGGCCCCTGAGGTGATTCATACAGATTTAAGGGAGGTGGCAAAAAACAGGAGAGAGAGGACAGTGGAGAACAGGGCTGGTCACTCAATTCAGGAACACTTATAAGGTAAGTTTGCAAGGTCGGGGTTATTGGTTGTGGGGTAAGGTAAGCATAACGTTTTGAGATAGGTGTTACTGCCTTTTAAAAAAGGTTTTCTATCATCTTGCAGTCTACTTCCATGATGTATCCGGTTCATACAGTAAAAAGAAAGGATTATGTATATTAAGACTCAAATAATTTGTGCATGTGTAATGAAACCTTGAATAGCATATCAAGTCACAGCTTTACTTCAAAGCAAGGAGACTTTTTGGTCACCAAAACATATTGGGGGGGGGGGGGGGGGGGGAAGGTGTATTCAATAGAATTAGCTTGGGAAAAGCAGTGTTTTTGTCTAAAACTAAGCAGACAATTGTAAGGTACCAATGTGTGAGCTAATTGGATCAATTGGTGAGATTGTACTCAACATCCTGTCAGAAAAAGTAGTGGCATGTGTAAAATGTTCATCAGGAAACGGCAGGGTCAAACTGTCCTATTGCACTGTGGCAACAATATATTGAAACCATATGTAGACAAGTTTAAAACTAAAATTTGCACTAAAGTTGGCAGATTAAAGTCTAAGCTAAACCTTTGTCCCTTTAAACGTCCACTTAAGAATGGTTGCAAGTAGCCAATTAAGTCTCCCATGCTGTCATAATGAGACCACAGAGCCTCCTTTTCAGGTTTAATCATCTTTCTTTACAAGAACATGCGGCATCACAATTGGTCAGACAGAATAACAGAGGTACTGATGATATAGTTTATTCCTATTAAACTTGCTGTGGTACTTTGTTGCAGTGCAAGGATAAACAATTAAGATGGGTACACGTGGTGCAATCCTTCCTCTTTATCATCGGTCAGCATCAAAACGGTGGGCCAGGAGGGAAGCACTGTCTGTCGCAGTAATTGTGGGGCGGCAATCAGTTTTCCGTGACCGAGCGTACAGTCCCATAGAGCATGCATGATTGCCTGTGGTTTTCAGCCGTGCACTAATATCCATTTGATTATTTCGGCCCGATCGACCGATACACTGAACTATTAGTTGATTGACCCGAAATATTGCATGGGTGTACCATGCTTAGAGATTTATTTTCAGTAGTTCTAAGATGATTAACCAGATAAGCGGAGTATTTTGAGATTTTCAAGGACAAAGCTGATGTACAACAGAAAGAAAAGGCATGCATTACAGATAAAGAATCGCTTGCTAACGCAGACTAGTACCATTGGACTATGCAGTAAATATATAACACAGAAAACTTTCTGTCAGGCCAGCAGTAAAAAATGAATTAAACTTGTAAAATCAAGGGCAAATACTAAGAAGTGGCAATCTGTTGCGAAGAGGAACGGCGGTCCGAGACAACAGTCGTTGATCCTGTCGGACCCCATAACAGCGTTGGGTGTAACCCAGTTTTTTAAGGCTCATACACACGTCCGATGTCTGCACCAAGCACTGAGCTATGCCCCCCGACATATTCGCGTGACGAACGTTCACCAGCTGCCAGAAGGATCGAAGAACGGCACTAACCAAACCAATGCACAAGCACTATTCTCGGTCGAAAACAGGGGCGTGAAGGGTCGTGGCTCCGTGCCAAATTGGCCGTGTATACGAACCTTTACTCTGTAATTGTTTTGAATAAACCTACCATTTACACTTATTGCATGAACAGAAAGCTACAGATAAACTCGTTTCTAGACAAAAACAAGGCGGAAACAACGATTCAAAAGAGCAATAATGGTTTATTAACCAAGACGGCCATTAGGCTGGGGTACACAACATACAATAATTCAGAAAAAATTATATGGTGTAGGATTGGACGAACTGGGAGTCGGAAAAATAATAGGCAACATGCGGTTCTCTATTGACTGCAAGATCGGTCACAGCAACTTTTGCCACAACCAACAGTGAATTACCCCTGCCAACCAAAATTGAAAAACTGCAGTACATAGTAACGCACGTTAAATGTGCTGCATTGTGATTTCGCTTTTCATGCGTGTTACTGTCCATTGATAAAATGGCTGCAACGTAAAGGATGCTGGGTTTTGTGGTAGTTTTAAATATCAATCGGGGTAATTTTAACCATGCATTGCTGCATTGAATGACGCAGTTTTTTATATCAGTTTGTGTGATAATGAGTAAGGGTTAGTTCAACATAACCATGACAATAATAAAAGTTACTTAAACTGCATATCTTAGAGAGCAAACAAATGCATTGCATGCAATTTGTTGCCAAATGGCTGAACTACAGGTCCCATCATCCTTTATCACCTGATTAAATATTTATTTTGTTATGCATTCCCTTCAACATTCGATGCTTCTGAACTAACAATGATATAATTCTTGGCTAGTAGGATGTAAGGAACAGAATATTAACATTTCAGTAAAAATACATATAAAAGTAAGTCTGGGGAATTAAACCTGAAACTGTACATTTACTCTGTCTTGCTAAGGCAGATCTCTTACCTCTAGCCTAACATATAATATACCTGGAAACACTAGACATATAGGAACATAATGAAAATCAAAAAAAAGTCTGTGGATTTGAAACTTGTGACCTTCTGAACTCTTTATTTTAAAACAGCTCCTTACTAGGTGTGCCACACTGAATAAGCAGAGATCCAGGTACATTAAGAACTCTATCTTTTGCTAGGAACAGAATAATAAAAAAGAAAATGTATACAGCTGTCTCCACACCAATATGGAAGTCCCTGATAAGACTCTGAAAGCTGCTTGTTAACACTGCAAGTTCATTTTTCACCAACTCACACTGACTGGTAAATAAACTGCAGGGTAACAAGCAGCTTTCAAAGTCTTATCAGGGACTTCCATATTGTGTGTGTAGACATCTGTATAGAAAACACACTGTGCATAGAGACAGTGAATACTAGGGTCAGGGGGTGACTCTTTGATGACTACATGGGCTGTGGGTTGTACTGGCAACAAACACGGAAGCCTTATACAGAATCTGTTACTCACGTATTTTAAATGAAACTTACTATAGAACAATCTTATGTATAGGTGTTCTGGGGAGAAACTCATATTAGTATTTTAAAAATGATAGTTTAGTTCTTTAATTATAGCATTTCTAGCCTTCAAGCCTAAAGGCGATTTTTCCACTGTTGTTCCATGTTAACAATATGTAATAGGTGCTGTTTTAAATTCACTATAGCAAAAAAATGGTTTGCTCATATTATTTTAAGGGCATGTCCACCCTAAAACAAAAAAATGGGAGATTGTCAGGCATTGCAGGGGAACTATTTGTAGAGAGGAGTAAGTAGAATTGTTTAAACCCTATCCAGTGGGGCCAGTAGTGGGTTAAATTTAGTTTTGGGGAGGACATGCCCTTTAAATAAAAATATAGTTTATGCATTTTCCTGAGAAATGAAAATGCTGCTTTACCATTACAGTTAATAGAAAATGGAGGATATAACTTTGGACAAAGACCTGTTGCACAAATTAAATTATTCAGACCACTTGAGGAATTAGTGTCTACAAGAAAATGTGAGTCTTGCAGATAAAATCTTCAAGGCTATCCAACACTTGTCTACAAAGTACAATACCACCGTACTGCCAGGCCCTGCCCGAAGAGCTTACAATCTAAGCACATTTATTGATACATACTCTATCAGTATGTTATTGATTGTGGGGGAAACCAGAGTGCCCGGAGGAAACCCACGCAAGCACGAGAACATACACAAACCTTGCAGATGTGTCCAAGGGTGGATCGAACTAGGGGCCTCAGCGCTGCAAGGCATCAGTGCGAACTGTAACTTTCTGTATAACAAACTTACTAGTAATGTTATTTATTTTATAAAAGCAATTATAAATAAAAAGTAATTTTCCATCTTTTATATAAAAAAAAGCACTCTGCTTCAATACAAGACAACACACAAAAAAATTTGATAAATATCATACCAAAAATGTTAGGTATTACAAATACCAGTGAAGTAACTTGCTGCCCTTCTTTTATTGGTTGTTTACTTATGCTCATATTAAAGGGCATATTGTTGATTTTTTTTACATTTAAAATCAATAGTATGTTCCCACTATTTCGTTTAAAAAACGCACTGCAGGCAACATTCCCGTCAGTTTTTGCATGCATTTTCTATATAAATCTATGGGAAAACACATTGTGAAAAATGAACACAAATGCATGCAAGAAACTGACAAACACATGATGTGCGTTTGTCAGTTTCTTGTTTGAACGTCTCACGAGACAAACTAAATTAAAGCGCATCAATACTGAAAAAAGGGTAATTTAAAGGACAACTCCACCTCATAATAACATCTTTTAGACAGAATGGACTCTTTAAAATATGTTGAAATATCCTATCTTGTCCTCTGAATTCATTACTGTATGCCTGCAGCTTCTGAAAGCCTCATGGAAAATGAGTAATTTAGTGACTTGGTACGGAGTTGAGCCTGCTCGAAGAGGCAGATAGGGGATTAAACTCAGTCATTGGCTGTGATGTCAACTGTCAAATCATAATGGACAGTCGCTAACTGGAAGAACCAGGAAGCAGAAACAGGGGCAACAAGACATTGTGCAGAATTTCAGATTTTAAACCATTACTGTTTAGGGTTGGGGGGTGATTAATCTGATATAAGTTTTCACTGAGGGCTGTACTTGCCCTTTAAAGTGACCAACTGGAAACAATAATTCTCCCCAACTACCACTGTATTTGTTGATCTGCCCCCTATTTCTTTAGATATCCAATCTAAAACTTTTTATTTTTCAGTGTCATCAAGTTACTTGCTCTCAAAAACTATTCTTTTATGAACAGTTTTGCTGTAGCTGGAATGGTGACAGAATTTTGACAGTTGGAATGCTGTATGCTGTGTACAGGGTTGACAGTTGGTTTGTGGGGAAAAAGTCAGGTCGGCTGGAAGTGGATAAAGAGGTAGGGGGGATACGCTCCTAAACAATTGTAAATTAAGATGAGGCAAAGTATTTTTTTTAGTATAGTGTCCATATAGGGGGCACTTTACTATAGGGGTGCAGGTCTAGTACTGGGGGACAGTCAGGGGCAGCCAATGGGCTGCATGTGGCCCCCAGGGCCTATTTGCCCAGGTCTGCTGTACATCATATCCATATTCTAATTTGTCTACAAGTGCGTTGGGTGGGCACCCCTGAATAGAGGCAGAGGAAACTACTTTGTCTTGTGATGTCACACACTTTAAAGTGAATACCCATGACAAACGTTACAAAACTGTGTAAACCAAGACTTGTAATTTAATAAAAAAGTTTCTTTATCATTAATTGAGCCCAAGTGACTTTCGGCAAATACTTTCATAAGTTACAGGCTAAAAAGTGCACAGAGCCCGTCACCCCAAACCTTCATATCTTTCAAACCTCCAAAAGCAGGTAATGCAGACCAATTATCACCACGTTAATTTTGCTGCCTTAGTGGTGGATGAATATTTTTGACATTAAAGCAGACAGGCAACAGCCTAAGCTAATTTTACTTTTTTTAGACAGACATCAAATGAAAGGGCTCAAAGTCAGACTCCGGATGGAAATATCTAAGGGTAGAGCTACCAGATACTGGGATTGGTTAAGTCTTGTACTAAACTGCTAGCATACAATTAAATTGTATATAAAGGTTTCTGATAGTTTAAAGGGTATCTTTAGATATATACCTTTGATACAGCAATATTCCACTTCTCCAAAAAAATTCAGATTAAATCTGAGCCGTAGATTCTGAGAAATCATCATTTTAATCACAGCATTTACAGGGAAAGACCTGTCACTCCAGAAGCAGAAATTATATATGATAACCCATGCTTGACCTCTTTGCCTGCCAGCACACTTTCTGCAACATTTAAGAGATCAGCAGAGAAAAGACAGCAGGGGGAGATGTGTAAGCAGAGCAGTGTCCATAGTGAGGCTGGGCAGAACACATAAGTGTCACAGACACTAAAGCAGGCAGTGAGTAAGAGAGGGTGGGGGAATTAGGAGTAGTCACTAAACATTAATAATTTAATGACAAGCAGCACAGAAAACATGTGAGTACCCATCTTTACTTGTCTTAAATTGTAGTTTCAGAAAATGTTAAGTTGTTTTGGTGAGTATGTGACCCTTTAAAATATGAGAAGCCACACACACTCTGGACTTGTAAAGGATATCATATAACACAGACTTGTCATGTGACAGTTCTATTTATGTCAGGGATCAGCAAACCAACTCCCCTCATACCGCTAAATTACTAGTCTGAGCATTCCTGTTACAGCAAAAGAAACTATGGTTTAAAACAGTGAACCTGCTGCAATAAACTACAACTCCCAAATCCAAGGTACAAAAAAGTCAATCACTCAAAACAGGAAACATACTACACTAACCTTCAACTTCCAACATACAGAAAATGTCAATCACTGAAAACATGCTACACTAAACTACAACTATCATTCAAGGTAAAGAAAAAGTCAATGACTGAAAACTGGAAACATGCTACGCTGAATTAAAACTCCCATCACAGGTCCAGAAAATGTCACTGACTGAAAACATGCTACACTAAACTACAACTCCCATCATCCCAGGTCAAGAAAAGGTCAATGACTGAAATTGGAAACATGCTACACTAAACACAACTCCCATCATCCCAGGTAAAGAAAAAAATATCAACTGAAAATGGAAAACATGCTACACTGAACTAAAACTCCCAACATCCCAGGTACATCAAAGAAGCCTATGGTTGTAAACATGGAACCTCCTGACGTAACCCAAATAAATTCACTTACAGCAAAGCTCTGGTTACAGAGAAAGTACAGTGCCGCGGCTGAACTATACCCTGACAGCTCAATAGCAGGGCATCCCTCCCATCAGGGTATGGGCAGTGGCACAGGCCGTTGCTAGGATACACACAGGTGCTCACCTGGTGCAGGGCGCTGATCCCATCTGCATTGGTGCTGTCAATCACCTCTTTCCAGAATTCCCTGTCAGCATCTCCTCAGCTCCAGAAGGTCCCGCGGCACAAGCGGCCAAGAATTCCGCAGCTTTCTCGAAGCGCACTGCACGCACGTCCCCTTCCTCGTGAGAGCTCCGTTCCCCATATCTTTTCTTCTCCGTTCTCAATCCGTCGCCTCCTCCGTCTCTGCCACCGGGCTCGGCTGTCTCCTGGTTGGTACAGGAACGGACCCACTGCTTGAGCTGTCTTTTTCGCCTTTCTTTGGCTTGAGCTGCTGCAGCTGCTCCCTCGCCATGTTATGTTTATCTATTACCCAGCGCCACCGCCGCTGAACCTCCAAGTCTCCTACTGCTCCTCCCTGTACAGCGTATCCGTTCCCGGCCATGCCCGCCTGCGTCTTGCGTCATGACGGACTCACGTAACTTCTCACCGCTCAGCATCATGGGAAATGCGGAATTAGTATCCAAATCGGATGGAAAGTGCTTCTCCTACCCTGTGGGAATCAATCTGATGTTGTTTTATTGCTGTAACCACGTGGGGATTGATGTTCGTCTTTATGATTATGTGAGGGACCCACAAGCACAGGGAGAACATACACATTCCTTGTTCTGTCAGACAGAATGGGCCTAAGATTAAAAGGCGCCTTAGTCATTGCAGTGATTAAAGGCCCCTTCATAATACTGTTAATGTTTCCGGGCTGCTTTGTTATAATCTCTGGTTGTAACCATGTGTGAAAATGGACCATGAACTCAGTACTGCAATGCATTAGTTTTAATTACCATGCTGACCATAATTTAAAGCGTTTGTCCACCCTCTAAATAACTTTACCTGTAAGAGTTAAAGGGGAAGAAAAAAGCAGTATTTTCCATTATAACGACCTTAACCTGCCCTTTTAGCATTCTGTCTGTGTATAATAAATGAAGGTATCCCACCTCTCCCAGATCTTCTGGGAATCTCCTGCGAATTAGGGAGACTCCCGCAACGAGAGGATTCCTGAATCTCCTCATTACGCCCCCTTTTTTGCTGGCACGCCCGGACTGCTCATACCACGCTCCCATAACACCCCAGCTCCCCGTCCCCTCCCCGCGCATAGGAGACATTTGCCACAAAAGCAGTGCTTCGTCCCGGTCGACTGCTTGCTCATTTACAGAGAAATCCACATTTGCCCTTCAGTATTAGTGTCTTTCAAAGTCAGAGCTGTGACACTGACGGTGGATTTGACAGAATTTGCTGAATATTGTCGGTTTCGGGACCTATTGGGCAAGATGGAAAATTTCCATTACCAGTTCCCTTTTCTACAGTATAGGGAGCTGATAACATCAGACCATGTATGGGCACATTGAAAAATCATTTTTATAAAGAATATATGGAAAAAATCATTCTTGTGCATATGTAATATTATAATGAAATGTTGATAGTCAGCTACCACCTCCAGGGTTTCTTATTCCTGCTCACAAAGCTCCTTTAGGGCTAGGCCACACTAGCGCGTTTTTTTGCGTGTTTGCGCACGCGTTTCGCGCTCGCGTTGCGCCCGCGATTTTCGCTAAAATGGAAATCGCGGGAACGCAAACATTCCCGCGATTTCCGATGCGCATGGATTGCGCGTCCGTTCGCGTTTTGGTAACGCATGCGTTCACCATTTTTGGTGCGTTAACGCATGCGTGTCCATAACGCCAAAACGCATGCGCAAAACGCGAGCACGAAAGCGCGCAAGAATCGCGCACACAATCGCGTGCGATAACGCGAGCGATTTTGTGCGCGATTCCTGTGCATTGCAGTGTGACCTCACCCTTACGTAGTAGGTACAATAAGCACTATATAAACCCAGTCTCAGCATTCACCTCAGGCAGCTGAAGAGTTAATATTGATACAATTTTCTTATGCTGCTGTCAATCACAGGGCAGAGTGGAAACATTTTTGAAACAAAAAAAAAGCTGATTCTAACTCACAATGGAGAGTAGAATAGCAGACAGCACTGATCAGGTAGCCCCCCCCCCTAAACACCCCCCTGGTAGATGTTAATCAGGATATATAAGCAATAGCTTTTACGTTATAGGGGAAAGAAAATGGTGATGGTTCCTTGGCTTTCTGTCCAATGGCAGCGCTACAGGGGCATGTGCCCCAGTTGACAGAGCAGTGCCCCCCCCCCCCCCAAGTGCACTTCCAAACTATACCGGGTTTCCCGAGCCGGAGTAGGAAAGGCCATCGGGAGTCCAGGGGCCCGGTTCGGAAGGGTCACAATAATCCTTCTCTGCTGCTGATTGCCCCACTTAAAGAATACACGGAACATTGGTGACTCAGTAAGCCAATCATAAGCACGCTGTACGGCACGGTAGTTATTTCCACTTACTGAACATAGAAAGTTTACTTTGCAAAAAAGTTTTACTTTGATAGCTCTCGGTGTTAATAGTGTTGGGATGTTTTAACCCATTTAACCCATTCATTCCTGGCTGCTTCCTCCTACCTTACATGCTCAACTGGCTAGATAACCATTACACCATTGTAACACCATGTAATGTGCTTGTGTCTAATAGTGTGTGACAGAAAACAAATAGTGTGTGATACTGCATGTTTGTGTAAGACTAACACAAGTGTTCGTATGTGTGAAGTGCGGGTATTTGTTGTGTGTGATAGTGAGAGAGATTGTGTGTGTGATAGTTTATAAGTGAGTGTGATAGGGTGTGTATATGTGATTGTGTGTGAGTTATATGTGTACAGTATGTGTGTATAGTGTGAGTGAGTGTGTGCATGAGTGTAGTGAGGTAAAGTGTGTGAACGTGTCTGTATGTGATTGATGGTGTGTGGGTGTGCTAATGACATAGAGAAAGTGAGCAGTTAGGTGTGGGTTTATTACTGTCTATTACAGTATATGTGGTGATTAATATTTCATTCATGAAATAGCTTAAAATATTCCTTTATTGTTAAATCTGACACTTAGTGAGTGAGACACAAGTAGTTGTGAGGTGCTGCTGGGCATCAGTTTTCCTTGTAGTACCCAGGTGACTATTCTGGTGGAACTAAAGTTATGTTATATCTCCATATCTGTCTGTCTTTCTGTTTATTATCTATCTATCTATACTATCTATCTATCTATCTATCTATCTACTATCTATCTATCTATCTATCTATCTATCTATCATCAATCTATCTATCATCTAGCTATCTATCTTCATCTATCTCTATATCTGTCTGTTGTCTATCTATCTATCTATCTATCTATCTATCTATCTATCTATCTATCTATCTATTTATATATCTGCCTATCTTATCTCCATATCTGTCTGTCTATCTATCTATCTATCTATCTGTCTGTCTGTCTGTCTGTCTGTCTATCAAAGGGAGATCAAAGGCATATTATAGAGAGATCAAAGGCTATCAAAGAGATCAAAGAAAGATCAAAGGCAAAAAAGATCAAAGGCTATCAAAGAAAGATCAAAGGAAGATCAAAGGCTGTCAAAAAAAGATCAAAGGCTCTCAAGAAAACATCAAAGGCTGTTAAGGAAAGATTAAAGAAAGATCAAAGGAAGATCAAAGAAAGATCAAA